>VWZZ01006415.1:39076-54871 GCA_013399095.1 Psophia crepitans | reverse complement strand
GGGCAGAATCCCCTCCCTGGCCCTGCTGGTCCCGCTGCTGGGGATGCAGCCCAGGACACGGGGGGCTTTCTGGGCTGCCAGCGCACGCTCCCGGCTCATGGTGAGCTTCTCATCAACCAGGACCCCCAAGTCCTCCTCAGGGCTGCTCCCCATCCAGGGCTTGCTGTTCTCGAAGCAAGCTCCTGCGTAGGAGGAGCGGGTTTGCATTGGGATTGATGTCTGGGGCTGCACTGCCCTCTCGTGTGCACAGAGATGGAGCAGCAGTGAGGATTTACAGCAGCAAAGTAGCTTTTTGGGGGCAGCGTTGGCTGTGAGCATGTCCTGAGCACCAGGGTGGAGAGAGGAGATCCAGACAGGTCATGGAGGCTGGAAAGCAGGACCCTGGTGGCACAGGACAGCGGAGGGAGAAGAGGAACTGTGGCCACTCAGGACTCTTTCAAGGGGTTCTCCCTGCCACTCCACCCTGTTCCCAGTAGGTCTTAGTCCCCCAGTGGAAGGATGTCCAGCACACAGCCTGGGAGCCACTAAGGTCTCGTGGGGGAGGGAAGGTGATGACAGAGCACCCCTTTTTTAGCTTGCAGCAAGAGGAGTTGGAGAGAGCTGAGGGCAAGTGTGCAAGGTCCAAGACGAGGTGGGTTGAGCAGAGACGAGCTCCTGCAGGGCTTCAGGTCCCCATGGGCTCCAGTACCCAGTGTGGGGAGACCACAGCTTTGCTGCTTTGCTTACAGCCCCTTGAGGGACCTCCCCTCGCCCAGCATCCCCAGGCTGTGGCTTGTGGCATCACAGCTCACACTCTGCCCTTGGCAAGTCCCTGTCCGGCAGCTCCGTGGTCAGATCTCACCTCCTGCTTTCTCCCCTGTAGCACCTTCGTGCCCAGCTTGGTGTCCTGGATCAACCGCTTCTTCTTCTGGCTCCTCTTCCGCTCCCGGGTGGAGAACATTGCCATCAGCTACAAGATCTTCAACTACGAGTGTCGCTTCAAGCAACACGTTCAAGACTGGGCCATCCCCATGTAAGTGGCTCTGCAGACCCTCCTTGTCCACCCCCTGCTGGGCTCCGTGCCCAAACCACATGCCATCCCCTGTCTGCGCTCTGCCCCAGCCCAGGCTGTCTGGAGCAGGAGCAAAGACACTGAGAAAGGGACCTGGCTAGGAGGCACCATTCCTACCTGCAAGTTCAGCATGGGGACCCTTCTTCATCCCTGTCCTGGGGTACCAAATCCACACCACACCATGCCTTGGGACTCTGTGAGCCCAAAGGAATGGGAGGGATGTGCTGGGACATGCCAAGCCGTTCCCTCAATTAGCCTGGGGGCAGGGATGGAGCTGTGGGGCAGGGGGTTCACTCCTGAAGGGAGCTGGTTGTGCCCATGTTGGCATTAACTGGGGCTGGGGGCTTCCTCTGGGCAGTGAGAAGACGAAGGAAGCCTTGCTGGAGCTGAAAGCCGCCTTGGAGAACAACCCCAAGATGGTGGCTCACTACCCCGTGGAGGTGCGCTTCGCCCGGGGGGACGAGATCTGGCTGAGTCCTTGCTTCCAACGGGACAGCTGCTACATGAACATCATCATGTACAGGTGAACCATGGTTCCCATCTCACTCCTCTCACAGATTCATGGATGCTTGGGGTGGGCAGGGCCCTCTGGGGGTCACCCAGCCCCACCCCCCCACAGCAGGGGCACCCCCAGCAGGGGGCACAGGGGGGCGTCCAGGCGGGGCTGGGGTCTCTCCAGAGAAGGAGACCCCACACCCTCTCTGGGCAGCCTGGCCCAGGGCTCCCCCACCCGCAGAGGGAAGAAGTTTCTCCTCATGCTCAGCTGGAACTTCCCCTGTCCCAGTTTGTGCCCGCTGCCCCTCGGCCTGTCCCTGGGCACCACTGAGAAGAGTCTGGCCCCTTCCTCTGGACACCCCCCTGCAGATATTGATCAGCACTGATCAGATCCCCTCTCAGGCTGCTCTTCTCCAGCCCCAACAGCCCCAGCTCTCTCAGCCTTTCCTCAGAACAGAGATGCTCCAGGCTCCTCATCATCCTCTCTCTTCCTCCTCCCCGGGTCAGTGTGTTGGTGCACCAGGGACCGTGCCCCGACACCTGGCAGCAGCACATGCACAGCTCAAACACACCAACACCAGCTCTTGGCTGGCACTGGAGAGCTGGGTTGAACAGGCTCCTGCACCTTTGCCCACTCAACTCACACAGACATTTGCAGGCACCAAGTCAGAAGGGATGTGGTGGCCTTGGAACACCCTGGAGCCACCCATCCCTGTTTCTTGAGAATGTTGTCCTATGTCAGGGTCCACTGGCCAAGTGCTGGTGGCATGTTGGCTCCCAGAGCGTTTCCATCACCCAGTGCTGGTCAAAGAGCCCATCATGGGTCCCTGGGGTTGCCCTTCTCTCCAGGTGGGGGTTTCTCAGGGAGGTTTCCTGGGTGTGCAGATCCCCTCACAGCCCCTGCTAATGTCCTCCCTGTCCAACCACCAGGCCCTACGGGAAGAACGTCCCCCGCCTCAACTACTGGCTGACTTATGAGGGCATCATGAAGAAGCATGGTGGGAGACCACACTGGGCAAAGGTACCAATGGTCGTGCTCCTCTGGGAGGAGAGGGTCTGCAGAAAGGAGTCCTTTTACCTTCTCTGTCACAGCTCCTTTTGGAATGGAGGGGGGTTTGCAGTCAAGAGGGGACCAGAGAAGGGCCCCCACGTTGGGCTGGTCCCAGAAGAAGGAGATGGGTGCCTTGAGGAGATGGCGTTCCCCTGTTTGCTACCCAAACTGGGCACATAGATAACAGGATGGAGGGTCCATCTCTTCTTCAAAGGTTTCCCACAGCACGTGGTGGTGGCAGTCTAGGGCCAGCAACAGGTTCCCCACTGACGGGCAGCCCCTCTGGACACTTTCTCTCCTTGCAGGCCCACAGCTGCACCCGGAAGGACTTTGAGAAGATGTACCCAGCCTTCCCCAAGTTCTGCTCTGTTCGGGAGAAGCTGGACCCCACGGGGATGTTCCTGAACACCTACCTGGAAAAGGTGTTTTACTGATGGAGGCAGTGCGGGGGGATGAAGAAAGAAATCAGCCATTGACTCCAGTTCTTGGGACACCCCAAAGCTCATGGTGGTCCTCTGTGATCTCTAGATGCTGCACCCCCAGCTCTGCAGCAAGGGCTGGCCCCATGGGCAGGGGCTTGTCCTGATCTCAATGTTAACAAGGCTCTGCCTGGAAATCTCCCCTGCAGACCAGTAGCTTGGGGGTACCATGTCCCCTTGAGACCTATACAGCCCCAAGTACCTCCTGTCCAAGCCAACATCTCAGTAAAGACCTTTCTTTGAGCAGACCTTGTCTGAGCCTGTGCTTTCAGTCTCCACCAATGGAAGTGTCCAGTCCTGGGGACCAGGGAAGGGGCACGGTGTTCCTGTACAGCCCCACTGCTGGGGTCAGGACTGGGCATGGAGACCAGAACCTATTGCACAGTCTGGGGCTGGCGCCAAGGTATTCTGCCCCTCTGCCCCGCTCTGCTGAGACCCCCCTGCAGTGCTGCCTCCAGCTCGGGGGGCCCCAGCACAAGGAGCCCATGGAGCTGCTGGAGCGAGGCCAGAGGAGGCCCCGGAGATGCTGCGAGGGCTGGAGCCCCTCTGCTCTGGAGCCAGGCTGAGGGAGCTGGGCTTGTCCAGCCTGGAGCAGAGAAGGCTGCGGGGAGCCCTTGGAGCCCCTGGCAGTGCCTGCAGGGGCTGCAGGAAAGCTCAGGCCATCTCCCCTCGCAGAGTCACACGGGCAGATTTAGGGAGGAAGAGGCTGCCTGCCAGTTCCACCCCATCCTGGCTTGTGTTGGTGTACAGGAAGCCATGCATGTGCATATGGGCTGTGTCCTCTCCCAGGTGGGACCCCAGGCTGCCAAAACCTGTGGGAGATGCTCCTCAGGATCCAGCAGGGTGATGCCCATGCTCCTGTCCCTCCTCTCCTAGAAGTCATTCCTGCTAGACCAACCTGTCCAGCACTGGTCCAAGCCACACTTTTATCCCCAAGAGATGGAGCAGAGGACATGCATTTCTCGAGAGGAGCTGCAGGATTCCCCAGGATGGACAGGACAGGACAGCAGGTTGACGATGCTTTTAGACAGGCACCGTGAAAGCACCCTGCAGCCTCCCTGCCTTCCGTATAGGAAGCAAGTGCAAGATTTTACAGAATCACAGATTGGTTTGGGTGGGAAGGGACCTCAAAGGTCATCCAGTTCCAAATCCCTGCCATGGGCAGGGACCCCCCCCCCACCCCAGGCTCCCCAAAGCCCCATCCAACCTGGCCTTGGGCACTGCCAGGGAGCCAGGGGCAGCCACAGCTTCTCGGGGCACCCTGTGCCAGGGCCTCAGCACCCTCCCAGGGAAGGATTGCTGCCTCCCAGCTCAGCTCCAGCTCCCCTCCTGCAGCTTCAGGCCCTTCCCCTTGGCCTGGCCCCCCCTGCCCTGCAACCAGCCCCTCTCCAGCTTTCCTGCAGCCCCTGCAGGCACTGCCAGGGGCTCCAAGGGCTCCCCGCAGCCTTCTCTGCTCCAGGCTGGACAAGCCCAGCTCCCTCAGCCTGGCTCCAGAGCAGAGGGGCTCCAGCCCTCGCAGCATCTCCGCGGCCTCCTCTGGCCTCGCTCCAGCAGCTCCATGGGCTCCTTGTGCTGGGGCCCCCCGAGCTGGAGGCAGCACTGCAGGGGGGTCTCAGCAGAGCGGGGCAGAGGCGCAGAATCCCCTCCCTGGCCCTGCTGGTCCTGCTGCTGGAGATGCAGGCCAGGGACAGAAGCATGACACTTATCCCCAAAACCTGTGACGTCAGTTGGTTTGACCCCCTCCCATTCACTCCTGCCATGGTTTGTCCCCTCCTCACAACTTCACAAGCACCATGGCCTGAGCATCTGGTGGCATGGCCAGGATTGCTGGTGTGCAACACAGAGGATGAGGGATGTCAGCAATGATGTCTCTGGGGTTGCTCTTGATGGATGATGACAAGCCGTTCATGGCCAGATGTCCTTTGACTTGCAGAGCCATCAGCTGGCGCTGGGGTGGGCATGCCACAGCTCATCCATCTCACTGAGCTCAGGTCACTCAAGGCAAGATGCTGGAGTCATGTCCAAGGTTAGCTAACAAACCTGATGTCCCAGCCATGTCCGGGCAGACAGGTGGAGAAATACAGGAGGAAGGTTTCTCACAATGCCCAGGTGTCACTGCTGGTCCCCAGGAGCATCAGGGATGAGACAACAGGGAGATGCTGGGAAACAATGCATCTCAGGAAAAACCCCAGGCATGGTGGGTCTTCCGTGTGACAGGACTTGTGGTTTCTCCCAGAAGTTGCCTATTTGCTGAGGTATTACCTGGTCTCCAGCCCTTGGAGCCAGGTACCAAATTTTTGTTTCTAGCTCTCAAATTTAGGCAAGACCTTCAAAACTCAACCTGAGGGCAACCTACAGAGGAACGTTGGGTTTTTTTGGAAAGATACTTAAAGAGTGTGAAGAGGAAGCAGGTGGAGATTCAAATGAGTGAGCTGGCCACCTTCCCAGGAGGACCTTTTTACATGGCTTCAGATTTTGCTGCCGTTTCATTTCTGCTGTGCAAGAGGAGTTTTGACAGCTCTACAAATCTGAAGCTAAGAGGTTGTATAAACTTACACACGTTTCAGTTTCTTTTGTGGTAATGCTGCCTCTTCCTCTGTAGTTGACACCTGAATGACTGTAGGGTTGTCCCCAGAGCGGGGTCGTTTCCCCGCTGCGCAGCACCCCAACCCACACACGGAGCAGAGGGCTTTGATTTATTTCATGTCTGCGCAGAGGTGGGTGCTGGGGGTCATTCCGCAGAGCTGGCACCCGACGCACAGCAGCTACAACATATCGGTCTGGTTCCAGGATCAGAAGAACCTGCTTAAATTTACGCTGATTGGTCATTAATTACTGCATCACCTACTGATGGTCAAGCATATTTAAATTAGGACGCATGCTCCTCAAGGGTGTGGGGTAATTTGGGGGGGTGGTCGCCAGCTCCCCCAGCCCCCTCTCCCTTCCCCCCGTTACTGCCGGGTTTCGTTGGCTTGGGGCCCCTCTGGCGATCCCCCGGCTCTGGGGCCTTCTGGGGCAGGGTGGTTCCTCTCCATCAGTGTTTCAGCTCTTCCCCAAGGACACCCTTTAGCAAAGCTGCTTTCTGTCAGTCCTTGGGCTCCTCTTCAGAGGAGTGGTCGTTAGCAAAGCAAGGTGGTGCCTTCAGCCCTAAATTAAACAGCGCCTGAGCACCAACCCAGACACATCTCTGTCCCTGCAGCGTGGGAAGCTCTACTTTATAGACATCAGTAGCTTGTCTAAATGACATGCTCTCTGATTTTTAGCCTGATTAATTAATTATTTAGTGACAGTAACTTTTGGGAACATTTGCTACATTCATACCCAAACCTGGTATTTAGAATAGAATAGAATGGAATATTTTCATCTGGAAAGGACATCTTCCATGTGAAGTCAGAGCACAATGGTGAGGTGATGCCCAGTGGCACCAGCTGTTCCAGTCACCTGCTGAACGCCACACTTCAATTTAGATCGTCTTTATGAGATTATTATCAGGTTCTTAGTATTGACCATCGTTTTACAACCGAAGCGATGGTGGCAAGCATTTGAAGTTGCTCTTGCGGACAGACTTCATAGAATCATAGGAAGGAGACAGAAAAAGTCTTCCTCCAGAAGAAAGCAGAAATCTACCGTATCCATTCAAAGCGGCCTGCTGCCATGCTGTGAAGGTCTGAGCAGTCACCTCCTCTTTTCTTCATCTTATACTGAAGATTCTCTTGATTTTACAGCGTAACCCCAATATGGGCTCAGAAGAAGAGTCCAGGCTTACAATCTGCCTGTTGAAAGGCTGGGAAGAAATCCACAGAGAAAAAGGATCACTTGGTCATCAACTCAAAGCGGTTTTTGAAGTCCAAAGTAGATCATGCTCAAAACCAGAAAGTGAGCTGCCTGATTTACTCTAATTCGCTAACTCTTGTAAACTACAATATTTTTTTCTAGAATTAATTCATTGCTATCTGTCTATCTTTGAAGGACATCCTTCACGTCTCCTTTGGCATCCTAAAGTAACCAGCTGATGAATTCCTTCCTGCCTGCCTTTCCCATCAGTAGGTGGCACGCTCAGAAAACGAAAGAGGAAAAAACCCAGAGTGCAGAAGTTGCTCATGTTTGCTTTAGGAGACACCATAATTACTTGATTAGTTAGTTCTGAAAACGGACTGCTGGGCCAGTTCGGCAGTGTAAAGCACTGCGTTTCCTTCCCCAAGCCAGGCCACTGGTCCTCCTCCCCGTGGGCATCTTGTGCCTGGATCCCAGTGTGACGGTCACCACTTTACCAACAGATGCGACCAGGGAGGGTGACGTAGAAGCCTACAAGAGGATGCAAACCATCCTTAGCAAGGGTATAAACAGAGGGTTGGACAGGGGAATGTGTGCGCTGGCAGCCCCCAAAGCCCCCCGTGTCCTGGGCTGCATCCCCAGCAGCGGGACCAGCAGGGCCAGGGAGGGGATTCTGCCCCTCTGCCCCGCTCTGCTGAGACCCCCCTGCAGTGCTGCCTCCAGCTCGGGGGGCCCCAGCACAAGGAGCCCATGGAGCTGCTGGAGCGAGGCCAGAGGAGGCCCCGGAGATGCTGCGAGGGCTGGAGCCCCTCTGCTCTGGAGCCAGGCTGAGGGAGCTGGGCTTGTCCAGCCTGGAGCAGAGAAGGCTGCGGGGAGCCCTTGGAGCCCCTGGCAGTGCCTGCAGGGGCTGCAGGAAAGCTGGAGAGGGGCTGGTTGCAGGGCAGGGGGGGCCAGGCCAAGGGGAAGGGCCTGAAGCTGCNGTCCCTGCCCGTGGCAGGGGGTGGGGCTGGTGGGGCTTTGAGGTTCCTTCCCACCCAAACCAGCCTGGGATTTTATGATTCCCCTGCATGCCGTGATGAGTCCCACACCCTTCAGCAGTGACCCCCCATCCCAAGGTTGCTCCAACCTTGACTCCTCATGATGGGGTTGATGCTCTCCCAGGAGGAGGGAGATCAGGTTGTCCGTGTCTCTGACCAGGTGATTAGAGTCTCCCCAGCCACCACACCTCTCTGCTCATTCATGCTGGTGGAGACAAGCCTCTCACCCCACAATGCACCATGGTTACATGCCAAATGTATCCCGATTTTACCTGCCATGCTTATATCTCTTGATACTTTGGAGAGGAGAGAGTTTAGCAGATCAGCCAAAACAGCCCTGGGCAGGTTTAATTTACCCCTAGCCCGCGTTCTACGGTGCAATGAGAAAAAAGGAGCTCAGTAATGTCTTTTTTGGGTCATGGTTCTTGTGTAGGGTTGCAGCAAGTGATGGTCGAGCCCCCAGGAGCTGTTTTTGGTCCCCTGCATGTTTCCCAGGTGGGGAACCAGCCTGCCCTGGCTTTCAGCTGGCTGAAAGCAGCTCCCAGAGCTGATCCTGCTTTTATTCCTCAGCCAAAAGCCAAGCAGACAAGCTGCTGGGGAGATCCAACGTTGAGCATCCCAGAGGTGGGTTTGGAAGCAATGGGGATGCTTGGCCATAGGTGTTCTGGACCCCAGACAAGCACACCCATCTCCTGGCTGGTCCACACCAGAGAGCAAGCCTTCTGCTAGCTTTTCATCCCCAAATATTGTTTATGTTACCATTGCCCAGACTTTCATAGGGTGTGAGATCATGTCCCGTGCCCTGCTGCTGATCCAGCACCCCAGGGCAGCTGCACTAGAGGCTTCCTCAGCTAATGAAGCTGTCCCACGTCAGGAGGAGCCATCGAAGGATTGATATGTGCTCACTGGTCATGCTCCAGTGCCTGAACGATGACACAAGTGACATCAGTTGGAAAATGTCCTAATTATCTTCTTTTTCTCCCTCAAGCAGTTTTTGAAATACAGATGGCTTTGAGGTCTTATCACCCCTCCTTGGAGCACAGACTGGTGGTGGAAAACCAGGGGAGAGCTGGGGCTGACGAGGGCCTTGGGACAGGTGGATTGAAACGGCAGAGGCTCAAGGTCAGAGAGTAATGTGTGCCATCATCTCCTCTGCTTCTGCAAACACAGGAGGGGACCTTCCCCAGGCTTCTGCTGCCCTCCACCCTGTTCTCCACACCAGCTCATGCCAAATTATTCTGCTTTCACTGACTTGCAGGTTTCTGGAGGATAAAGCTCTCCAGTTTTAGCTAGATGTCACCACCTGGGAATCAGAATCAGAGAATCATACAATCATTAAGGCTGGAAAAGCCCTCTGGAACCAGCAGTCCAACCACCAGCCCACCCCCCCATGGCTCCTGCCCCCTGTCTCGCAGTGCCACGGCCACACGCTGTTTGAACCCCCCAGGGACGGGGACTGCCCCCTCCCTGGGCAGCCTGTCCCCAGCCCTGACCCCTCTGGCGGGGAAGGGATTTTCCCCAAGCTCCAACCTGACCCTCCCCGGGAGCCATTTGGGGCCGTTCCCTCTTGTCCCACCCCTTGGTGCTGGGGAGCAGAGACCAACCCCCCCTGCCCACCCCTCCTGTCAGGGAGCTGTAGAAGTCATAGCATCTTTTATACTCCATTTCTAGCAGAGGATTTGGCTTTTTTAGCATTTCTCCACTTTGCTTGGAGACAAAGCGTGTGATCCCCACACAGGGGAGTGGGGATGGGTTGCCTGCACGAAGGTTTCTTCACCCAAATATAACATTCATTTTAGGGAGCTACCCTGGTGGTAGCGTGTCCATCATCCCAGTCCTGCTCTGCTCTTTCTGCTCTGACCTTAAATGTCCAACAAAAAACACAACCAGGAGCAATTTGCCCGGCTAAGGGGACCTTGGGGCTGATCCGAGGTTTGCTATAATCTCTCCTCTTGGGCAAAAACTGTCCTTGGGGATTTTGGAAATGTGAATACAGGTCTGTGTCAAGGCTGATTAGTGAAGTCTGGCTAGGAAAAGGCTTTCAAAGTGGAGGGATTTCAACGCCCATGCATTTTAGGTGTGAAGAGCTGTGCTGGCCATCCCCAGCCCCTGGGATGCCCCTTGTAGCTCCGGTAAGAATGGGCAGCAGAGTTTAGGCAGCTGCCTGCCCCAAGGTAGACATCTACCCCAGGTGAGCTGAGCCACCAGCTAGACCTTCCTTCCAGGGTAATGAGCTCAAATGTCCAAACCTGGGTGATTTGACTTTCATCCCTGTACAGCTTTAATTCAGACTTTGGAGACTGATTTCCCCCAAGAGCGGTAAGAAGAGAGCTTAGATCATTTACTCAACGCTGTTCACGCCTGGTGAGGCTGTGATAAGAGGACGTCCTTTCAGCCTGAAAAGGTGCAGAAGGTGAAAATGCAGCTGAAACACCCCGAAAGCAACCGAGAATGCTGCAGGAGGAGCAAAAGTCTCCTAAAAACTCTGAGTACAAGAAGCCAGCACCAGGGCAGGACAGGGACATGCCTAAAATACAGCAGGATTTGGAGAAGGATCATAGCCCTGCCCGTAGCGGAGGGAAGAGAGGCAAGCAGGCTGCAGCGAGGCACAGCCATGGCCATTTCTGTGGAGAATCCGATCCCCAGATGCTGGTGGAGAGACGTCGGTGCTGTCCGTGGAGCCAGAGCATCCCACAGCAGTCCCCCATGCCTGCAGCAGCTCACTCTGGTTGCCCCCCGGGAAAAGAGCCCCTCGCCCTGGGTATCTTCCCCACCAAACTGCATTGAGAAGAAATAATGGGAACTTTGCAAATAATACAAATCTAAGGCCAAGGTTCGTGCTCAGAGGGTTTGGCAGAGGCTTGTTTCTAGAGAGAAGAATAAAACCGGGAATTGCCTACGTGGGTTGATCCAGAGGGGTGCATGAAGCAGATCTGGCTCTCAGACAGCTTCCTGCCGTAAGGAGGATCAGCTGTCCTCCTCAGTATCCCATGGAAATGCCAGGGGAGGGATTGCAGCTTGCAGTAAAGTAGAGGGAAGTCCGACGGGGTGTCCTGGGACAGAGGCCGGGAGGGAGCGGCGAGCTGCGTGCCATCTGCTGCGGAGCTCCCGGGGAGCTTCTCCCACTTCGGAATGGGCTGGCCAGCGTTTGAGGCAGGGAAATGAGGGAAGGGGAAGGATGTTAGAGAGCAGAGGTCACACGGCAGAAATAGTTCCTTTGGGAGGTGGTGGTGGTGGAATGACTGTATCCAGCAGGGAGAAAACTCCCCCGACACTTGCATCTGTTACAGTGGTCTGCATGCGGACCAGATAGAAGGAAGAGATGTTTTACAGTGAGGGTGGTGAGGCCCTGGCACAGGGTGTCCAGAGATGTGGGAGATGCCCCATCCCTGAAAACACCCAAGGTCAGGTTGGACGGGGCTCTGAGCAACCTGATCTGGGTGAAGATGTCCCTGCCCATGGCAGGAGTGTGGAGTAGATGAGCTTTAATGGTCCCTTCCCACCCAAACCATTCTGTGAATCGATGATTTCTGCTCGCACCCCTCCTCCAAGTCTGCCTTCAACCCCACCTGCATCAGGCTCCTTGGCACCTTCATGCATTGAGCCCTGATGGGCAATAGAATAGAATAGAATAGAATAGAATCATTAAGGTTGGAAGAGACCTCAAGGATCATCCAGTTCAACCGACCCCCCCCCACCTATTACCCACTAAACCATGTCCTTCAGTACCGCGCCTAACCTTTCCTTAAATACCTGCAGGGACGGTGACTCCACCACCTCCCAATGCTGAACCTTTGTCTGTGTGAGACAACCCAAGGGAAGACCAGGGAAGGCAATAGCTTTCTCCTTTCTGCTCCAGACAGCTGGACTTGTCTGGAAGAAAGGTCTCTGGTCAAGCTTGCAGGTGGAGGGGGCACTGCAGCCCCCAACACTGCTTCTTCCCGTGGCTCCTCGTCATTGAACCCATCCCTGTCCCCAGCCAGCCCATGCTGCCCTACTCCTCCTGTTCTCCCTGCTCCACCTCAGAAGGAGGGGAAGGACAATGTGAGGAGTCTGTTCAACCTCCTGGGTTGCAGAAACCTCTCAGAAAGGGATGCACTCCTGCAATGGAGATCAGCCCATGGGTGAGGGATTCCCCGGTTGTCCTCCTGATGCCAAAGGGATTGAGACAGTGGAAACCCAGAAACTGGACCCATCCACTGTCAACCAGGAGGGCAGCAATGGGATCAGAGTGGTGGGAAAAAACCCTCTATGGGGAGAAGATGTGACTCTGGCCCCTGATCAGGCACGTGGAAGTGACTCTCCCCATGTCACACCTGGTGCCTGAAGGTGGTGTCTTCATGGACATCCCAGGGATGGGCGATGCTAGCAGCAAGAAGGATGAAATGTGGAAAGAGGTGACTGGCAGGTTGTGCTGGGTGGGGAAAACACAGCTGGGTGGGAATCAGTCTGGTATTTCCATAAATCCTTCTGAAAGAGAGGCTGCAAAGAGACCAGAGGCTCATGGCATGGGAAAGAAGACTCAAGCTGAGCCCGTGGAGGTGGTACCCCAAACTCTCCTGCAATGTTCCAGCAGAGCCATGGGGACATTCAAGCTCAAGCATCCCTGCCAGGAGCCGTGTCTGAAGCCACAAGCCCAGCACCAGCAGATGCAGCACTTTTGGACCCGCAGTGTCCTTGGTGCTCCTGGTGTCCCTCTTTCCCTTTCTTTCCCTCAAGAGGATCCAGAAGCGCTGCTCCATTTGCATTATTGTTGATGTTGAGCATGTTTTTGGGGTCAGAGTACATGAAATCATGCTACAAGAGGCAGTTAAAGCATGCCAGGCCCGGGAGCGCAGCGGTGTCACCTTGCTGGTCACCAAGATGCTGTAACAGCCTTCGTGCACGGTCCGGATCCCACAAAAGCAGGCTGGAGAGGTGATGCTCTTTATCCAGATCAGGTCTCATCACAGCCTCTTACCCACCCAGTGTGTGGAAAACAGCATTCCATGAAATGACTAATTCCCAGTGACATTTTACTGTTTTTCTAAGCTCATTATGCGTTTGAGAGCATTGGCACCCAGACCCGTTTCGGGGTTTTACAGCATGACCCCATTGCTCTGCCAGTAAAAATCTCTTTAATTGCCTTTCCCCAGCATGATTCGGACCCGCTCTAGCCCTTCCCTCATCCCCCTTGTCCTCATCTCCCTCTTCCTGGCCCACGCACACCACCCGCCTCCCTTTGCCACTCGTGCTGTAACGTCCCTCTGCCCAGACGGACCGGAGGAGTTGCCCTTTTCTTCTGCCCGTGATGGGCTGTGGGGCATCCCACCGCAGAAACCACCCTCAATCCAAAGGAGTTCAGAAGGACTGACTTCTTCTGCAAGAGCCAGAGCTAAAGGATTTTGGGACCTGGGGCTGGCGTCAGTCAGTACCCATGGTGTTGCTACGGGTTCGACAAGCCACGCTGTCATCTTTCTGCAAACTTTCTGCTCTTCCTAGAGGGCATCGTACAAGGTTCAGTTTTTGTCAGATTGGTTAAAAAAGTATTTTTTTCTCCTTTTTTTTTTCCCTTTTATTTCCCCAAGAACACTCGGCAGAAACAGGTGAGTGTTTGCTGCCTTCTTTGCGTGGCCAAAACCCTTCTTCATTTTCTACCAGAGTACTTCCCAAGAGCAGAAATGAGAAAATCCCCATTTCTCTTTTGAGGATGACCAATGTCCTCCCATGGCTTATGAAAAGGAGCAGCCCAGGGCCCTTGTTCGTCACGGGCAGAGACGCAGGGGATGCTTCAGCATCGCCACGTATGTGGCTTCTGGACAAGAAGCCTTGGTCCTGCCTTGTGGCAGTCCGGCAGTGCCGCGGCAGCTGGTGTGGGATCTCTGCTGACTTCCAACCGACGTGTTGGCAGCTTTGCCTTGGTCAGGGGCGGTTTGGTAACATCAGGAATTTTCTCCTCAAGACATTCGCTGTGTTTTGTAATCTAGAAGGGTCTGAGCATGTACGACACCATTCTGAGGAGGAACCAAGCCCTGGAAACTAGAACCACCATAGCAATAATGAAAAGGATGCAGGGAGAGTCATTTATCGGGAGTTTGTTTGCTGGGAAGGACTATTAATTTTTTTTATTTCAGTAACAAGTGCATCAGTTACAGCGCTACCATTAACCCACTTGCCTTTTCCCATTAAAGAGGCTCTTTTTCCTTTCCATATGCCATGAAAACATAAAGAGCAACATCTGAGCTTCCAAGTTAGTTAATATTTTGTGGCCCATTTTACCAAACTATTTCTTCCCCGAAAGGGTTGTCAAGCCCTGGGACAGGCTGCCCAGAGAAGTCATGGAGTCACCATCCCTGGAGGGATTTAAGAGCCATGGAGATGTGGTGCCTGGGGACACGGGTGGACTTGGCAGGGTGAGGGTAACGGTTGGGTCCTAAGGGTCTTCTCCAACCAAAATGATTCTATGAATCTGGGATTTGGGGCAGCTGGAAGTGTAGTCCTGTCCTGTGGGCACTGCACGGGTTATCATAGGATCATTTAGGATGGAAAATAGAATGCCCAGTGCATCCTTGCACCACTTTAGGGACCGCTCCAGACGCATTGCACGCTCGTGTGCTTTGGAAGAGACTGCCCAGCAGCTCGGAGGTGCCGCAGAAGTCAGACCTGTTTTTCACCACTGGGACTCGCTGGTCCCCACGGAAGAGGAGGCGGGTACCGTGCCGGCTGCGCGTCCCACGCCACTCGGCTGCTCGCAGTGCGCTGCCTACTGTGGGTTTGTCTTTGCTTGCCACTGGGAAAGTAATAAAAGCGCAGGAATTTGTTCCAAACCAGTTACGAGGATGACTTGCCTGCCCGCCTGCCAGGCGGGTGTTTGCTCTTACTGCTCAGATCCCTGTTCGACCAGGAGCCGTTAGCTGGATTCAGGGCTCTGGTGCCGTGCAGAGCATCACCCCCAAAGGGCTCAGGGTATCTCTTAAATTCACAGAACCCCAGGCTGGTTTGGGTGGGAAGGGAGCTCCCAGCCCCCCCAGCCCCACCCCCTGCCATGGGCAGGGACACCCCCACCAGCCCAGGGTGCCCAAAGCCCCATCCAACCTGGCCTTGGGGATACTCCTGCCAGGGAGCCAGGGGCAGCCACAGCTTCTCTGGGCAGGGATGTGTGTCCTCAGGACAGCACCATGGCTGGAGATGACCCTGTGTGAAGAGCACTTGTCCTTCTCCCCCCAAGTCTTGCAATCCTTTTTCCTTTTTTCATGTTCCAAGTATGTTTCTGGCTTCCAGAACAGCGTGTTGTCATGGCCTGTCCGATGGCCCTTGGGGGACCATCACTGCATGGTGCAGCATGCCCAGCTCTCCAGGCACACCTCTGCCAGGCCCCATTATCCCTACGGGTGATGAACCGGACACGAGCCAGCAGTGACTCCACCATCCCAGTCTGCCCAGTGCTTGGTTCTGCTTCAGGACTGGAGATGGTTGCTCCAGGCTGAGCTGGTCAGGAACTGGGCAGCAAAGGGAGAGCAAAAGGCGTGGAGATCCACTGGAGCTGGGGCACAGACTGCCCCACGCACCCACCTCTCCCAGGGCTGCCCATCCCCCCACTGCATCCCCCTGTGTCCCGGGAGAACTCCCACCCCCCTCCCCGCCCCAAACCGAGCGCAACCAGGGGACACTCCTGCCCTGGTTCCCATGAGGGATGCTCCTGCCTCAGCTCCCATGGGAGATGCTCCTGCCTGGCTCCCACGGGGAATGTTCTTGCCCTGGTTCCCCCCGAGGGATGCTCCTGCTCCACCCAGCTCCCACGAGGGATGCTCCTGCCCCGGTTTCCCCGAGGGATGGTCCTGCCTCAGCTCCCATGGGGGATACTCCTGCCCCGGCTTCCCCAAGGGATGCTCCTGCTCCAGCTCCCACAGTAGATGCTCCTGTCCCAGC
>VWZZ01006415.1:27784-38149 GCA_013399095.1 Psophia crepitans | reverse complement strand
GGCCTGACCCCGGTGCGGCGCCACACCCTGCCCCCCCGCCCCCGGGTGGTGTCTCCCCCGTGGGAGTGGGATCAGGGGCCGGGAGTGCTGCTCCTGGCCAGGGGGGTCCCTGCCCAGCCTGCTCCCAGCCGGGCTGGTTTTAGCTGGGGGGCAGGAGTGGGGGTGGCCGGAGCTGGGGGTCCCCAGGGAGCACAGCACCCATGTGCTGACGGTGAGGGGCGGCGGGGGCTGGGGGTGCAGGGGATGAGTTTGGGAGTTCTCAGCAGATCCCGCTTAGTGGGTGATTTTAACTCCTTCTGGGGGCCGATTCCCCCCGCCTGGGTGCTGGGGTGAAACCTCCGTGGCAGCGGGGGCACAACCTCCCCGGGACCGGCAGTACGGACCACGGGCATGGTCCTGTCCCGGGGAGCAGCCCAACTGAAGCGTCCTGCCCGGAGAGGCAGTGACAGCAGGATCAGGCCCGTGGGGGGAGCAGGCTCGGCTGACTGTCGGGGTGCTGGGGTTTCTAGAGGCGGTGTGGGTGCACCCCCAGCCCTAGGGGTGAAAGCGCTCCTGGGGTGCTGGCATGCTCACACGGAGCCCCCATCGCCCCAGCCTGGGGAGGGACAGACACCCAGGGCATGCCTGGAGCGGGCACCATGGCAGGACATTCGCAGGGCACGCGGTGGAGTGCGGGTGGGGGGTAGGAGCCCCTCCAGGCTGACGAGCAAGGGGTCTGTGTTGGTGGTGAGCATTTCAGCGAGCTGCAAGCACACAGGCAGGACTAGCCACCAGTGGTGGACCCGTGGTCCTGCTGAGCTTGCCCACCAGCTTCTTCTGGCATTCACTGAGAGGGTCTGGGTGCTGCCAAGCCCAGCCTGGGGCCACAGGCAGGTCAAGAAACCACATGAGATGCCAAGAGCAGAAGGGTTCCTTAGCAGTAGGGCCATGTTCTCTGCACCAGCCCACACCACATGGCACTGGGCCGTGGTGCCAGAGCGATGCAGGGTACAGATTAGCCAGGATCAGGCCCCAAATGTGTCACGATATACCACAGCCACCAAGAACCATCTCATGTGCCTGTTCTGCTCCACCAGCAGCAGGAGGATGGAGAACAAAGCCATGTACCTTCACACCTTCAATGAGAGGGAGAACGGCTCCATCTTTGAGGAGCCCTTCGAGGGAAGGAACCTCTCCAAACTGAACCTCTGCGAGGATGGTGAGTCCAGGCTGCACCCGTGGCTCGATCTGGGAGGGGTTTAAACCTGGTGGCAGAAACCTGGAGAGCTTCTGGGGGCTTGGTTTGCTCTGGGAGCAACTCAGCAATTTGGTCCTTGACAGGCCAAGCTGTCTGGCCTGAGTTAGGTGCTCAGCCCCAGCTGCGGGTCCCAGGGAACCGGAGCAAAGGAGCAATCCCTGCCCCGGGGGTCCAGGGTGAGGGTGCACTGGTGGGAGTGGCACCACCAGGAATGTCTGTGTCCCAAACGGAGCAGGAAACTTCTCCTCTCCTGCTGGCACTGCCTCGCTGGGAGAAGCACATCACAAGGAGGTTTCTGTGTCTCCTTCCCTGTCCCTGGTCCAACAGGGGGGTGACAGACCCAGGGCACCATGTGCCTCTCAGCATCCCCAGGATCTCATCTGGGTTCTGCTGCTGACCAGGGCTGTGCTCCAGGGCGTCACTTTGGATACTAAAGGCTGATGCTGAAGTTTTTCTGGGTTATTTTTTTCCTTCCTCCAAGCCTCTCCACGTGCTCTCCTGCATGTGGTCTTCTCCAGAGATGCCGTGCACTGGGACGGTGGCACCAGGACTGTCAGCAGAGCACAGTGGGACCTGCTTGCACCTCCTGCACATCTCAGCTGGCCTCTATCTCCACTGTGGACTTGCTGAATTCCTTCCCTTTGCTCTTGCTGTCCATGTTTCACCAGATCCAGGCTTGGTCTCCAAGCAAACAGCCCTGATGCACCAAGTGAACTTGGAGCACCCAGCCCTGGCCAAACTGCTTTCGGCTGCTTGCACGGGGCAGGTGGCTTACGGTGGTTATTGCAAGAGGAGATGTGGGTGTCTTCTCCTGCCCTCCATCCCCCAGGATGGGAACAACTTTGTGTCTGGAGGATGGGTTTCCCATCCAGGTGAAAGCTGAGTCTTGATGCCGTTTCCCAACCTTAATGTCGCTCTGCAAGTGTCCCCCTGCTCCGAGCAAGAGGCTGCTCCCACCTCTGCCCACCTTCCTGCTGCCAGCCTTTCCAATCCAGCACCCATCCCAATTCCTGCAGCAGAGAGAGGGACACATCCTGCCTGGGGGCTGTCCCCACACTCTGCCACACTGCAAACATGGCAGGGTGTGGTGGATCCTTGGGGTGCATTGAGAAGAGCGTGGCCAGCAGGTGGAGGGAGGTTCTCCTGTCCCTCTGCTCTGCCCTGCTGAGGCCACAGCTGGAGTTGTGTGTCCAGCTCTGGGCTCCCCTGTTCCACACAGACTGGGAACTACTGGGGAGAGCCCAGTGGAGGGCTGCGAGGATGATGAGGAGCCTGGAGCATCTCTGGTCTGAGGAAAGGCCGAGAGAGCTGGGGCTGTTGAGGCTGGAGAAGAGAAGCCCGAGAGGGGACCTGATCAGTGCTGATCAATATCNCCCTGCTGGGGGTGCCCCTGCTCTGGGGGGGTTGGGCTGGGTGACCCCCAGAGGGCCCTGCCCCCCCCCACCAGTCTGTGAATCTGTGAGCCTGCCGGAGATGGGAGGGAAGAGTTGGTGTCTTCTAGGGCCAAGGCCACCACTCCCAGTAGAGACCTTGTGGTAGCAATGACAGGGAGGGGTCAAGGTCTCTCCCTGGCTTTGGTGTTTTTGTGGCAGGTTGTCCTGGATCTCTCAGGACAAATCTGCTCACCCCATGCAGACCTGGCCCTCCAAGGAACCCCATTCCCACGGGAGAAGTTGCTGGAGCGAGGCTTGTGGAGCTGCATCACAAGGCGGGGGCAAGGTCAACCCTCAGAGCTCCATCATGAGGATGGGACCACCCAAGTCCCTCCCAGGGTCATGGAAAATGCTCAGCGTGGGGCTGAGGACAGTCTCCTCCTTGCCTTGACCCCCAGGACAGCAGCCCTGGACCCCCTCAGGGCTGGGGGGATGACAAATCCCAGCTGCTTTCAGCCTCCCACCTCCTGCACCCCCCTGACGGGGCGGGCCACAGCTCCAGCTCCCCTGGGCATGGGCAGGGGGAGGAAATATTTGCTTTTCCCCTTGGTTACTGGCCGGCGCCCGCCCGTGGGCTCCGCGGAGCGGGCTGTTGTGCAAACCCTGCTTACGCAGCTGCGGTCCCTCCTGCTCTTCCGAGAGCAGCAAAGAGGAGTGGGTGGTTCGGGGCCTGGGGCCAGCTCCTCCCGGAGTCTCCCAGGACCTGATATAAGTGTTAATGTCAGAAAAATATTGCCGCTTTCCTCATCCTGAAAGCCTCGGCTCCATTTGTTTGGCCGGTGACAGCAAATGGGAACCGCGTGCGGGTAACGAACTGCAGATGGAGGGGTCCTGCGGGAGCGGCACCGCCTTTCCCACCTGAGCTGGGGCGCCCCCTGCACCCCCCATCCCCGCGGGATCCCCACGGGGTGTCAGCGAGCCTGACCTCAGCACTTTATCATTTCGGAGCCCCAAAATGGGGCTGAGTTAAGCGATACACCCAACGTAACCCTTTGCTGGCTGGAAGCTTTTGCAAACCTCCCTGTGCTCGGGTGGGACAGACACACGGACAGTCAGCTGGGGATGGGCAAGGGTGCAGTGGGGAAGGGTCCCTGCCAGGCTAGGGACACCCCAACCCGTTGTGCCTCCTCTCCATCTCTTGCATCCCAAGGGCCAACTGGGTCCACAGGGAGCTGAGCTTCTGCCCCTTGAATCACAGAATCATTCAGGTTGGCAGAAACCTCCAGGATCATCCAGTCCAACCGTCCCCCCCCCACCTATTCCCCACTAACCCATGTCCCTCAGTACCACATCCAACCTGTCCTTAAACACCCCCAGGGACGGGGACTCCCCCCCTCCCTGGGCAGCCCGTTCCAAGGCCCGACCACCCTTTCCCAGAAGAAATTTCTCCTCATCTCCAACCTTGGATGAGAGATGGGATAGGGTGAGGTCCCAAACCCCAGCAGAGATGATCTCACCTGGAAGAGCCATGGCCCTGGATGATCATGGTCTCTTCCCCAGGAGGTTTGGCTTTTGGGTTGTGGTGCTTCATCTCCTTCGCCCTTTCTCCTTGCTCTGGTTTGGTGCTGTGCCTCAGGGCTCAAAGGGCAGAAAGCAATGGGGTGGGGACACCCAAATGTCAAGGAGGTGGGACGTTTGGGCTCTTCCTTCACTTTTTGTTGATGTCTCCAAGGAGACAGATGAGGCAAGGCAAAAAACCAGGCGGCACTGGTTGACCTGGCATGAAGATGCTGGTTCTCAGCTGCTCTCATAAACTTTGTTTCTGCAAGGGTCCAACACAAAAATGCACAAAACCCCAATGCCCCGCACCCCATCCCGGCAGCACGGGGTCACCCAGAGAGCCAAGGTGTCAGGCTGAGGCATCACCACAGCCTCGGGGCTGGAGACAGAGGGATGCGGGGTCTGCATGCAGATCGGGCTCTGGCTCCCACCTAAGACCACGACCTGGCCCAGATTTCAACACAAGCTCAAGCTTTGAACATGTGCAAAGCCCCAAACCAGATGGATTTTTCCCAGCCGCTGTATTTACGGCACAGGAGCTTTTCCTCATCTTTCCTTGCATTTTCCTCCCGGCTGTTTTATTCACACCCCCCCCCACCTCCTTCGCACACAGCTCTGGCTGCTCAGGGCTTGTGGTGGCGTTGACCAGGAGCTGGATCACAGGTAGCGTGGGTTCGGGCAAGCAGGGGCTGGCAGGGATGTCAGGATCCAGACTGGGTTGGGTGGGAAGGGACCTCAAAGATCTTCTAGTTGCCACAGGCAGGGACACCCCCACCAGCCCAGGCTGCCCAAAGCCCCATCCAACCTGGCCTTGGGCACTGCCAGGGAGCCAGGGGCAGCCACAGCTTCTCGGGGCACCCTGTGCCAGGGCCTCAGCACCCTCAGTAAAAAAAGAAATCTTCCTTCTATCTAGGCTGAATCTCCATTCTTTAGTTTAAAACCATCACCCCTTGCCCTCTCTTCCTCCATCCCCTCATTGCTGCCAGCCCAGGGCTGCAGGCAGGGAAGGCAGGGGATGGGGTGAAGGGTGGGAGCTGGTAGGGTGTCAGCGCAGCAAGCGTGGGTGATGCTGATGTTTTCCTACCTGGGAACCCCATCAGGACCTTTGCACCCCAGCTCTGCCTGCGCAGGAGGGGAGATACGTGAACGCTGCCTGACCGTAGCACCAGCACGGGCAGGATCAGGCCTGCCCCTGCCCCTGCGTTGCTGACGGTGTCCTGGTTGGGTGTGAGCTCCACTGGGGAGCGTGGGCTTGTGCCAGCATTGATGGTCCCGACTTGGGGAAAGCCGTCTGGATCAAGACCGGGGCATGTAGAGCTCTGCCTCCACCCACGAGGCATTGTTGAAATTGTATCTGCAACGTTTTCTCCCGGTGGGAGATGAAGCCCCAGAGGGTGCACGATGCTCTCCCTGATACCCTGCTCTGTCTCCCAGGTCCCGGGCGGAGGATGAAGGCAGCAGGACGCTGTGGCTGGCTGGGTTCCTTGGCAGCACTGAAATACGCCGTGGTGGGACTCTACCTCCTCGTCTTCCTCATCCTTGTTGGGGTCTTCATCCTCGCAGGTAAGGGCCGAACCTGGGTGATCCCTCCATGGTGCAGCGGTACCCTAGGGTGATGTTCTCCTGTGCAGGAGCTCAGAGAACCGTGAACATGGGACCACATTTCTGGTCTGCCTCTGCAGAGGTGTTGGGGAGGGTTTTCCATGCCATCTCGGGGAGGAAAATATGGGATCCAACAAAAGCTTTCAGCTCCCTGGGGACAACAACATGAGCCCGTACTGGCTCCATATCGTGTATCTGGAGCGGTTTTAATCAAGTCTTTGAGGCTGGAGTCGCTGCAGGATCCAAGCATCATGAGCTGGGGATGGTGAGACTCACGTTTGGGGCTCGAATCGTTCCTAGGTGATGAGAACCCACCATTTTCCTTGGGGTAAGGATGAGCCCCGGCTCCATCGGCGGTGGAGATGCAGGCAGCTCGCAGGCAGGGTGTTATACTTGCATGGCGCACCCCGCACGTGCCGGCAAGGCTCCTGCTTCCCCTCTCCAGCTTTTTTGGTGAGCGCAGGGATGGGAAAGCTGCTCACAGAGGTTTGTAATTGGTCCCAGCCCCAGCTCGTCCCTGTGTCCGCATCCCATGTGGTCCGTGTCGCCGCTGGCTTGTTTCNCATGTGGTCCACGTCGCCGCTGGCTTGTTTCCCACCCCCGCATCGTGCTGGAAGCAGTTTGGGAAGATGCCTGGTTCAACCTGCGGTCCCAGTAACCCTCCCTTGCACCAGTACCACCCCTGTGTGGGGCTCTGCTGGGTGGGGGGGGGTTGGATGGGTGGGAAATGCCACCACCAAGGACCAGCTCCTCATTTCCCACCCACCTCCTTCCCAGCTTTACGCCAGCACCCATGGGAAAGACATGGGGGCCCCCCTTTCCCAGCCCCAAACCACCACTAGCTGCTCTCCAAGGCTGGGCAGGGCTGAGCGCTGCCCCCACACCATCCCTTCGGGATGATTGTCTGTGCCTTGCCTGCACCTTGCCTGCTGCAGGCAGCTGGGGGGGGGGGTTGGATTTCACGTTGAACTCCTTGCTGTGACGATACCAGCACCGTGAAGGCAGCCTGTGTCTTCTGCAAAAAGCTCATTTAGCTTTTTTTTTTTCCCTGGGTTAGGGAAGGGACAGAGAAGGTTTTGCTGGAATTTTGAAGCCTCTCCCACTTATTTCTTGCATTACATTGTTTTAATGTTGTTGTTGGCCCACGGAACCCCGAGCGAGGGATGCCATGAGTTGTGCAAAGAGCTCGGGACAGGCGCTTTTGTCCTGGGCTGCGCTACAGCTGCTCAGCCGAAAGCAGTTCCAGCAGCACCAATAACATTATGGCACTGGTTGGCGGTGGGGAGAGCTGGAGGCTCGTGGTCGTGGGCATCATCAAAGCCCCACCTCCTGGAGTCCCGTGACTGGCGGGATTTCAGCTTTCGGTAAAGACCCCAATAAAACCCCCTCACCGCCCAGCTGGGGGCCGCAAGCTTGGAAAAGCAAGGCAAAATGCAGAGGAAATAATCTCTTTCGTTATTGCTTTCTGTACGCCTTGAACTTCAAGCCAAGCCTCTGGCTGTGGGTGTAGCTGACCCACAAGGTGTGGAGCCGGCCGTGCCGACCGCGGATGCCCCGAGCTGTCTTATCACATCAAGGAAAACCACAGGGACAGGCTGGACTTGCAACAGGGTGAAGTGCAGCTCATTGCCCAGTCTGGCTGTACAGCCAGCCTGGGGGGGGAGACGCTGGAGAGCAGCCGTGCTGGGAGGGACTGGGGGGGCTGGATCAACAGCAAGGTGGCCATGAGCCAGCAGTGTGCCCAGGCTGCCAGGAAGGGCAACTGTGTCCTGGGGGGCACCAAGCCCGGCATGGCCAGCCGGGCCAGGGATGGGATGGTCCCACTCTGCCCTGCGCTGGGGCGGCCTCACCTCCAGTGCTGGGGGCAGGGTTGGGCGCCACAGTGTAGCCCATGGAGACAACCCTGATGGTCCCCTGCCTCAGGCTGAAACTTTGACCTTGGAGCTGATGGTCCTCGGAGGACCAGGACTGGGTATTCATGGGCACCCTGAACTGTGGAGGGCTTGGTTTTCCCGTGGGACATCCCACTTTGTGCTAGTGGAGACCAGACACCATGTGTTGGAGCTGAGACTTTCTGCCCAGCATCCCTGGTCTCCCATCCGAGGGGACGACGCACAGAGATACAGCCTTTAGTGAAGGAGACGTGTTCTCCTTGGGCTGGGGAGAGCTGACCATGATGCTATAAGAGGAACATCACGGTTTGCTGCCATTCCTGCCCTCCCACAGCTGCCCTGGGGTCCCTGCTCAGAGCAGGTCCCACCCGGAGCAGACACCATCCCACCCATCCACATATGAGTGCCGGGTGTCCAACTTCCAGACCCGATGCTCTTTGGAGAGGGATGCGGAGCTGCGATACCCCGGCTGCTCCCCAAAAAGCAACCTTCAGCGCGCTGGGGGCAGGGGGTCCGTGCCCTCCACTGCGAGCATCCCTTCGTGCCAGGGCCAGCGACACGGAGCGGGGATGCTGCTTCCTATCCTGCCCACGGGAAAGGAGGAAACTCCCCAAAAGCCTCCCTGGAAAGCGCATAACGCGTGCAAACACGCACAGGAACACGCATGTGTGTGCAAACACACACTCACACACCCCACGGTGCTTCCCGGCAGGGCTGGGGCATTGCAGTGGAACCNCCCCCCCCCCCCATCCCCACTGGAGACAGCCCCCCAACACGTGCTGGTGGCCCCGGCGCGTGAACCTGGTGGTTCTGGTGAGGCAGGTCCCCCAAGCAGCGTTTCGAAGCCAGCTTGGGCAGGTGTCCCGCCACTGGCAACACGCTCCGCTGGAAATGGGTTAGAAAATGAGTAAACTGCTAAAAATACCGCGAACCACCTTGGAGCTGTGGAAACAGGATGTTTTCAGCAGCAGAGCCGGAGCGGTTTCAGCGCAGCCTGCTTTTAATATTCTCTCCTGCAAGCCTCGCAGCAGTTCTCTGGCTCCTGGGGACTCACGCTCCCTTTCTCCCCGTCCCTGACGCCCTCCTCGTCCCCCCAGAGGTAGGGCTCTGACCTCGCCTTTGTTTTTTCCCGAGGTCTGGGTTAAATCCCAGCCGCCTGCCTGCGCAGACCTGTATTTTGGTGTTTGAACCCAAATCCGGCCCTGGCCCCATGCCCGGGCGCCCTGCCCTGAGCCGCTCTGCAGCAGCAGCGGGAGGCCGGGCAGGGTTCGTTAGGATGCGACTAATGAGCCAAGAGCCTTCGTGTGGGTGTCTGAAGCGTGCACAGGGACGGGCACCTGACCTGCACCCCGTCCCCGTGCCCGTGTTTGTGATGAGAGCGGCCACGATTCCACGCTTGGCGCTCCCGGTCGCCTGGCGGAAGCATCCCAGGAAATGAACACCCTCTGTTTCAAGGGTCGCAGCCCCCAGACTGATGATCTGATGATGCCGGCGGAGATGAAGGCAGGAGATCCACCCCATGGCGAGCCATCACGCGAGCGCTCCCCGATCAGCTCAAGCGCAAACTCCTCCAGCTCCCTGCTCCAAAGCAGGTCTGTGCCTGCAGCCGGCATCTCCCTGCGACACGGAGCAACCTGAGCTGCCGAAAAGCTGCTGCCAGCAGGGTCCCCATGCCCCTTGTTAACCCTGTGCCTTAATTAGCCTTCTGCCTGGGCTAATAAGCCCCAAGAGACTCATGCTGGAGCTGAGTGCTGGCTGCTCCCCGCTGTCCCCCACGCCTCACCCTGCCCATCTTTCCCCAAATTCTCCTCCTGCAGCCATTCCCCCCACCCAGGGCTTGGGTTCCACCCTTCCTGAAGTGCTGGAGGAGGTCTCCTCCCAGAGATGCTCTTGCTTCTCGCTGGGGCCCGTGTGGGGTTGGGCTGGAGGTCTGGGATGTCCAGACCTGCTGCCGTTGTGCATCCGGTCGCGTGACGAACCTCACACTCAGCATCTGCCCGACTTCCCCGTGGAAATACAACCCAGGGGACCTGGTGGCAACACCTCGGGGCTCATGGCTGGGTCCAAAGCGTCAGCAAGCGCTTCCAGCTTGGAGAGCAGACTGAGGTGTCCTGCGAAGCTTTGCATGCAGCCTCTTAGCTTTCCGCAGCCGTTGTGACGCTGCAAGAGTGGGATGGCGAGCGCGTTTCCCAAGGAGGGTGAAACCGTCCATGTTCACACGCACGTGTCTACTTCGCATCACCTTGGCTGTACGTGAGCCTAAAAGACGGGAAGAGAGAACTTGGGTGCACGCCGGGGTGCTTGTGCACGCTCGTGGCGCAGCGCCGCACCCCGGAGCGGGTGCTGGCGGCGGTGACGGTGTGCAGCGCGGCGGTGTGCACGCGCGGCTGCGCGTGTGCGTGCTTGTCCTCTCCCCAGGGCTCCTGCGGGACAAGGCAAATTATTAGCAGGAGGGTGAGGGCAGAGGTCGTGCTCTTCACTAACCCAGCCCCGTGGAGGCTGGGCGCCACTGCCAGAGCCCGCGGCGTCAATCACTTCCCCGCAGCAAGCCGGGAAGAGCTGCCGGTGGTCCTGATGAGATTCAACAAGGACAAGTGTAGGGTCTTGTACCTGGGAAAGAAGAATCCCATGTGCCAGTACAGGTTGGGGACTGAGCTGCTGGAGAGCAGTGTAGGGGAAAGGGACCTGGGGGTCCTGGTGG
>VWZZ01006415.1:1196-11413 GCA_013399095.1 Psophia crepitans | reverse complement strand
CAGAGGGGTCAGGGCTGGGGACAGGCTGCCCAGGGAGGGGGGAGTCCCCGTCCCGGGGGGGTTCAAACAGCGTGTGGCCGTGGCATTGTGGGACAGGGGGCAGGAGCCGTGGGGGGGTGGGCTGGCGGTTGGACCCGATGGTCCCAGAGGCCTTCTCCAGCTTCACAGATTCTGTGATTCTGTGAGTCTATTCTATCCCTGAGGGACGTGTCCCTTCTGAAGGGAGGAGGTTGATGGGCTTCTGCATCATGTTTCCACCCCTAAGACTGTGATAATAATAGTTGCTGTTTTGGGTCAGTGATGAGATGTGTTAACAAACCCTGGTGGTGGGCATCACACTGCAGCAAGGGGCTCTCTGAGGATGAAGCCTTTCTCCAGTTATTATCCGCCCAAGAGGTGGTGGAGACCACAGCCAGAACAGCCCCTGCCTCCAGAGAAGAGCCGTGGTCATGCCATAGTAGTAGAGCATCAACCCCCACAAGCTTGGTGACCTTTCCCCAAAGCTGGTCGGCATCTCAAGCCCCCTTGCCTGGGGACATGAAGCACTTCTGCTCTTGGTTTTGGGAAGCAATGGGCAGACAGCATGCCAAGGGGTCGGCGGATATGTGCCATGAAGTGCATTGCTTCTAGATATCTTCCTTTCACTGATGAAGAGTAATTCCTGTTTCTGAGGAGGCCTCTTGGCTTGAAGAAGTTTGTCTCCAGAACTCCACCAGCCACAGCCTTGATGCACTTCCTTTCTCATATATTTCTGGGAGGTGTCCTTGGTTTGGGGTGAGGATGATGACTCAGTGGTGGCAAAGCCATTAGATGTTCCCCCCATGGGGATGGACCATCCCCAGGTCCCACCAGAGTCTATCATCAGCACACGGGTCCCTCTCTCCACCTCCCCTTGCTGCCCCACGTGGATGGAAGTCACCTCCAGTGCTTGGATGTGTCCTCAGCGAAGGGAGCCTCAAAAGACAGCCCCCTTTTCCCACCTCCCAGAGGCCAGGGGTGCTCAGATAAGGGGGTTTCATCCAACCCCTTCTCCAATAAACAGCAAACCACGCTGGCAGCAAGCGCTGAATTTCTACAGTTTATAGGATTCTCTGAAATTTATAGAAAACAGACCCCGAGCCAGGCAACGGTCCAAGCCTGGGCTTTACGTAAAGGCCTGGTTTTCTGCAGCACTAGTCTTACACTTCCATAATGACTTTCTTCTGAGCACAGGAGAGCTGTCAGTTCCCCAGGAAATGCAGCCTGTCCTTGGGGGGGGGAATGGAGTGGATGAGCCTCCTCACCGAAAATCCCAGGTCAAACCATCTCACAGTTTCTTCTCTCCACAGCAGAGTCCCGAGTATTTTCCCCTGTTGTTCTTTTCCCATCCCTGATGCTTTTTCCCCTCAAAATTACCCCTGCGGAGTATTATTTTCCTCATTTTAGAACAGGGAAAATTATTCTGGAAAGTGAGTGTGCGTCGGTCATCTTCACGCTTCCATGGGGAACATCATGTAGGGAACACGTTCAGGAGGACAGAGCAGTAAATGAGCCAAGGTAGGGATCGCTGATCTATGGATAAATCCAGGGCAATAAGAGAAGTCTCCTTCCCAAACAGCACGGGCAGGCTGGGAGGAGGTTTGTGGTGAGTTACTGAAGGCAGAGCACGTTTCTGCCTGGGACCTTAAAAGATCATCTGGTTCCCACCCCCTGCCATGGGCAGGGACACCCCCACCAGCCCAGGCTGCCCAAAGCCCCATCCAACCTGGCCGTGGGCACTGCCAGGGAGCCAGGGGCAGCCACAGCTTCTCGGGGCACCCTGTGCCAGGGCCTCAGCACCCTCCCAGGGAAGGATTGCTGCCTCCCAGCTCAGCTCCAGCTCCCCTCCTGCCGCTTCAGGCCCTTCCCCTTGGCCTGGCCCCCCCTGCCCTGCAACCAGCCCCTCTCCAGCTCTCCTGCAGCCCCTGGAAGGCTGCAATTAGGTCTCCTGGGAGCCTTAAGCTGACCCCATCTACTGCTTTTTGGAGACCTGGGGGCTCTCCATGGGCTAATGACAGCCACACCAGGGCTCCCAGGCAAGCAGCATCTGGCTCTGAAGGTGTGTTGGTGGGCATCTCACTTGCCTGGGCCAGTTGCCCCTGGTTTTCCCCGTGGCACTCCCAGCTGCTGGAGAGGTCATCCCACCAGCTCCACTGCTTTCTGCCAGCTGTGCTTCGTCATTGAATCATGGAGTCATGGAATGGTTTGGGTGGGAAGGGACCTTTAAAGCTCATCTAGTCCATCCTCCCCTGCAATGAGCAGGGACATCTTCAACCAGATCAGGTTGCTCAGAGCCCCGTCCAACCTGGCCTTGGATGTTTCCAGGGATGGGGCATCTCCCACCTCTCTGGGCAACCTCCTTTGGCAGCAGTGCAGTGCAGTTTCAATTTCTACCAATTTTTTTTTTGGCCTCGGTCTTTTTCTTAAGGGTTTCTAATCATTTCTGATGGTTGAGGTCTCCTACCATCAAAGTATTTCCTTCTCCTGTGGCATCTCTGAAGTCCCTGACTTGTCCCAGTTGCTGTCACCTCCCTAACGAGGTGACAACAACACAGCAGCCGAGTTATTTACTCCAGGAGTTTCAGACCACGCTGTTCCTGCCCAGCAGAGCTGCTGGGCTCCTGTCCCTCGAGCTCCAGCCTTCCACCTGCACCGCTCTCCATCATTCCTATACGCTGCCCCGTAGGATGCAGCCCTGGCCCTGCAGGGAAAGCACTTCTGCTCCAGAAAAACCAGATTTGGGGGGACAAACACAAAGGAACTGTAACCGTTGCTTTCCAAACCCCTTTCCTCTGGGCTGGGGAAGGAAGGTGGTGGAGAGCACGGGCTGCTCCAGCGTCCAGCACCATCACGTGCCGGCGAGCAGCATCTCTGGCCTCTCTCCCGCTGCTCCGGGGCTGTTGTCATCTGGTTCCCATCAGCGGGGCAGGCTGCAGGCAGCTTTCCTCCATCTGACACAGCTGCGGCTGCCCAGGGGAGCAATCCCTCCTTCCCAGAGCCTCCAAGTTAAAGGGCAAGAATTTCCTGCCTGAGCTTTCATTATTTTTATTTATTTTATTTTATTTTATTTTATTTTATTTTATTTTATTTTATTTTATTTTATTTTATTTTATTTTATTTTATTTTATTTTATTTTATTTTATAGAAATTTCCGAGTTTGCGTGTGTTGTTTGTTGTTCTTACGAGCAGACACAAGAGGAGGATGTGTTCAAGCAGGGTTGTGCCACAGGGCCGCGGCTCACCGGGACCATCTCTGGTTGGAGCACCCTGGAGCCTTCCCTGGCCCCTTCCCTCAGGGCAAAGCCAGGACTAGCAAAGCCAAGCCCACGGCCCCACTCAGGACAGCGTTCGCAGTGGGAACACGCAACTGCTGGCGGCCAGGGGCAAAGCCGGAGCGTGGGCAGGGCTTGAGGGAGGTGGTGGGACGCAGGCACGGGCAGGTCGTGCTTGTGAGCTGCAGGCAAAGCCAAGCCATGACACAGATAATTATGGAGCTCATTATTTTTTATATGGAAATAGAGGAGTTTTTGAAGGCAGGCTGTTTACCCAGCTGGCCTGAACCCCCCGGGGCTGTTGCGTCTCGATGGATGCAGGGTTTGGTTCAGCAAATCTGCTCGTGAGGAGGTACCAGCCGGGTGCGGGGCGATGCGCTGTCGAGGCTGCGGGAAGCCACGTCCCTGTCCCTGACCCCTGAAAAATGAAGCATTTTTAGCCCCAAATGGGGTTTTTCAACCACAAGTGATGGGTTTGCTTTCCTTTATTCCTGCTCCGCTGCACCCTCGGAGGAGTTTTGGGGAGTTCCCCATCCTCCCCTCCTTACCCTGCACCCTGAGCAGGGGGTATTGCACAGCCCCAACACCCCACCGAGGGGGGACCCGCTGCAGGATATCCGAGACACCCAAGATTTATGCCCCGTGCTCTTTCTTTTACCAGGTGACAGAGGCCCAAAGGGAGAGAAAGGGGACCGAGGCAGTGGCACGGGTAAGTTCCTGCTCGCAGTTGTCTTGCCAGTGCTCCGGGCAGGGTTTTGGTGGAGCACTGGGTCCAGCTCGGGGGGCCCCAGCACAAGGAGCCCATGGAGCTGCTGGAGCGAGGCCAGAGGAGGCCCCGGAGATGCTGCGAGGGCTGGAGCCCCTCTGCTCTGGAGCCAGGCTGAGGGAGCTGGGCTTGTCCAGCCTGGAGCAGAGAAGGCTGCGGGGAGCCCTTGGAGCCCCTGGCAGTGCCTGCAGGGGCTGCAGGAAAGCTGGAGAGGGGCTGGTTGCAGGGCAGGGGGGGCCAGGCCAAGGGGAAGGGCCTGAAGCTGCAGGAGGGGAGCTGGAGCTGAGCTGGGAGGCAGCAATCCTTCCCTGGNTGGCAGGGGGTGGGAACCAGATGATCTTTGAGGTCTCTTCCCACCTAAACCAGTCTGGGGTTCGATGATAAGCTGGATCCTGCCCACCCTCCGCTGTGCTATGGCTCTGCCATGCAGAGAGCTCATTGCTGAAACCCTTGGAGATGCTGACGGTTTCCTCCAAGCTTTGGGCATCCCTCCTGTCGCCCCAGGGACATCCCTCCTTGGGGACATCCCTCCTGCCTCCCTGGGGCTATCCTGTCACCCCAAGGACATCCCTCCTGCCTCAGGTGCCCACGCAGGGGCTCCAGGTCCCTGCCACCATGATGCCAAGCAAGAACAAGGATGCGGCAGGGTTAGGAGGGGAGCAGCAGCAGAGGCAGCGGGGGAGCAGGCAGCACCACGGCATAATGCACCAGCACCCCAGCAAGGACCAAGCACCCTGGCCCCCTCCAGCCACTGCTTGGTGGGTGAACACAGCTGGTTCCCATCCACAAAGTACAGATGATGGGGTGTATCACTATTTAATTCCCTGGAATAGAGGTATCCTGCACCTACCCCCTGGAAACTTGATGTTTGCATCTACATTCCCAAAGGAAAGGGACCAGAGTGGAGCAGGGGCAGTGGGGAGCCCAGGGAAGCGGGGGCAGATGGTGTCCATTACCAGGGGGGAGATGATATCTCAGGCCAACTGCAAAGAGTCAGGCCCTTGTTTTCTCAGCCGCTGGGAGCTATTTCTCCTCTTCAGCTTTTCCTTTCTTGTTTTGTTGTTTTTAGGGGCTGGGCAAGGGGGAGGTCGAGGGGTTTGGAAGTAATTGCTGCAGCAAAAACAAACGCAATGCACAGGATGAAGAAGAAATGGTGCTTTTGGGGTTTATTGGGTATGTGGGAGAGGGACGGGGCCAGGAAGCTGCTCTGAGATGGATGGGACCAGGCCAGTTCGCAGGCAGGGGGTTGCTGCAGGCAGGGGGCTGCTGCAGGCGGAGAGGACGGCTGGGATGCTCCTGTGCTGCTCTGGAGCTGCAGCCCAGGAGCATCTGATCCTGGACAACCTGCTTAGGTCCCTGTGCATCTCCCAAGAGCTCCACCAGCTCCTGGGGCCAAGATCCAGGTGCAGCCCCCACTGCAACTCCAGCTTTCGGAGAGTTCCCAGGGCCTGTGAGCACCAAAATGGCCTCAGACTGGGCTGGGCTGGGCTGAGCTGGGCTAGGCTGGGCTGAGCTGAGCTGAACTGGGCTGAACAGCTTTACGGGCAGCTGGCACTGGTTTGGGAGGAGTCTTCTGGGGTTTATTAGCTTTTATTAGCCCTCTAAGCAACGCTTATTAGAGGCTAAGTGGAAGGGTTGTGGCCAGGACTCACGCGGCTGAGCTCTGTGGCTTTATTAGCAGCCCTCACCCTGCTGATTAATGGGAACATCGTGGTGGTGCCTGGATCCGTGCCCTGATTGCACATCTCTTCCTCTCCTCGGGGAAGCAGTCGTCGTCTTCCAGCATGCATGGGCTCTGATGAGCATCCAGCCAAGAGCTGGGGTGAGGACAGACTCACAGGGGGAGGAATGAGGACTTTGGGATGAGCAACTGGCTTGGGTTGGAAATGTGGAGCTGGTCCTGGGCAGGGTGAGCAACCAGCTGGTCTTGGAGCTACAGAGCTGGTCTTGAACCATCGGTCACTTGTCTGTTCTCCTGGCACCAGAGAATGCCGGTGGCTTTGGAGGCAGATGGATGATTTCACAGGGGGAGTTTATCTCCTGCCTGGGGGTTCCACCTCCACATCTCAGGCTCAGTCCACGTGGCCACTTAGCTGTTGCTTGCTCATAGCCATTGCAGACACAAGGTGACAGCACCTGGAGAAGGATCCCATGGCCTAGGATGATCCAGGGTGCAAGAGGGACAATAAGTTCCCTGGTGGTAGGAGAGTGGGCAAAGGGATCCCCCAAGTGCTGCAGTGCTGGTGGCCAGTGTCACCAAACATGTGGAGCTGGAGAGGTGACACCACGTTGTTCACCACCTCAACCTGAGCGGTGGAGAAGTGCTGGACCCTGGGTTTCCCTGGCCACATCCTGCCCTCCACTTGCTCTCCTGGAGCAGGGGGGTTGGGACACCGGTGCTGGACTCAGCACAAGCTTGGTTTGGCAGGAGCAGCTCCAGGCAGCATCCGCAGCTCCAGCGCACGTGTTTGACTCAGAAGAGTCATTTCATCCAGCTCTCCGATGACACCATCCCTGGGGTCAGCCAAGGCAGCTGCCTCAGCAAAGCTGCACAAGGGCTGGGAGGAGACAACCCAACCCAGATAGCAGGGATTGGTTGAAGAAGACAGCCAGCAGCAGCCCAAACAAGCCCCTCTGCTGAGACATGATGGATGGACCCTCCGGGTCCACGACAGGGCTGTGGACAATATCAGCGAGATGGTTCAGGGACAGCACAAGATGTTTCCTGGCTCCTCGGTGAACCTGATGCTCTGCCCAGATCCAGGAAAACAAGCTCAGGGTTCCCAGAGCCCTTCCTGAGCCTGACCCTGAGTAGGTCCTGGAAGTGGGAGAGTGGCTGGTGTCGAGGCCAAGCAAGGACCGTGCTTTCTGGAGGTCATAGGAGGAGGTGGCCCCGTTCCCACTGGGAGCGAGCCAGGGAAAGCCCAGAGCGTGAAACATGAAAAAAACCCAAGTTTTGTGCAGGTCCCAGCCAGCCAGCAGTGCCAAGCCCCGTTGCATCTCTGTGCAGCAGAACCCAAACACTGCTCCAGTCCCTAAATGTCCCATTAACCCTGCAGCTCCCAGCCCCAAGAGCCTGAGGCAGGCTGGGACCCTGCTTCACCCACCTTGGCCAACCTCATGGTCACCAGCTTGGTTGGACAAGGTGCCTAAAGAGACCTCAGCTGAGCACGGCTGCCTGTGACATCCCACCACCGTGAAGTTAAAGCAGATGTTGGACCAATGTCAGATTTTACCCAGCTGTTCACAGCTCCCCCTGCAATGGTCACCACTTGGTGTGGAGACCTTTTGGGTTCATCACTTGAGAAGTTGCTGTGGTCCTTGTATCGGCAAAATCACAGCAGACAGAAGGCTTTGTTCCCTTTTACACTGCTGGGACTTGGTGGCGGCTGTGGTTGTGGTGGCGTGGAAGCAGACTGCAGCCCCCTGACACCTTCTCTAGCAGGGACCAGCCTTGGGCATAGAAGATGAGGTGGAGCGTTGATGGTCATCAAGGAGAAGACCTTTGTCTGCCTGGAAACACTTCAGGCAGCAATCCAAACCCCATTTCTCTTTGCACTTGAGAAGTAACATCACTGAGCATTCCCGATGGGAACGTGTGTTTGATACGGAAAATCCCACCCTGGCTTGGTTGATTTTGGACCAACATGAACCTCCCCTCACCATCCCCTCAAGCCTGAATTCAGGGTCCACCTGAGTGGTCCAGGGTCTTGTGTCCAGGCTGGAAGAGCCTCCCCATCACCTGATATTCCTTTTCTAGTCTCCTTTGGAAACTTTCTGCCCTGGTTCTGCTGGCATCTCATTCCTCCCATAAGTTGCTCAGATCTCTCTTCTCATCGCAAGCCTGAGCTGTCTCCCTTTGGTCTCACCTTGACAGCTTCAAGACTGATCCTTGCTCAGTATCTGCCCTCTCTGCAAAGTGCTGCAAAGAGGTTTCCCATGTTGGCGTGGCTGTTGCAAGGCTCAACGTCATCCAACAAAACTCCAGGTTTGATGGGACCCCTCCAGCACCATACCCAACGGTGGTGGGATGTCCTTAGGTCACCTGGAGGTGCATCACCCAGGGCTTTCTGCAGCTGCTGGCACCAAGGGGAGGGCACAGGAGGTGGTCCAAGATGGGCAAGGAGCAGCACCTGGAGATGCCACCATCCTCCATCTGACCTCCCTTCTCTCTTTTCCCAGCAGCAGCCGCCGAAGAGGGGATGATTCGGCTGGTGAACGGCTCCGGCTCCCATGAGGGACGGGTGGAAGTCTTCTATGACCGGCGTTGGGGCACAGTGTGTGACGACGGCTGGGACAAGAAGGATGGAGATGTGGTGTGCCGGATGCTGGGCTTCCGAGGCGCAGAGGAGGTGTACCGCATGGCCCGGTTCGGCCAAGGTAAGACACTCCCCCCCACTTCTACCCCCACCATCGATACTTGGGGCCAGCCCATAAATAAACCAGAGACCCCCCCAAAAATGATCCTGGAGGCATCCACCATGTCCCCCACGAGCAGGACAGGGGCTGTGGTGGCCCGAGAAGCTTCGGTCTGGTTGAGCACTGGTTTGTTGAGCGCGACCAGCCCTGGGTGTCTCCAAATATTTTGGCGCTGGCTTGTGGGACCACGTACGAGCACATGGCTGGCGCTGGCCCAGGCGGCTCCGTCCTCTGCTCGGGCTCCCTCGGTGCGCACGCCCTGCCGCACTCTGACTCAGCGCTGCAGAGTCTTGTTGTTTTTGAACGAACGCTTTGGGTTTGTCAGCCGGACGTGACTTTGGAGACCTATTTTCTTCTTTAGAATAACAAAAGAGAAAAAAAAAAGAGAAAGAAGGAAAAGCTTTTAAAAACAGAGGGGAAATGTCAGGAACGCTTTGGCGGGTGGAGGGGTGGCCTTTGGCCCCAAACCGTTGGGTTGGGGTGTTTCTGCCTAGATCAGCTCCCTTTCCACGTCGGCTTTTTAACTCCTTGAGTTGCCTTCTCTCCAACTGCTCGGAGCTGCCAAGGAGATGATGGATCCCAAAAGCAGGTAGCCACCACGGCCATCATCTAGCCATGAACATGCCAGTTGGCCAGGCCTTCTCTGTGAGCGCAGTTGGACCCCTCCAAGAGTTGGTGTCCTTCACACCAGCCTTGGGAGACCTCAAAGCTTGTTTTACCATCACTTCCCTGGTCGGCCACTCCTGAGTTTCTTCTCCCTGTCTCCCACCCTGGTCCTCTACCACTCCCGACGCTGGCACAGCCACTTGGGATCCTATCATCCAGAGTCTGCGTTGGGGGATAGGCTTGACTTAGGGTGTTGCAACTGGGAAGAGATGCCGCTGCTCCGCCCGTGACCCCCTCAGCACAGCAAAGAAAGTGTCTGAATCCCCCNGATGATGGATCCCAAAAGCAGGTAGCCACCACGGCCATCATCTAGCCATGAACATGCCAGTTGGCCAGGCCTTCTCTGTGAGCGCAGTTGGACCCCTCCAAGAGTTGGTGTCCTTCACACCAGCCTTGGGAGACCTCAAAGCTTGTTTTACCATCACTTCCCTGGTCGGCCACTCCTGAGTTTCTTCTCCCTGTCTCCCACCCTGGTCCTCTACCACTCCCGACGCTGGCACAGCCACTTGGGATCCTATCATCCAGAGTCTGCGTTGGGGCATAGGCTTGACTTAGGGTGTTGCAACTGGGAAGAGATGCCGCTCCTCCCGTGACCCCCTCAGCAGAGCAAATAAAGTGTCTGAATCCCCCAGCCCAGCGACCTGCAGATGCACAGCAGATGCAGAAGCACAGTCCCAAAGGTTCTGTCACACCTTTGGTCATCCTTGATGGGGCAAGAGAACCCCATTGATACCCCTTCAAGTGTGGTACATCCAGGGTCTTGCAATGGCCACAACCCGCCACATCCTGGTGGCTGGTTTCTCTCCTGGGGGTGTTTCCTCCAGAATAGGGATTGTGTGTCCTCAGGGGCTCCGTAGCCCACAAAATCTGGGGCTACCCCACGGCCACGTGCCAGATGGATTGAGCTGCACCCATCACTGGTGTGGGCAGACCTGCAGTCCATGGCTATACAGGAATGAATGGAGAGAGTCCCAGAACCCCAGCCTGGTTTGGGTGGGCAGGGAGCTCCCATCCCACCCAGTGCCCCCCCTGCCATGGGCAGGGCCCCCCCCCACCAGCCCAGGCCGCCCAAAGCC
>VWZZ01006412.1:0-17150 GCA_013399095.1 Psophia crepitans | reverse complement strand
CCCCCTGCCATGGGCAGGGACACCCTCCACTAGACCAGGTTGCCCAAAGCCTTATCCAACCTGGCCTTGAACACTTCCAGGGATGGGCCATCCACAACTTCTCTGGGCAACTTGTTCCAGTGCCTCACCACCCTCACAGAGAAGAATTTCATTCTAATGTCCAATCTAAATCTATCCTCTTTTAGTTTAAAACCATTGCCTCTTGTCCTACCCAGGTAAAGAGTCCCTCTCCACCCTTTTTATAAGACCCCTTTAAGTACCGAAAGGCTGCAATGAAGCCACCCCGGAGCCTTCTCTTCTCCAGGCTGAACATCCCCAGTTCTCTGAGACTTTCTTCATAGCAGAGGTGCTCCAGCCCTCTGATCATCTTCGTGGCCCTCCTCTGGACTCACACTAACAGGTCCACATCCTTCTTGTGCTGGGGGTCCCAGAGCTAGATGCAGTACTCCAGATGGGGTCTCATGAGGACAGAGTAGAGGGGGACAATCACCTCCCTCGACCTGCTGGTCACACCTCTTTTGAAGCAGCCCAAGACACAGTTGGCCTTCTGGACTGCAAGCTCACACTGCTGGCTCATGTCGAGCCTTTTGTCCACCAAAACATATTTTATAAGACCACAGCGTGGCTAGCTCAGTACCCAGTCTCTAATAGAGGTTGACAATGGATAGTCAAGGAAGTAAATAAGAACAAGGCAATCATATCTTCTTACTTTCACAGAATATTCCCTTGGCCTCATATAAAGCTATTGCCCTAGCTTAGGAAATCTCTAAATTAAAAAGTCCTTGAGGGACATATTGAACCATAAGTGACTGCCTGAAATCATCAGTGAATTACAAGAATCTTATATTCACCAAATTTAATTTGGATAGCAGTATTTTTTTTTAGCACCCAAATCAGGAAGAATCCAATTCATGACTTTTCATCACATGCTCTGTTGTTTTGGCAGAAAAGGGAGCACAAAGCCACAATATCAGCCTGTCAAAATGCTCCACTACGTCTCTTCTCACATCTTTCCACGTGTAAAGAGATCAGCATCTAATCAGTCATTTCATGTGAAGGGTCCAGAGCACAAGTCTTATGAGGAGTGGTTGAGGGAATTGGGGTTGTTTAGCCTAGAGCAAAGGAGGCTGAGGGGAGACCTTATCGCTCTCTACAACTACCTGAAAGGAGTTTGTACCCAGGTGGGTGTTGGTCTCTTCTCCCAAGTAACAAGCAATAGGACAAGAGGAAATGGCCTCAAGTCAAGCAAGGCGAGGTTTAGATTGGATATTAGGAAAAATACCTTCACCAAAAAGGTTGCCAAGCATTGGAACAGGCTGCTGAGGGAAGTGGTGGAGTCACCATCCCTGGAGGTATTTAAAAGACATGTAGATGTGGTGCTTAGTGACATGGTTTAGTGGCAGACTTGGCAGTGTTAGGTTAATGGTTGGACTCTATGATCTTAAAGGTCCTTTCCAACCAAAACAATTCTATGATTCTATATTTGGAAGCTGTTTCAAAACTTTTATCAACACTTTTGCCTTCTTTTACATTTATCTACACTTATCTATCAATTATCGTAACATTCTTGTACAGAGCTTCTCAGTTAGCCCTCACTTCTACTACCACAAAAAAAAATTGGGTATGTCCACTTCCTGTTCTAAATTATATATTAACAAAACGAACTGCACAGGTCCCAGCACAGATCTTCACAAAACTCCACTGGTGATTTACTGCTATGAAAACTTGTCACACACTTTACCATGTTTCTTATCTTCTAAGAAATAATCTACTCAGGTTAAGTCCTTGCTCTTATCCCAAATCTGTTCAGTTTCCTTAAAGAGCTTTTGGTAAAAGCTTGGTGAAACATCTTATTATGCAAGCAGGCTCTTACCAGCTTCAGCAACCTCAAACAAGAAGACAGTTAACTCCTTAAAGAATGACAATTAGCTCTGCAATGCATAAGCCTTCCTTTATGAAAGCTGAAATAATCCTTCCACTGTGGTCAGACTTAACCATGTGTCTACAGATTTGCATTTCAAATAAAATTTGACGGTCTAGATACCATGCACATTATTTCAGTCTCCTCCAGGATTCAAGAATTCAAAGTTGTCAAGAATGCAAAAGTCTAAGTGGATTAAAGATGATCCAAATGAGAGTGCTGCAATAATACTTCCTTTATTTTTTTAATAATTTTCTCAAGAAGTTTAATTAAAAAAATGAAAAAAAAAGTTTCTATTCTTGTTTTACAATGCATCAGTGAAATTCAAGGAATTCAGCAGCATTATAGATCTGAATTGTATTACTAACACACACAGACATATTAGAAAAATCATACTTACGACTTTTATATTATTTACATTAGTAATTTTTGTCATTTTAATTTGTCATGACTACAGCCAAAAAGATCGTTTTACACAACACTTTTAGAAAGAAAATTTTGGTCTTATACTTCTCTACAGAAGTTTTTAAGCACTTTGAGTAAAAAAAAAAAAACCAACAGAAGAAGATAGAGCAATTTAAAAAGCAAGACTCCTTTTAGAACACTAAAAAAAATAGGGATTTCAAAAGGACATTTTGCAGTATTTTTAAATTTAGCAGAAATTACTTATAGTCTTTAAATAGCCAAGATACAAAAAAGGTCAACAGAAATGATAAAAGAATGGGAAACTCTAGCTCCAAAATATATAAAATGAAGTGATCTCTCAAGTAAAGAAGTCCAGAGATAAATTGCCAATGAAACTAAATATGGCCTAGTAACTTTGAATTCGAAATATTTATTAGCAAAATGTTTCATTGTTTTGTTTTGCTTTTAAGGAAAGTTTTCTAGTAGAATGCAAATTATTTTCTACTAATGTGAATAACATACATATTTAAAAAACCCATACTTTTGTTCTGCCTCAGAATGGAAAAAAAAAATCAGAAAAATTTATCTGTGAAAGAATTTACTTTGAATAAAAATTAAGTTACATTTTTAAATATACGGGTAACAAATTATACCAGGACAAGACTAAGCAATTCCAAATTTTTAGCAAGGTATTAATTACAGATAATTAGTAGGGAGTGGAGAAGTTCCATAAATGGGCTAAAGCATCTTGAGGGTATTTGCTGGCTTGAAGGCATGAAATATGACACAAAGTAAAGTAATAATTAAAAACATATTTCACTAACACTTGTACATCATGACATTTACCACTCTCATTATTTGTAATTGTTTAAACCTAAACATATTGTCACAGTGTACTCTTCTGAAAGTCTGATACACTGATGTCAGAGGAGAACAATGAAATGGGAGTATCAGCTCAAGACCAGTTTAGTTTATATATTATCTATATGCTCAACAGCTCCACAAGTGAAATTTTAAATTCATATTTAACGTGCAGAATTTGAAAGCTTCTGTATTGCTCTAAGAAATTCAGTGAACAAATTAAGCATTTATCAGGGAGTGTCTATAACACAAAGTTGCAGAATAACTATGAGGAAAATTCTTACAGACGCAGGCGTGCACACATTCTCATCCTAGGTCTTCTGTATGTATTTCATTGTACATCTAGAGTCAGTTTACACTACAACAATGTTTAAAACTCTTGCTATTTCTAGAGTCTCTTTTTGACTGAAAGGCTTTTTAACATAAAGTTTGACAGAGTACAGTTAACTGAGCTCGACATGCACACATAGCTTTGTGAAACAATAGACAGTTTAAGTTTCAGACCACAGATTTGAAATGGTGGAAACAGCTGGAAATACTGGCAGAAAACATTTCCACAAAAGAAAGAAAACAGATTAGTTTAGCTCTTCAAATGATACACAAGGAAATATGTTATTTAAAAATGGTTTTGAACTGTTGAATATTCAAAGGCATTCTAATAGGTAGTTTTGGGGACTGACTTTTTGTGGGTGGCTTTTTTGTTTGTTTGTTTTCCAAGAGTGGATGTTTGAATAAAGTGCTGTGAGAGCCAGATTTTAGCATTACACCAATTCTTCTTCCCTTGCCCCCTAGATTAGTTTGACAATATTTTGATCAATAATATTACTTCCTAAAACACAAGATACACTGTTGTTGTTTAGCCATAAACATGGAACAAGGGGTTAGAAAAAGAGCAGCTACTCCCTGGTACTTACTAAGAGTCTGTAAGCTAACTTGTTTCTAATACAATTGTTTGAATAAGTGAAATCATAAGGAAGCAGTATTTAACGTTCACAATTACTTTTACTGTTAACATGCACTATTTTACTGTATCTCTATAGTGATAAAGGATTTTGAAGGGATATAGGGGAACTGGTTACCATACAACAGAACAAACACAGATGCAATAAAAATTTTCATTACAGCACTGTCACTTCCTTATTTCTTCATCATTCCTTAGTTCTGTAAGGAAATAAAATCAATATGCTTTATGTACTAACTGAAAGAAAATCTTCAGATTTGCTCCTTTACACAGGTACCTCTAAAGCCTGTATAAAGCCAGTCTTTTACACTTCTGTAACCACCAGCTGTGTCATCTTTAGTAGTTTTTCCATTGTCAGCAGCAAGTGTTTCCACTTTACTCTCCATGTAAATCCATTCTACAACAATATCAGAACAATATCAGAGTTGCCCTCAACAACTACCTGAAAGGGAGTTGTGGCGAGCTGGGGGTCGGCCTCTTCTCGCAGATAACTAGTGATAGGACAAGGGGGAATGGCTGCAAGTTGCGCCAGGGGAGGTTCAGGTTGGAGATGAGGAGAAATTTCTTCTCGGAAAGGGTGGTTGGGCATTGGAACAGGTTGCCCAGGGAGGGGGTGGAGTCACCGTCCCTGCGGGGATTTAAGGAAAGGTTAGACGCGGTACTGAAGGACATGGTTTAGTGGTTAATAGGTGAGGGGGTACGGTTGGACTGGATGATCCTTGAGGTCTCTTCCAACCTTAAAGATTCTATTCTATTCTATTCTAACACTTGCAATTAAAATGCATAATTAATTAACAATAGCAGATCTTTATGATTTTTCCAGATCCTTGAAAATCAAGTTTCCACTGCTGAAGTGCCAGAGAACATCACGAACATTCATCATCAGAAACATTTTACTAAGTTAAAAAAGAAGTAGACACAAGCTCTTGCTGAACCTGAATTGTCCTATTTTTATCGTATTTTATAAAGAATTCTTTTTGCCATCTTCAGTACCATGGAAACCAAAAAAATGCCGAATCCAAACAATGGATTTGCAGCAAGCACTTGGCCTACAGCAATACACCACGGCCAAATGAGAAATAACAGAAGCAGTAAACAGAAGGAAACATGAGAATGAGGAAACAGTGAGATAAATGTGAGTTTAGATAAGCGCATCAATGAAACAATTTCTACTGTAGTTAATTATTAAAACTGCTGTGATATACATCCAGATGCAGTAGTGCTTTACAGTGGGGAGAATAAAGATACAGCAATTTATTCTGTAACAGAATTAAGCAAGCCTGTTTTTCTACAGATCTGTATCTACATCCCAGTGCCTTTCACTGCAGTAACTGCAAGCATCCTCTCCGCATACGCCATGATTTCCCTGCACTCTACCGTCAGATCCCCTGAATACTTCCTGAATGCCCACTGAAATATTTTGATACTCAAGTTAATCCTAATTCCACTAAATACTGGTTAAAGAATTTATGCACTGGTTCATTCCAAGATCCCATGCACTAAAAGGTGTATGACCAAGAAAAACAGAGGATGACAGGCGAACTCACATTTTAGCCACAGAGCTGAAGGTCGAAGAGCCTGAAAACCCCAAAGGCTCCAGCCTCCTCTCAGTGAAGGCATTCATTTGAGTTTTCCTCCTCCTCACACTCGCTGCTTTTTCAAAAACTATACAGAGACTTAACATCATGGAAATCTCTATACTTTCATCAATTTTGATTGACGTAATGATCTTAAGGGTCTTTTACTACCTAAATGATTCTATGAAATTGCATACAATGTGTAATTAGAGGTTTAAAACATCATTGAGACAAGGGTTAAAAGCAAGCAATGCTTTCAAGTATCTTTAAAATAGTAAAAATTACAAATGAAAAAGTAATTTTGCTTCTTCCCTTTCTGGAATAACTGTCCTGGGTTAATGAACACAGTCCACACCGTCACCACCAGCAACCATGTTCTATACACCCGCTGTATCCCTTTCATTGACTGTCATTTTCTAGCCCTGAGCTCAGAAATAAGCAGAAGCTGAAGTATGATCACAAGAATAGGTCCTAGCTCCAGCATCCTTAAGTGTGACTCTGGATAAAAGAAACAGAAAGATCAAAATCAAGTTTTAAAATTCTTTTGGAAAAGAGTTAAAAGCTATCTTCTCTGTTCTTAAATCCAAGACACTTGCAGATACCCTACAAGATTATTATTACAGCATTTGTATCATTGCCTCAAGTTGCTCCAGGGGAGGTTTAGATTGGATATTAGGAAAAATATTTTCACCAGAAGAGTTGCCAGGCATTGGAACAGGCTGCCCAGGAAACTGGAGTTGTCACCATGCCTGAAGGTATTTAAAAGACACATAGGTGTCTTTTACACAAAGGTGCTTAGGGACATGGTTTAGTGGTTGACAGTTAATGGTTGGACTTGATGATCTCGAAGGTCTTCTCCAACCAAAACCATTCTGTGATTAAAGCCTACTCTTTAAGTCTTAATCTTACTCTGGCTGCTACTGCTTGTGTCTCCGAAAAAGGAGAGGTCCAAACAAACCAATCATCCTATAAAAGAAGTACATGTGCTCAACTTCACACTGAAATCATAAAAATGCTAATACTATCATTTTGAAAAACCCTAGTTCTGTTCGAACAGAAGACATTTCTAAGCCCTACACACCCAGAGTAATCCATAATTCAGTCCTTCAGAGAATGAGGTCTGCTATGTTCCAGACAAACGATGATCAGCCTGTAGAGAGAGGGGGGAAAAGTGCAACTTTGCTACTAAGAAACAAAAATTTAACCAAGCATAACTAGAGGTGCTTTGCAAGAAAAGAAGAGTACCAGTAGGCACAAACAAGAAATGTCAAGAGTTGTGTCTACATTACCAATTTAGTATGCAGGACAGGTTCTTTATGGTGCAAGTCTTTCTTGCATCCCTACTCAGAATCATACAAAATGCAATATTGTTAATATTTCATGTGACAACAATCAAAATACTGTGATAGGACCCATTGTTGACATTTAAAAAAAAAAAATCTTGTAAATCGGAAAAAAGTTATATGGACAAGACAGACAAAAAAACCCTACAGATTTAGGTTACTCTAAGGAAATGTAATGAAGTGATTGTTCACATTCTCCCAGTAAAGAAATTTCTAAATGTATTAAATTCTAAAATGAAGCAACCAACAGAGAATTTAATCGGGCTTAGAAGCAGAGGTGAGACAAATTCAGGCCAAGCTAAAACGTGTATTTTTAAATTTTTTGAACAGATAAGATTATTCACTCTTGGAACAATTTCCTTAAGAGAATCACCTCCTGATATTATTCAAGACCTTCATGGTCCTTTTCCTTGCCTTTCAATACACTGAACTGTCCGTAGCTAAGAGATTAAAAGCCTAGCATCACTACCTTGTCTTCTTCCTTGCTCTCTCAAAACAAGCAGCAGATAACAATTCAGATGGGTGGTCTCCCATATGCTGGATACAGTGATTCTCGCTTAGTATTCAACATTTTTTGAGCCTGTGCCAAATGGGTGATTCTTGCGGATACAGTACGCTGATCAGGGTAAATCCAGTAACACATAACAATACTCTCATAATCCAGTCAAATTCCCAACTTGAATAACTGCAGTGTGTGTCTCTAACATACACCCTCCAAATTACATCTGAAGACAAAATGCCTTTTCAATACTACAGAGATGCCAGATCTCACCCAAAGTGCGGCAGATTTGCACCACTCCACCGAACAGTTCCAGAGCTCGTATGTGAATTTGCAAAGTGCTTTGAGATCCTACAGGATGAAGAGTGCCATAAAATGGAAGTCATTATCCCATTAGCAAAATAACTTTTTATTTTTTTCTTATGCAAGGCATTAGAATTTCTCCAAACATTCTTGTGGCAGAAATTAATTAGGGCAAGGTGGGGATTCATACAATATCCGGGCTCTGCCATTGCGCCAAAGAACTAATCAAGTACAGAGCTATCTAAACTCGCATAGTTTTCTCAACAGACCACCAATCTAGCTTCAGGTTTTGAATAAATGAAAGCATTACTGACAAAATTCATTTAGTGTATATACATCCTAAAAAAAATAATAAAAATCTGTAGAATTGGGTAGGTCTCAAGGATAGGGAAAGGGTGAAAATACTTATTTCTCTAAATCTCAGGACAAAGCTGCTAAGGCAAAAGATGCCAGATGAAGTAACTGTAAAATCTCTTTGGAAAAGGTTTCAGAACCTGGAGACTGTACAAACTAGGATATTCATTTAGGTGAGGCTGAAAACTCTGTTTTGAGAAACAGCCTGTGTAAAAATAGTCTGAAAATGAATGGAGAAAAGCAAATCAAAATCCTCTACAAAAGTGTATTATTAAAAAAATTAGTTGCATTGAAATTTTGCATCAAACCAAAAAAATTACTGATTTTCAGTAGGAATGAAATGGAACAGAACTCAGGTTCTACTGAAGTTTCAAAGGAACAATTTTTTAAATGGGACTAAAACCAGAGATAAAAATCCAAGCCAAAATGGACTAGAACAATGCAAGGGTGCTGTTAACAAAGCAAAAAATTCTTAGGTATGTAGAAATGAGATACTAGATTTTCTTTCAACATTTTTGGAGCTACACAGATTTCCTTGTCAATCAATCAGATCTAAAATCCTAATGATCCATGGACAAATCAGCAGAAAGGCTTCTTTAGTTTGGTTATTTCCTATGCTTAGACTGCACAGACCGAGAGTCCCCATCTTGATACAACCATACGGCTAATTAAACTCTACATAATTATACCATCAAAAGAACTGGAGTAGGAATTTGAACAAAGTGAAATAGTCCGTGCTACTTCACTATCTAGCCAAGTAGGTTCACTTGGACTAACCAAGTAGGTAGTTACACTAAGATTGTAATTACCTATTACATTTCATTGGCAGATCATAGAATCATAGAATCATTAAGGTTGGAAGAGACCTCAAGGATCACCTAGTCCAACCGTCCCCCTACCACCTATTACCCATTAAACCATGTCCCTAAGTACCACATCCAACCTTTCTTTAAACATCCCCAGGGACAGTGACTCCACCACCTCCCTGGGCAACCTGTTCCAATGCCCGACCACCCTTTCCGAGAAGAAATTTCTCCTCATCTCCAACCTAAACCTCCCCTGGTGCAACCTGCAGCCGTTCCCCCTTGTCCTGTCGCTAGTTATTTGCGAGAAGAGGCCGACCCCCAGCTCACCACAGCTTCCTTTTCAGGTAGTTGTAGAGGGCAATAAGGTCTCCCCTCAGCCTCCTCTTCTCTAGACTAAACAGTCACAGTTCTCTCAGTCACTCCTCATAAGACTTGTGGTCCAGTCCCTTCACCAGCTTCATTGCCCTTCTCTGTGAAGTATGCTGCCTTTAGGACTCCATACAAAGAACATTGACTTATAGTACTATCATACTAGTAGACTGCTATTTTTAGCTCGCTCTTGTCTAATTCATGAATACTTCTTGATTTAGTATTTCAGAATACAGTTGATGAGAAGGAAGAAAGCCTACAGACACAAACTGGAATGCAGAATTAGGAAAAGCACAGCAATGATGTTACATAGTATATATTTAAAATACCTGAATGTATAACTACAAAATACAAAAGCAAAGTGGGTGACCAAAGCTGGGGATGGTGGAAAAGGAAACAGATTTCCATACACACAAAAACACAGAGTATACGGAAATATAAATCTGAAGAAGAATGAGGTAAAGTGATCATCCTAACAACATAATAAACCTAAAAGATGTCTGCTGCTTTTTTTTAAAAGATGAAGGCCAAGAAACAACCCATTACAGCTTATGATAAAATCTATGTATCTTACCTACTTTTTGTCATACGTTAAAAACAATGGTGATCTCTTTTTCAGTGTTTTTACACTACAAAAACATGTCACCAATTCATGATTGAATAGCATCAAGCAAAAAAAAAAAAAAGCTTTCTCCAAGTGAATGTTTACAAGACGTAAATATTGAGCTGTTCAGCCTTGCCACAACTTAGATGCCTCGGCATACACAAAGTTTCATATTTGGTGAATGTTAACAAAAGTTGAGGTGCTTTGAAGATTCAGGTAATCTTTAGTTCTAGGAGGGAGGTGAGCAGTAGGTTTTTTTCAGGATTCCAGCATTAGACTTAAATGCCCAAATTCTGTCTCACATTTTGACCCTTCAGTCCTCCTTCTGAATCTGACCCTTGCTCCCAAAGTCGCCAAGGTTTTACTCAACAATTTGTCCGCTACTGTTCATTTAATCGCCTGTTGCTCATGGCAATGTTAATTTGACAGACATTGATTTCTTTAACAAAGAATGAACCCACAGGAAAATCCCCAAATCAGTCTAGACATTTTGCCTCGAAGGACTTGCCTGACCTATGCCAAAGTATTACTAAACTGCTACAGCTGACTCCGCTTCCCTGGCTACAGAGGATACTAAAATGCTTCACACATGTTTGAAGAAGAATCCCAGTAATGTTATGCCCTTTCAAAAAGCACTTTAGAAGTTTACAAAATCCACATGGAATACACTCCCTATTATTTACATACAGAAAAGACAATACTTTCTGAGCAAATACTTCTACAATGGGCCTAACAACAGCCAACTTCCTTTCTTGCTCTGGCAAAAATCTTCCCTGAACATTCTCAAGGGTTTGTTAGATGAAAATAGTTTTGGGATTTCCTTTTCTTCTACTGAGGACCATGTTGGACAGTTTGCAGAATATCTCTTCTTCCTATCTCAACCCCATCTGGGGACATCTTGTAATGATTTTTTGGGGGAATGGAAGAACATCTGCCTCCCAGAATTTAGCATCAAAGTATCTGTATGATTCTCCCTGACACACTATTACTTTGTATCTTGTCATTACTATGCTTATATATATCCGCTCTCTCCTATGCAGGCAGATGCTGTAATGTCCCATAAGTAAATGTGATTGCTTATTATGCATAATGTGGGTAATGTTGGCTACGAACAGATGTATTATTTCAGTGTAGACCCAAAAAATAAGAATCTCTACATAGTTTCTCTACAGGTTAGATAGAATTCCTAAGGTCAGCCTGTTCCGTGTGGGTATCTGTAAGGTTATAGACATGCATCAGAGAAACATCTCTAAACATGTTGAAGCTTGCTCATTTGTTCCTTCAGTGAATAATCCTCTTCCTACTTTTTTTTTACATTTTTTTATTTCAGCTTCATTGTTATGATTAGCTAAATATAAACTTCCATAAACTACAAAAGGTCCACTACCAACAGATGATTAACTACATACATTACACAAACACCCCAAAAAATGACGTAGCTTTTGTGGTTAGTTTCCCACATACAGATCTTGAGTCTAAGTGTAAAACACTGTATAAAAGATTACCAGGAAAAGAAAAAGCGTATCAAAATTATTTTTTAAAATTAAGATTCTTATAAGCCTATCACTCCAACTTTACATAGTGATCAGAGTTTGCCCTGCCATCCATATATGAAGAATTCCTGTAGAATAAACTTCTAACATTCCCCATCCTTTCTTCAGCAGCGTGTAGCTCTTCCCTCTTTACAAGCTCCTCAACTTCACCAGACTGGTCACACTGGTGAGCAATTTTATTGTATCCCCAGCATTCATGCTGACAACCCTCTAACCACGATATCATTCCTAGGCTTTTTGTTTACATCTCTGACATGTCGGGAAGCTAGTCGGGATCTTCCACATATCGCTCCTCTTCCATTTCCAGTTGTTCCTCTGCCAGATCAGGACGGGCAAAGTATCCTGGTTTCAGCTGAGAGAGAGTTGATTTTCTTCACAGCAGCCAGTATGGGCTGTGGTTTGGTTTTGTGCTGGAAGCAGCGCTGATAGTGATGTTCTTGTTGTTGCTGATCGATGCTTGCACAGAGCCAAGGCCTTTGCTGCTTCTCACACCGCCCCGCCGGCGGGATGGCTGGGGATGCGCGGGGAGTTGGGAGGGGACAGACAGGACAGCTGACCCAACCTGACCAAAGGCACATTCCATACCGTATGACGTCATGCTCGGTTTATAAGGGGCTTCGGGGAAGAAGAAGAGGGGGCAGCGGCATTCGGAGTGATGGCGTTTGTCTTCCCAAGTAACCATTACGCGGGACGGAGCCCTGCTGCCCTGGGGATGGCTGAATCCCTGCCTGCCATGGGGAGTGGGGAATGAATTCCTTGTTTTGCTTTGCTTGTGCACGCGGCTTTTGCTTCACTTATTCAACTTTTGCATCTGAACCCACGAGTTTTCTCACTTTCACTCTTCTGATTCTCTCCGCCTTTCCAATGAGGGGCACTAAGTAAGCGTCTGCATGGTGCTCAGCTGCCGGCTGGGGTAAAACCACAACACAAATCATCTTCATTGCTCCTGCTGCCTTCCTTACTTTGGCAGATACATTACAAATACACAATGCTTTGTGAAGTTTGGGTATTTCAGCCTTTTTATATTGTGGTTGTGTTACTTTGTCCACTAAAGTGATATGACACAACAAGGTGCTTTGTATTAAAAGATCTGAGATCTCTGTGCATTTCACAGTGTGCAGAAACAGGTATTACAGAAATCAGTCTCAGCCTACTCTCATTAAAGGAAAAAGGTGGTCTACCTGACTTCCTGATACTCTAATTCCTTAAAAGGTACTGCTCTAGGGGAACACTTGACTTCTAGTAAGAGAAGTTGTTGTTCCCCCCCGCCCCCCGCCGTCTCCTATACTTCGCATTTGCTCCTATTTAATTTAAAAAGCTGAACAGAAACATAAAACTACCTTAAGCAAAAATGAACAAGTCTGGTCTAAGGAATTTATCCTTATTTGCTATCTTTGGAAAGGGAGGATTTTCAATTAACACTTAAACTTTTCTGATTTCCCTTAGGGCTGATAAGAATAGAAAAGAAACATGCATTTGCAAAGATCAGGAATTTAATTCTTAATAACCTAAAAAAAAAAAATCCAACTGGCTGCTTTTGTTCCAGATAGCTTAGAACTGAAATAAATCAAGGGTTCTGCCATTCAACAACTTTTCCACAGGTTTTACTAGCTATTAGACATTTGCATTTTTTATTTCATAAAGTTTAACTTGTCCACTACTAATATTTACTAAAGGTTAGTACTGTGGTTCATTACATTGTGCAGGAAACAAAAACTCAGGAATTAGGACATACCAGAACTAAGAGCACTGATACAACATTACGTTTATTCCCTTAACACTTCTATATGGCCTTTTACCCCACAGCCCAAGGAAAACCCCTGCCAAGGTAAAGCCTCCTGCCTGGAAGATACCACAAACATTGTAAATACAGTTCTTTCTCCCTTTGCAGTTGTTTGCATCTGTCACTTGTCCACCTTGTGTCAAGCATGCATCATACAAGTAAAAGTTACAACTTTTATAAAACATAGATGTTATAAATTTAACAAATTGAAGGGCATGAAAGCCGTGCTGTACCTCATAAGACCAGGAGGTGAGGAGATATATGTATGATGTGTGACACAGCAACACTCACAGGCATACATGAAGAGGCCTGTATAATTCATCCTCTTTTCACCTCAGGCCCATCGCAACACCAAATTCCAAAGTCCTACTACAAAGTGGAGGCATCAAAATACATCACTGAAATAGAAGTAAACAGCTGGTTTCCCATGTTTCACGTAACCAGCTGAACACAGAGACTTGGGACACAAAGGGTTAAGCAGCATTATGTACAGGGGTAGGTGCCTGTATCTGCCAAAATCCCATTATGCCTATTGATTTATTACAGCAAAGTGCCCTATCTAATCACATATAAGTCAGAGTAGTGAGGCGTTAAAAGGTCAAGACATCATTTTAGCTCCACTGGCTGCTGGGGGCTCTGAACAGTTGCTTAATTTCAATATTGACTTCAAATGTTTTTAGTTTGGTCTATGTGATGGCCAATACAGGGGCCAAGAGGTATCCTGAGTTAAAAGTAAAACGTATAACAGTGCAACAGAAACTTTATAACAATGTTAAAATCAGTATCACTATTCTGGAGCAGACAGGTAGCTATTTCCTGAGCAGCGGTCTTCTGATCCTGCTGCATTGGAGCATTTATCATTTGAGGTAGAAGAATACTGAAAGACCTTCCTCTCCCTGGTGCACCTCCACTTATTTGCTGCATCACAAAAAGGCAGCCACAAAGTACTCCCAATTCTTCTTTCACCAAGAAACAACAATGGTTCTCAAACCAATGGTTCTCAATAAAAAAGCAAAAATACAGAACATCTGAATGTCTGGGTTTTTTTCCCCCTCCTGTGAAGCATATACACAGCCATATAAAAAAAAAAGCTGCTTCCACCAGTAACTGATGTTAAAATTGATGCTGAGAAAGTTTGAGATTATTTTTAAGAAAATATTTTCATAGATCTGTATTATTGTTTCAGTATGGTTAAAAATAATTATTCAAAATCAACCATCAGAAGACCCAGTAGTATATAGTACCTCACCAACATTTTTTGGATTGTTCTTCCCATTTCAGATTTTTCTACTTCTCTGGGGATTAAAAACAAACCAACTCCACTTCGTAGGAAAAAGTCTCTGGCAACCTCATAATAGCAGAGTAGAAAGATGAAATAATTTCCTCATAAGGATTAAGATACATTATGGAATTGTGAGAGGAGGACCATCCCATGGTCCATGGGGCCTGATGGGATGCACCCGCGAGTGCTGAGGGAGCTGGCAAAGGTCATTGCCAGGCCGCTCTCCATCATCTTTAGCAAGTCATGGGCGACGGGAGAGGTGCCCGAGGACTGGAGGAAGGCTAATGTCACTCCAGTCTACAAAAAGGGCAAGAAGGAGGACCCGGGTAACTACAGACCGGTCAGCCTCACCTCCATCTCGGGAAAGGTGATGGAACAACTTGTCCTTGGCACTGTCACCAGGCACATCAAGGACAAGAAGGTTATTAGGAACAGTCAGCATGGTTTTACCAAGGGAAAGTCATGCTTGACCAATCTGACAGCCTTCTATGAAGATGTAACCAGGTGGATGGATGATGGAAGGGCAGTGGATGTGGTCTGTCTTGACCTCAGCAAGGCATTTGACACCGTCTCCCACAGCATCCTTGTGGGCAAGCTGAGGAGGTGTGGCCTGGATGATCAGGTAGTGAGGTGGATTGTGCGCTGGCTGGAGGGCAGAAGTCAGAGGGTTGTGGTCAATGGGGCCGAATCTAGTTGGAGGCCTGTGACTAGTGGAGTCCCTCAGGGGTCGGTGCTGGGTCCGGTACTATTCAATATCTTCATCAGCGACCTTGATGAGGGAACGGAGTGTACCCTCAGCAAGTTTGCTGATGACACTAAACTGGGAGGAGTGGCTGACACACCAGAGGGATGTGCTGCCATTCAGCGGGACCTGGATAGGCTGGAGACCTGGGCAGGGAGGAACCTGATGAGATTCAATAAGGGCAAGTGTAGGGTCTTGCATCTGGGAAAGAAGAATCCCATGTGCCAGTACAGGTTGGGGACTGACCTGCTGGAGAGCAGTGTAGGGGAAAGGGACCTGGGGGTCCTGGTGGACGGGGGGATGACCATGAGCCAGCAATGTGCCCTGGTGGCCAGGAAGGCCAATGGCATCCTGGGGTGCATTAGAAGGGCTGTGGTCAGTAGGTCGAGGGAGGTCCTCCTCCCCCTCTATTCTGCATTGGTGAGGCCGCATCTGGAGTATTGCGTCCAGTTCTGGGCCCCTCAGCTTAAGAAGGACAGGGAACTGCTAGAGAGAGTCCAGCACAGAGCCACTAAGATGATCAAAGGAGTGGAACATCTCCCTTAGGAGGAAAGGCCGAGGGAGCTGGGTCTCTTTAGCTTGGAGAAGAGGAGACTGAGGGGTGACCTCATCAATGTTTATAAATATGTTAAGGGTGAGTGTCGCAAAGATGGAGCCAGGCTCTTCTCGGTCTCACTAAGCGATAGGACTAGGGGCAACGGGTGCAAATTGGAGCATAGGAGGTTCCGAGTTAATGTAAGGAAAAACCTTTTCACCGTGAGGGTGACAGAGCACTGGAACAGGCTGCCCAGAGAGGTTGTGGAGTCTCCTTCTCTGGAGACATTCAAAACCCGACTGGACGTGTTCCTGAGTGACGTGCTCTAGGTGGCCCTGCCTTGGCGGGGGGGTTGGACTAGATGATCTTTCAAGGTCCCTTCCAACCCTTGTGATTCTGTGATTCTGTGATCCCGAAGAACAGAAGATTTGAAGGTAACGCACCTAGAAAAAGGAGATGTGACTAGTGGGAACAGAAATCCTTTTGAAAACAATACAATACAAGCCTTCTCGCAGAAACTAATTCTCTCACACAACATGAACAAAAATTAGAAACATTGTGGCAGTGATTTCATAGTATACTTCAGAGGTAATGGATGGAACACTCACCCCCATTTCTGCGTAACTGACAGAACAGACTCTAATCTGATGTCACTTCTCATTCAACCTTTTTTTCTTTTTTTTTTTTTTTGATAAAGTGATTGTACTAAGGAAAACCCAAAGCCAGAAAAATCACATTAAAATACCACCTGGTTTTAACCTTTTTGAAAAGCCTTGTTAAAGAGGGCTTAAATATCAGATATGCCAGCAATGAGGGCAAATATTGGCCTGCTTAGAAGACTGGTTGAAGGAGTCCCTTGGGAAGCGGTCCTGAAGAATAAAGAGGTCCAGAAAGGGTGGGCGTTCTTCAAGAGAGAAGTCGTTAAGGCACAGGAGCAAGCTATTCCCATGTGCCGTAAGACAAACTGGTGGGGAAAGAGACCAGCCTGGCTGAACAAGGAGCTTTTGCTTGACCTCAGGAAGAAAAGGAGAGCCTATCGCTCTTGGAGAAAGGTGCAGACAACACAAGATGAATACAGGACTCTAGTCAGGTCATGCAGGGAGAAGGTTAGGAAGGCAAAAGCCCGGCTTGAACTTAATCTGGCCACTGCTGTAAGGCACAATAAGAAGTGGTTTTATAAATACATTAACAAAAAGAGAGCTAAGGAGATTCTCCCTCACTTACTAGGCGCAGAAGGGAACATGGTCACCAA
>VWZZ01006408.1:10126-29451 GCA_013399095.1 Psophia crepitans | reverse complement strand
GTGGTGCCCAGCCAACGGCTGGAGTAAAACCACGACAGGGGTGGAACACATTTGCTGGGTGACCAATCCCTTTGGGAATTACCTTTGTTGCTGCGAAATATTCCTGTTTTACTGTTAAAATTTTCAAGAATACTTGAGTATAGAGCACTTTTTTTGCTACAGAGTAGACTGTGTCTATTCAATGGAGGAAATAAGCAGCACAAGCACAATAAACAGAAAGCAGAAGGGTGATGGGACAGTGATGTATTAGTGAAGGATAAATGATCTTCTTCAGCCTTTCTTGGGTCTTCTTCTCCGTGTTGTGCAGGGCTCATCCCCCCCAGTGAGGGGAGCTGCTTGTTTCGGCTGTCAGTGGGGAATAGCTCCCGCACCCATCAGCAGCCGCTGTGCTCCCCGCCCCGGTTCGCAGGGGACCCTTGGTGGGGCTGGCAGGGCTGCCTGCAGCCAGACCAGGGCGGTTGCTGCCGGGCAGTGGGAGGCACTCTTCAATCAGAAGCTCTGGTTGTGAGGTACATCCCTTTCTAATCTTCTTACCAGCCCCTTTGCTTTCATATCGCCAGTTAGGAAAGGGTGGAGAATTTACTGTACAATTTTTCGGTACGACAAGAGCCAAAGTTCAGCAGCCTTGAAAATGCCTCTGAAATCTTTTTGTCAACGCTTTAACTGAGGTCACCTGTCTTGAGAAAACGGCATGGAAAGCAGGCACAGCAGTTTATGGTTTGGGCTTGAAAGATAAAGGTAGCTGTTATCCTGATGTAAAGGTTTGAACTATGGACTAAATTTTCATAAATTCGTCTGGAGAATCCGATGAGTATTCTCTATTCTGCTGTTACCTGGTTCATGACAGTTCCAAAAACCATCCAATTTACTTTTCTCCCTGAGCAGCTGCAGGATTTGTTGTGTGAGCAAAATAAGGGTAATAAAAAGCAGCAGCAGGGATGCAGACGTAGCGATTTTTCTCTTAGCTATGTAATGTACATTTAGTAGCTGTCTCTTTCCATGTGGATATGGTATTAGCCTGCAAACCCTTGACCTGGACCGAATGGCTGGTTGCTATGGCAACAGGTTGCATAGTAACAGGTTTTGTTCCTAGGTTGAAATCATCTTGCTTTTCTTAAATGTGACTTTTAGGGAGGTCAGGAGCTGTTGATCAGATAAAACTGGAAAAGTATTTCAAAGGAGAGGGAGAAATGTTGATGTTCAGTAACCTGAGCATCTGCTGAGGGATGTTCTTTGTTCGTGGCAGTGGAAGAAGCTGGTCAGCCCCCCCCACCTTCTTCAGTTCGTTGAAGTGGAGGTCAGCAGCTCACCACAAAGAAAAAACACCACCAAACCAGTGAAGATGATTGCAGGCGCTTCAGGGGAATTTGTCTGCTGTGCGACTCCCACTCCCAGTCCTGCTAAAGACAGTAGGCAAATATTAGCAGCTTAACACTCCAGTAACCTTGAAAATTTCTGAACTTTAATTAAGCCCCTGATCAGCTGCTCTCCAGCTGGACTGCATCTAAACCTCTGCTGACCTGAGCCTGATTCACACAGGAGCCTTTTATGAGTCTAAATTTTAAAGAATCACAACCATATTCTTCAGAAGTACAATTTTTTGGCTTTTTGATGGCACTGCTTGGCAAGGTCCTATAGGAGACTGCCCTGCGGGGCAGCGGGGCTGGTATTGATCTACAGGGATGACCCCCCCATAGCACAGGTGCCCCACTCCAGTGTTCTGCGAGCAGAGCCAAGCATGGCAGAAAGCTGGCGTGGATCAGCAGGGACCTCCTGGCTGAGCATATACACAAAAAGAAAGTGCACAAGCTGGGAGACACTATCCAGTGGCCAAGCTTGCAGGTACAGAGCTGGGAAATGCAGCTGGAGCTGAAAGGAGCCATGGGAAGGGTTTCTCTAGTACACTGACAACAAAAAGAAGGCTGAGGAAAATGTGACCGTGCTGCTCAGTGGGGCCAGGGTGACGGAAATTAAAGGTACTCGATGCCTTTTTTTTGCTGTGGCTTTCACTAGTACGGTCTGTCCTCAGACCTCTTGGGTTTCTGAGTCCGCCAACTCAGTCTGTGGGAGTGTAGCATTGTGTACAGTAAAGGAAGACAGTGATATAGCTCTTAAGCTAATTGGATGCACAGCAGCCCCTGACACCAGACAAGGCACGTCCAAGGGGGCTGAGAGACTTGGTTGATGTCACTGCAAAGCCACTCAGTGATCAAGGGAGGTTCCTAGTGACTGGAAAAGGGCGAGTAGTACGCTCGTGTTCAATACTGTTAAATGCCTTTATTAACTGCCTGGACGATAGGGTAGAGAGCAGCTTTGGCAACTCTGTGGATGAATTCAAACTGGTGGAAGTGGTCAATATACCAGAGGGACCTGGGCAGGCTGGAGAAAGGGCAGACAGGAACATCATGAAGTTCAGCAATGGCAAATGTCCCTTGTTTAGGATGGAATAACCATGTGCGCCAGTACAGGTTGGAGACCGCCTGGCTGGAAAGTCAGAAAGTGCCCTGAAGGTGCTGGTGGACAAGTTGAACCTCAGACCACAGAGTGCTTGTCTAGCAACGAAGGCCACCGGTGTCCTGGACTGCATTACCAAGAGTGTAGCCAACAAAACCTAGTTACACCTGCAGTGCTGTGTTGGGTTTTATGTACTCTGGTACGAAAAATAAGTTAAATACAGGAGCGAGTCTGGTGGAGAGCCACCAAGATGGTCATGGGGCTGGAGCGCACAATGAATGAGGAGAGGTTTAGGGAACTGGGTTTGTCCAGCCTCCAAGAAAGAAAGGTAAAAGGGATATTATTGTTGTCTACAGCTTTCTGATGGGAGGATGTAGAGGAGCTGGAGCCACACCCTTTAGGGACATGTGCAGTAAATGGCCAAAGGCAATGCAGGAAACTCTGAGTACACACTAAGAAGAAGTGAGGGTGGTCAAACATGGCACCAGGGGCCCTGGGACGTTCCCAGAATTCCCATCTGTGGGGACAGTCAGAACTCAGCATGGCCCCAGTGAAGCTGAGTGTGGTTTGGATCTGGTGATCTCCGGTGGCTCCTTCCAGCCAAGATCATTCTCGAGTCTCAGTTTCTTTTCTCTTTGGCCATACAGAAAAGTGTGTGTAACCCCACCTGTGGGTGAAACTGAAAATGGGTGTGTGGTTATGTTACCCTCCTTTCCACCCCCCCACCCCCCTAGCGCTATACATCTCTCTTTCCTGGTGAGCAGTGTCATACCTCAAATACTTCCTAATGACATGTCACTGTAATTCCCCTAGACAACTCTACCAATATCGTTAATTTCTTCTTTTATATTAAACATGCTGCTGTATGTTTTACCCTTCTACCCTTTTAGCATGTAAGCAGAGTTCAGCACTGACAGGAGTGTATAAGTAGGCAGGAGCTTATAGAAAAACAAAAATCCAGACATGATGTGATTGAAGAGGGGCTTTCTTTTGTTTTTTTTTCCTTTGTGGCAGTTGTTGTTACTTCTCAGCAGCTGTCAACCTCGAGCACTGTCAGAACAGTCACTTGCGGCTGTGCTGCTGCGCTGCGATCCCGCCAGACAGGAGGCACGAGGAGGAGTGGAGTGAGGTTGTCCATTTATCCATTTAAGTCTCGTAAGGACATGAAGGGCTGCAGCCAGGTAGAGGAAGCCACTGAAAGAGTTCACTCGGGTGAAGGGATCGGCAGTGAGAGAGAGCACCGAAACAGAAGAAACAGAATTTGAAGGGATGCTGTCATAGGATGGAAGGAACAAAAGATGCAGAGGGGCTGACTTGGCTTGGTTTTAGGCCGTTTTTCCTGTAAGCCTTAAAATTATTTTACCAAGTGTTGCTAGTCCTCAGTGCAGGTTTGAAAGGTTACACTGATTACCCAGTGCTTCTGCAAAACATAAAACCAACAGCAGAATTTATTACCAGTGGCCCAGCAGCCAGCCCAGTCAGTGAGCGCAACGCCTGGCTTGTGCTCCGCACGATGCAGTTGTGGCAGGCACGTGCTTCTGGGAGGTGTGACTCTTGAGAACATGCCTGCTTGTCATTAGAGAGATGGCAGAGCTTTCTTCATGCGCGGAAATGTCAAGCAAGCATCTTGACCAAATCATCAGGTGGTTGGTTGATTCTTGACGTTGTGGGACGTGGCAGCGGTTACATGGGGGAAGAAGAGATGCGCTTTGCTTCCTGTCCCGAAGTATCCCAGCTATGGTGCCGTGCGGTGGGAGTGTCCCCGTGGCAGCCCAGGGCAGGCTGTGCTGCAGGCGCGCAGGAAGTCGGCAGGGTTTATATAAAGCGCTGCTGGGTTTGCAGAACCTTTTGGCTCCTTTCCAGCATGGAAGCGGCGATATAAATAGAAGACTGTCTCACTTTTGAAGTCTGCCTTCTATTCACGGAAAGGAAGAACTTTGTGCCAGAGCTGTGATATAATAGCTGTTAAATACAAGTCTCGAGACCAGTCCTGTGACAGGCTGAACCGCTTGACCACATTTCAGTGGGATGCGAGTGAGCTCCGTAGCCTATAGCATCACATCTCTGTTAGGTGCGTGCTGACATCTGAGTCCTGAATAAGGTTTGGCTGTATGTAAGCAGGGTTCAAGAGTAATCCATCCTCCCATCTTCCCTCCCAGCTGCTCCTCTCCTCGCTAAAAGAAAAAAATGTGGCTTTTTTTTTTTTTTCCCCTTTGGTCAGATTAACAAAATGTTTGGGACGGTAGTAGTTGGAGCTGGAATTGCTGGCCTAGCACGGATCCGAGACTTGATGAATCCAATGCCTTCCAGCCCTTCTGAGCACCTGAAACTCTTTGGATTTGTATCCAGGTTAGAAATTTCATCATAGCATGTTTAATATTGTTATTGTAATATTTCTTTCTTCCAGTGCACATACCTTTCTGTGTGGAGGACTATTATTTGAGGAGGGCAGGGGATGAATATCCTAAGTTTTATATTATTCTTATAATTAAGGCTGTCTGAAAAAGGGAAAGTTTATGCAAATATGCCTGTCATTCTGAGTGGCAGCTAGGAAATGAGCACAGACAGCTTTGCAAGAGGGAACAAATAGGTAACCTTAGTGAGATACCTTGCAGAAATGACTAAAATAAAAGCTGAGAGATGTTCTTCCTGCAGGATCTGTGTGATAAAAAGAAATGCAATTCTGTCTGACTAAAATTTCCTGTAGGTTTAGGAATGTACAGACAATAATTACACTAATGAGCTAATGCCTGCATGAAATTTGTAGAAATGTTTAAATAACATAAGATGTTTTACAAAGTTTTTTAAAGCTTTCTTTTTTACAAAAAAAAGGTGTTGTAAAACTCTTAACACTGCAACTTATCCTCAAATTCTATTTTATTTTTTTAACCAAAGACCCAAAGTGTAGTTGTCTTTAAAGAAAATCTCATAATTTAGTATGTACAGTAAGGTTGCCTCTTAGAGAGCAATTTTATGGTGTTCCTCACTAGCTTGGAGCCATGGAAATTTAGCAGGACTGTGTTACACATATATCTCCCTCTGAGCATTCCTGCTAGACCATCTGCCCCATAGCAGCAGAGCATAAAGGTTTTAAATAGTTAGGTTGAACATGTATGGATCTCAGACTGTGAATGTATTTTTCCAGCTATATTTAAATCATGCAGTCAGGGTTGTTTGAGACTGAAAGGACCCATTACGTCATCCAGTTTATCTCCTTGCCAAACAGACTCTTGGTTCCCTGATGCCTTTTGCTAGTGCTGCAGCTAGCCTTGAACAGGGCAACACTGAAATAGGGTTTCCACTACTTCTGTTGAGAGACAGTGCTGTTGAAACGCACGGTTCACAGACAGCTTGCTTAGGTGTGTTGCCTTGCTCTTTGCATTCCAATCCCATACAAACATTACCTGTCTTTGCTTTCAGACCCTGCTAGTGACCTACCCTCACGTCCTCTGTCACCCATCCTAACACTGCCAAGGTGTCTGCTCCAGTCTTTACTAATGCAAAGGGCTTTTGGGGGGAATGTGTGTGTTTCATTTTCAGGTGGAGTTGTGCTCAGCGTGGTGGCCTTTCCCTTAGCAGCAATGTGGTGTGTGTGTTGCAAAGTATGAGCCACCACAGCCAAGCATCTGCTTTGTCCCTCTCCTGCCTGTCCATACTTGTTGTAGTTGCATGTGGCCCTGCCAACTCGAGTGCTTTTGCCCATGTTGTCCAGCATGGTGGGGAGAAGTTCTCCCATAGGAGCGCTGTCTTCTTTCAAGTCACTCTTTTAAAATGGCTCTTTTGTAATGATGCTTACTAAAAAACAAAACACCAAACCAACCAAACAAAAACCACAATGAAAACCAAAAAGCACTTTACACTTCAATAGCAGGACTGTTCCTGTACTGATACCACCACCTACACACTGACCCATCTGTTTTCTTCTTTTGTGCACTCCATTTTGGTCTGTAAGTACTCGCGCCCTTCTTTGATCACAGGCTGCCTTTGTTCTACCCTGGTTGAGCTCAGTGAGACAGTGGTCCATGGGAACGATTTCTAAGTGCTGCTACACAACATGCATGGGAAGAATGGACTGTGATGGTTATGCTCTGGTTGTATTTATGCTAAATATGCAGGAGAAGTTTTGGCAATATTAATGAGGCCAAGCAGATTAGCCTGGAAGATGCTCTAAGAAGCAAAGATATCCATGCAGCCTTCATCAGCACAGAGAACAAAACCCATGAAGAAACCATCAGGTACTTTGAGGTTGTTTCTCTTCTCCCCGCTTTTCCCACCCTGTAATTTAGAAGCATAGAGGAGCTGTGTTGCAGGAAAGGATGCAGACGTTGGAGGAGAGACTACCAGACTAGGAGCCTGAAATGAATGATAGCGAGTTCCCTAGAGCACCCAATAAGCCGTGGAAGAGAGTAGGATTTAAGCTGCATTCATTTCCCAAGTAATTCCAGTTGCTTACCTCTAGGCCTGTGTGTGATGGACAGACAGCTTAAAACAGGATTCAAAGCCTTTCCTAACAGATTATGCAGCGGAAGACTTCAGTGCCCTACTCCAGCTACTCAAATGTCTGGAAGTTAGAAACTGCAGTGCTCAACACCATGGCATTGTAGTGACTTGCTGTAGGTGGGTGAGGGGATTCTGTAGAAAAAGAAGAATTAAAACCCAATCCTCTTGATGTTTAAATGTGTGATATAGCCACCACACCGTCCTTGCTAGGAAAGTTGCCATTTATATATGTTGCTCAACGTTGTGCATTTCTCCATATGGGGCTGATTATAGGAGAGATATGATTATGATGATACGCTTTTTGAAGACTGATCTTACATTCCTTTCAGAATGTTTTTAGAAGCTGGGAAACACGTCCTCGTTGAGTACCCCATGGCTTTGTCTGCTAAGGCGGCCCATGAGCTCTGGGACATGGCTGAGCAGAAAGGTAATACATTTGTTATCAAGGGTGGAAATGGTATTACCTATTGGGTAGTATGAAAGGCATCAGACTCAAAGGCAAGACTCTGGTCTATTATTAATCATGATGTACAAGGGAGTATGCCTGTCTCAGAGATCCTACATGTGTCATGTAGGATTTTAGATGTGTGCCAATGGGGAAATAAACACATAAATGTCGATGCCAAGAGTAACGTATGTTTGCCCTCACAAAAGCACAATAGTGGTTGGTCACACTAAGTACGCAATTAGAGAAAGAAACTTCTGTCACGGTGATAGTAAAGCACTTAATGAGTGTAGCTGTTGGACTCGTGCACTCCCTGTCCTCTCTCTCCCTGAAAATAAAATTAGAAAGAGCTCTTCTACCTTCCAGCACTTGTGATGTGCTGGTCACACACAGCTGCTCATGCTGTGTAGGCCAGCAAGGCATTCCTATCTGAAAGACATCTTGTGTCTGAGAAAAATCTCTTTATTTCTGGAAAGCGTGTGGTCCCATCCCTGCGGTGCCCAGGGTCAGAAGCTGGCAGTTCAGCTGAGGCCGGTGGGGATGTATGGGGCTACAACGAAAAGACCAGCGCTGGGCAGGAGCAGAGTGCAGACCATTTGGACAAGCTGCACTATTTATGCCACTGCTTCTTAAAAATTTCCCTGGTGACTTTTGTCCTCAAACACGGGAGGTGTAGGATTTCTGCTTTGCTCCTTCCATGTACCAGCACCACTTGCTGCATTGTTGCTCGCCTAATGGCTTCTCATTGAGCAGAATTTATGCCTCTTCTCTCGAAGCAACAGCAGTTGCTGTCAGCAGCCTAAACTGACTCTGCTGGAAGCCTTCCAGTAAAGCACATATTTAACGAGGGCCACATTCAACGTGTATTGAATAGCCTCTATTCCAAAGTAGCCCAATTAATTGCGATGGAGGGAAGTACTCCTTAAGATAGTTACAATCTGGGTCTGAATATTATGCTATTTTTTTCCCCTCTTTTTTTCTTTCCCACTGCCCTGGGAGGAAAAAAGCAGAACAAGGAAATGTGAGGGGAAGGAGGCCAAGAATTAATCCGTCTTTTGCTTTGAAGACTAATGTTTCAGCCTTAGTTGGGTATTGGGTTTCGTTACAGAGTTTCTGTTAAACATAGTGGCTGCTGTTCCTGTAGCCTCTATATTTGTTGTCTACTGAAAATCCTTAACCCAGATTGATGTCTCAGTGCAGGGCCCGTGTTTGGTTTTCTTCCCGACATCATTTTGCCAGCCATGCGTTAGAACGTTTCTAAGTGAGTTCCTGCTGGTGGCAGGTGAAGCCTTTACTGCTTAGACATGCCTTTGAATCACACAGAAAGCTCTAATCTGTCCTGATTTTTGGTGGATTTTTTTTTGTTGTTTTTTTTAATTGCAGATAAAGTCCTCCATGTGGAGCACATTGAACTTCTGACTGAAGAGTACAAGCAGCTGAAAAAAGAGGTGGCTGGGAAAGACCTGGTGAAGGGAACATTACATTTCACAGGTCAGTAGCTGTGAGGAAATCAATGTCCATCAGGATTTGTCTGCCTGCTCCACAGGGACACCAGTCCTTCCAGGCTTCTTCCAGTCCTTTTAGATGGGAGTCTGTCTGTAAACTGACTAGAGACACAGGTATCAGTTCTGGATATTTCCATGAAATTACAGAACTACCTGGAAAACACCTTTACCTTAACAGTTGTCTTCTACAGACTCTTGCTTTGCTAATCTCTTTCTGCTATCTGGTGAAGAACATAAGCCCGTGCCTTGTTGTATGAAGGAGAGAACACTTTTTTATCCATTCTGTACTTTGGTGGTAGTGACCAATTTCTCATTCATATCGGCCTCAGAGAGGAGGATGAGCTCTGAGGCAGTGTCCCAATTTCTAGTGAGGTCCTTTAGTCTTCTGTACTGATGTTTGGCCCCAGAAGAGCTGGGAGAGATTTTTGAGCCATTGTTTTCTCCCTAGTTTTTTCCCTTGTTGAATCCACATACACCCTCCTGTCCTCAACACGTCCTGAAGGGTTTGTTGTATATGTACTTTGTGCAGCCTTCTCTGTCATAGCTCACCAACTGATCCATTTCAAGGTTGACCACGTTTGTTGACTTTCCTACTCAGTCCATCCACTCATGGTCTTTAAGCCTGCAACACTGCAGTTTCTTCAGCCTTTCCTATGCAGCTGACACTATTCTCTTTCCCATTTCTCAAGATTTTCTGTTGCTGTCGCACCAGGTAGCGTCCTTGATGAAAACAAAGCAGGATTCCCAGCTTTCAGTGGAATTGCCCGACTGACTTGGCTGATTGACCTCTTTGGAGACCTCACTGTTACCTCTGCCACCAGAGAAGAGCAGAAGGATAAGAATTATTCCAGAATGACTGTTCACTTTCAGACAGCAAACAAGAAGTGAGTAATGACTGTGGCAGCAGGTGGGCCAGGCTGCTTGGGCATCATCTGCAGGAATTCTGCATCCTCTCTTCCTCTTGTGGAAATGGAATGGGTGGATGCTGACATTAAAGTGTACAAGATAAACGAACCTGAAAGTGCTTCCTATAGTAATCATGGTAAAAAGAGCCACCACCAAACAATGTCTGCTGAGGAGCACAGAGAGGTTTAAATAGCTCTTTTCTGATGTCCGAATGTAGATATGGGCCCGTAATGCATTTGTCATACCCAAAACTGAAAGACCCTTCTCTTGCACTCAGAAAAGTTACTGAGAGACAGAATGTTTTTTGTTTAGCATCAGACATTCCAGTTGTACGTTGAAAGCTAACCTTTCTTTAAAGGTTGGAAATATATGACTGTTTGAAAAGGTAACGCACTAGTCATAATACTTAGCTCATAGCACTGTAATGCTTGTGCTAATGTGTAGTATTAGCTGAAGGTTAGTAGAAAACCACACATTTCAAGTAGAAGTATAATGAACTACTGAAAGTCCAGTGTGCAAAATTTGCTCTTGACTAATGCCTACTCCACAGTCCTGAAGTTTCCTTGTTTTTTCCTGAGTAGGACATCAGTTTGTCTTCCATTTCTTGACCTTTTGCTTTTGTTGCATGAGCATGTCAGGCTGAGCCAGGATTACTTGTATTTTTTTCCAATTGTTGCACTATAATTTTCTTGCAGAAAAGTCTTTGATTATGCATTTTATAATAATGAGTTTGATCTCCCTTTTATTCTATGATAACAGTAGCTTTGCTATCAAATAGTGTTTCACACAGTGGATTGAGTACTCAATCCAAAGTCTGGTGGTGTATTTTCCTGGAAACCTGTTTGGTCATTCTGGGCCATCTGCATGGTGGTCATGTCCGTTCAGATGGGTTGAAGTTACAAGGGCCAGTTTACTGTAAGCTATAGATGCAACCTGAGAATTGTCTGACATGAAAAGGTATAGAGAAGTTACTGTCTGTTTCATAGCAGTTAGGAATGGTGATGGAACAATTTGTTCCTTTCCTTTAACTTCTATTTTCCTGTTTTCCCGTATAGTGCACACTGCCTTTGAGCCAGATGACCCCCTCATAGACATATGACAGGAGGCAGGTGAGAAGACTAGGGAGAGCAAGGGAAAATTAGACCCCGTGGGAAAATACTCAAGCCAATCTTAATTCGTAATAAATTACCCGTGTTTTTTTGTTACTGCACATATACTGCTAGAACACTAGGGAAAAAAAAAATCCAACAAGGACAAAAAAGAAAAAAACACCAAACACAAATGCTTACTTCTTTAAGAATTTTAGATAAGTGTTTAGTTTAAAAAGTAATAACCTGAAGTACTAGCTCTTTGGGGAGGGAATAGTCAGGGCTCATTTGAACTGTTAGTTTCACCATGGGTCTAGTTAAGCATTTTACCAGCCAGTTCTACAAAGGCCACTGCAGTTTGTCGTGGGATGAGCATCTTGTCTTAGCAATCTTCCTCTCTCTTTAAATAAAACATCATTTCCAATTCCTTTTAAAATGCAGTTGTGAGAGGACAGAACTCTGTATACAAGCTCTGTTTACCCTCGTAGCAATTTGCCAGTAACACGAGTAGCTGTAAAGATCTATATAGCATGAGATTTTGAACTAATTCCAGCAGGTGGAACTAGCGGGTGGCTTAAACATTTCCCTGGCTGTCCTGTCTCCTAGGTAGCTGTTAGCTCCTACGTATGGTATTTGCTAGATACAAATTTCTGGATTACTGTTTTTGTTCCTGCTCTACACTGCTAACCGATACCTGGTTTTCTTAGCCCACTACTAACTTTTTTATGGGTCAGTAAATGTTTTGTCACCATGAGCCTTTTAATGACCTCGGGGACAGTCAGCTTTATGCCTCTGGGATAATTTACGCCGGCTGGAAAGTTACATAGCGTTCTTGTGTTCTGTTCGGTGGCGGGGCCGTATTTCCTGCTGACCTTCCCCCATTGACGTCAGCGGAGTTACAGCAATAGGGAATTTGGGCCACTCTCCATCAAGTGAAGTTATGGCCTGGCAGTCATGGCGGTGGGGTTACAGCTCTAATTTGCCCAACTTTTATTTTGCTGAAGGGTGGGAAAGGTCTGCACCTTTCCTGAGTGCTATCTCATCCTTTATCGAAAGATATGACTACCATAAGCTTGAGAAATCAGGTTAATTCAGCCTATGTTCTGCCTTGGAAATTACAGCAGGTGCGGAATGCAGCAGCCTGTGTTCTGCATGGATTTGTGCAGGGATTTGTGCAAAGGCTCTGGTCTGTCTCCACTGCACAGCCTGCACTGGCTGCTCATCTGTCTCTGGGTGGATTTTGGAGGTGTGTATGAACACCTGATGCCCGGCTATCTGAGAGGTGACCTCTGCCTCTGTTGTGTTTCCAAGACAGTTGAGCTGACAGCCACTCTGTGATTGTGCAGTCCAGGAAAAGCCAAACCTCCACTGACAGCACGGCTGGTTTGGGACTGCAGTTTGTGTCCCAGGATTACAGAGCTTGGATCCAGGAAATGTCAAAAATTTAATTTTCAGTGTGAGCTGGAGAGAGAATGATTTGGGCAACATCTCTTTTGATCTTAGCAAGGGTAGGCTCTAATTCCCATCCAAGGTAAGGTAGCCCACTTTGATTGCATGGTAAATAAAAAATAATGGCATATTCAAAGCGTGAACAGGAAAAGGTTTAAAAGAAATTGAAGACATTTTCTGAACACATATTCTGGCAATAAATCTTTGAAATTATGTTTGTATTGAGATCTGATTTTACAAAGTCTAATAAAAAAGATTCAAATTGAACATCCATAAAAAATCATGTAATACATGCTTTCTGCAGAAGTTGCTGCATAAAATATTAAGCTGAGTGGACTCACAATTCTTTTGAGCACGAAACCAGTTTAATTCTTCTGGAGGTACAAAGAGTGTTCTCTTTGTTTTGGTTTATTTAACTAGGACAGTCCAACTAGGGCCACTCATTACCCTGAATAAAATGTAGCTAAGAGAGCTCTATCAGTCTAAAATCTGGAAAGACAAAATGACCATAAAAAGTCAGGGTGGCTTCTTCACTGCAGATAGTCCTTGCTTTGTGAAAAATCAGGGTAAAAGTGGTTTGTTAGTGTTTGGTTAAACTTTCATTTTCTTCTTTAACTGTCCCAACATATTTAATGTGGCTTTATTCAGCTACCAAAAGTGCTGCATTTGTTGCTTCTAAGTAACACTACTAATACTTCTAAATACCTAGCTACATCCATAGCCAGATAATACTTTGCTGCAAAGCTGTAAGGAAAATGGGTAAATTATCTATTAAAAAAACCTGGCAGTTCTTCAAAATTTTCTGACAAAAAATAGGAGCCTGCTTCTTAAGCTGCAAAATTGTTTAAATAGCATGCGGACTTGCAGTGTACGTATCTTTATAGCAAGAAAGGGACTGATTTTGGTGTAGAAGTTGTTGTTAATTAAAAATTAACGTATTTTGGTTACCAATTGAGCAGCATCAACCTCTCTTTGGGAAAATAACTAAAAATCCAATCACAGAAGATAAATCTATTAGTAAACCCAGCATTTTCCTGCTCACTGATCTAAATCAGTCATTTTAATCGCTTTGATTAAATTCTGCCCGCTCTGCATGATTGTGCTTCTAGTTCAGTGGCTTCCCCAAGCTAGAGGAGAAGACAACAGCATATGCTTGAGCCTGGTCATTGGTGTGCATTTGCTCTTGATCACCCCAGGGATGTGACCCTGCATTGACTTTGTTTTGGATCGTATCATGGACTCCCCTCTATTACATGGCAGAGATCTTCGTCTGTGCCTGCCCAGTGGTTTCTTCATACCTGCCTACCTGAGATAAAGCAGCTTTGCATAACGGTGGCATGAACCCTCTGTGACTCTTTGCTATCATAAGAATATAAAATCGGCTCTGTCGAGTCAGAGCAAAGCCCAGCTTGCTCAGCGGCCTGCCTCTGACCGAGATCAACAGCCAGCACCTCGGGGAAGGAGAATGAGAACATGAAAACACCGAGTGATACGACCCTCAAGCACCCTTCCAGCCTGCAGCGGCACGTAGCCTTGGGACTTCCTGAAACGCATGGTGTCTTTGCATTTATTAGTCTTCTGAGGACTTTTTTTCAGTATACTTTTGCAGGCTGTGATTTGGGTCCTTTTTTTCTTCTCTTTTCCTCCAGTTGTTTTATCCTGTTCAGTCAGGTTCATCTGGCCATGTTTAATTTGTAGGGGGATGTGTGGCAGTACAGGTGAGGAAAGAATAATAGACACAGTGATGTGAATGTAGAAACTGGATCCTATAGCATAAAAGATGAGAGGTGCAGAATCATTAAGCTGAGTGCTCTGCAGAATGTGTTCAGGGTAGACTGACAAGGACTTTCTTTCCAGATCTAATGATACCGAAGATTTAATGGGCAGTACTTGGAGACATAATTTATTCTTCCATGCTATTGATGCCCTCATAATTTGTGAGTGGCAGATTGAAGTGGGCCATAAAGGACTGTGGAAGGGCCATCAGTAACCAAGTAAGAAAAATAATGTGCATCTTCTAAACACAGGCAGTAGTGAGTGCTGATTAATGAGCTGCAGAAAGATAATGGCACGGTTTAGGCAGTTGACAAAAGAGCAGGGAGGGAGGTTTGTGTCTGTGGCTGGTGTTGAGGACCGTTCCTCAATGCCTCTGCAAGCGTTTGCAGGGTTGGTCCAGGGAGTCTGTTCAAGACCCGTGAAGCAATGCAGCACCTCCCATGACTTCTCTTTCCTCAGCCAAGCTGGGAAGTTGGGGATGAAGGTTTGAGGACCTGTGAGCTATGTCAGCTGATAGCCAGCAGCACCGATTCTTGGCCTGAAGGCTGTGGCTATCACACTGGTGGAAGACAGGACTTTGCTCTATGAAGAAAGTCCTGCCTGAGGGTCAAGGTAGCTGTAGCAGTCAAAATCGACATCTTCTGATGAAAACTGTAGGATCAACTCAGTGCTGCCAGTGAAGAGAAAGAAACTTACTTGAAAAGTTCAGAGAGAGTACAGAGGCTAGAGTCTGCGTGAGTGAACTTGCTGTCTGTCCAGCCCTTCCTAAAGAGGTGGTGTTCAGTTTGCATCTGAGTTGTCACCAGGTATCTGAGTGTTTATTCCTGCTGGAGGAATGGCCAGACATTTAGGGCCTTGTGAGTTTAGCTGTGACTGAATAATGCCAAACTATTTGGATGTTTAACTCCACTTTTCATACAAGTCCACAAACAAATAGATTAAAACTTCCCTCTTCTCCGTGAGAGATGGTTAGACACTGCTGGCTTCACTTTGTATGTAGGGAGAACAAAGCTGCAGAGAGCTTTATGGCACGAAGCCGTGGCAGGGTTAAGCTGTGGCTGGTGTTCATCTCCATAACCATCAGGTGTGTTGATCAGAACATGTTACCTGAATATGCAATAATGGAAAATTAAAAATGGTGCATTTATTAGGTAATTTTATGTAAAGCATAAGCTACAACTGTTTATTTCATTTCATCATAAAAACTCTCCTTTTTATCTGCTCTTCCACACTAGACCTCTGACTTGGATTGAAGAAAGGGGACCAGGGATGAGACGTGAAAAGAAAATCAACTTCTGTTTCACAAGTGGTTGCCTGGAGAACTTCCCTCAAGCCCCGAGGTCTGCTGTGGGCCTTTTCATGCAGGATCAGAACCTCTTTGCCAAAAAACTGCTGGGCCAGGTGTCCAAGGAGGAGCTGGCTGCTGAGAAATGGCGAATTTTGCGGTGTCTTGACCTTGCTGAGGTGATCCAACAACACTGTGAACAGCCACAGAAAATCTGCTCCTGAGACTGCTCTTAGGGAAGAAGAAACATAGCAGACGGGAAAGCTGTAGGGCTAGAGCTTGCTGTTGCCATCAAGCAGTTGCTATTTCTGTTTCATTACCTTCTTTTTGACTAGTTCTGACTCCTAGGCTCTCTGGGTGGACTGGAGAGCCTGAGCTATACCTCGTGCCTTCTGGTGTGTGCCAGAACGAAGCAACATTACCCCACTCTGATGCGTTGTTGTCTTTCCAGGCAGATAGGAACCTAGCAGCAGCAAGCTTTCCTGTGGTTGCTTCCACTTCATTCAGTTGGAAATGTCCCCAAGAGCAGATCTGGGAGGACTGCAAATACTAGGCCCCTAACCCTCATGAGTTTTGGTTTGTGGGTTTTGTGGTTTTTTTCTCTCCTCTATTCAGACATGCCTGAAAATGAGACAGGTCTCATTTAGTAGTATTCATGTAGTACTATCTAGAAAGAATCGTCAGCTAAAATGAAGTTCTGGGTGAGTTTTCCACCTCTTTACTTCATCTGCAGAACTTGTGCCACCACTGTCCTGATCTTTTCTTCCAGATGCCCTGAATTGTTCTGTGTGTTTGCTCTAATTAGTATTTGGTGGCTTTTTTGGTTTTTGTTTGTTTGGGGTTTTTTTGTTTGGTTTGGGTTTTTTTTTCACATTGGAAATCACCCACCTTCAAACAGAATCTATATTGATATCAAACTAGAATAGAAGAAATATCTTGTCTCTTGATAGATGCCGTGTGGAGTTCACTCAGTTAATTTCTCCAGTGCCCTGTGCCAACACAGAAATCTTTTTTACAACAGAGATTAGAAAAGTACATTGACACATTGCCTGCCTGCTTTCTACTGAAACAAATTTATTTATTTATTTTTTTATACTGGAAGCAGCATATTATTGCCCTTTATTTGTATTCGGTATCTAACTCAGCATGTGAATGGATCACTGCTAAAAATAATATACATCCTGACTTTAAGAAAAAACGCAACAGTGAAATTCATTAGAAATAGTGATCAAATTAGAACTGTAGGAAATGGAGCAATTTGCAAATACAGCCGTGCGGTTATGGCGTATGACACCTGTGGGGATGGGTCTCTAGCATTTTACAGTAGTCCCAGGGTCATGTATAAAGACATTATCATTTCCCTAAAGAAATATTTTAGTTTTAGGAAAAGCCTAAACATTGCACAAAACTATAAACAATTCCTCTGTTTGCCTTTTATTTTTTTAATTACAGCATCTGTCAGTGCTGTATTTATATAGGAGCAAACTTCAGCCTGCGCAGTTGTTCTTTTAAACACAGAAACATCATTTCTTCACTGCATTATCACTTGAGCAATTTTTTAATAAGGGAGCATAAATGTGAATGTGTACATAGTTATAGCCAGGCAATATTGATGGAAGAAAATCTTTCTTTAGGTAAATCATGTTCATTCAGAAATTGGATACAGTTCGGTCAGTTTGAATTAGGGAAGGATGTACTGTGTATTTTTTTTTTCCAAATCAGTCAGATTTTAGAAGCAACTGGAGCTTGATATGTGAATGAATTCTGCACACAATTTTTTTTAAAAATCTACTCTTATCTGTTAAAATCAATGAAAAGCCTCCTGTTGACTTCAGTGGACTGAAACCCACGTGGGTTTCCAGCAGATTTGTGCAGGCAGATCTTGCACTCGTCCACCCAGACAGACACCTTACTGGGCATTGTCAGGGACTTCTTTACCAAAGTGAGGGACATTGCCTTGGCAAATCTGATGCTTTAGGAAGGGAAGACGTGGGTTTGTGGCAAAACACAAAAAGTCCTTATGGGATCAAAATGAAATTAAAATCTTCTGTGTGTATTTCTTGGCTATGTATGGCAGCACACAAGAGGTCCTGTTTCTTGACAAACTCCTCAGCTGTGAATATGGGGTGACTACCACTTGTTTTCACACTAATTCACAAAGGGTGGCTGGGGAAGGACAGCAGAGGGAAGGGGGAGACTCACACTCCCCATCTATGGGCATCAAAATTAGCCACCGCCTCTCCCTGAGTGCTCTCTGCAGTTGCTGGTGAGAGCACTGTTCCTCTAAGAAGTGGGGAATTAATTCATGGGAGCTCTGTGGAGAAGCAGTATAACATTGTGCAGTGAATCACCCTCAGGAGAAGCTTGTTTCTATTGAGAGTGCCTGGGGAAATTAGCTGGTTAATTTGAACTAGGGAAGGCAGGTGCCTAGAGGTGGATATTCCCGCTCTCCTCCATTCCCCTCCCGTTCCTCCCAGCCAACCTGCTTGCCTGCTGCTGCCTGCCCTGCTCCTGGGAGCCTGGGGCATTCAAATGGATTTTCCTTCAGCCCTGTGAATTTGCTGAGGTACCGCGATGGTTTGTATATGAGAACCACTGGATGTCATGCTTCAAACGTACATATTGTCTAACCAGATGTTGAACTCACCAATAAAATACTGGAGCTCTTAATCATTCCGTTCAGTTCCGTTGTCCTTCATTAGCAGCTCCCATTGCCTGTGCTGAAAGTGGCTCTTTCCTGACTTGTTCTTTCCCCTCCCCGCCCCCCCACCTTTCACTCCTCCAGCCCTGTGAAATCCTGGCAGTGACTGCAGGCTGTGATCCTGTCCTAAAGCCCTCGGCTGTCTCCCTCTCCTGTTTCAAAGTTTTGAACACAAGTGTGGTGGCGTTTGTGACCTTATCTGAACCCACCAGCCCTCCCACAAAATTCCTGCCCTTCAGGTCCCCTCTGACTCCTGCCCAGGAGTGCTGGCAAGTATACATCTCAGCTGTACTCTTCCAGTTTCCCATTCAACAACTGGTGTATCTGAGCAACCTTTTTGGATCTGCTACGTAGAATCTGAGATGGGTTTTCTTGTGGTTTTAATAAACTGCTTTATCACAGCAGAAATACTATCAGAAGAATTTTTCAGATAGTATTTGGCAGAGCCTGAACCCAGCCAGTTTTAGAGATGCAGAGGTATGAAAAGGTAAGTACAAGGTGTGACATGGGCAGGTTGGTGTATCACGTTCTTGGGAGGTAGCTGCTTTTCTACTCTTTCTGCTGGAAATCACCCTGCTCCAGTGGGATGCTGTAGGAAGCCCATTGCAGTACACTTCATCAACTCTGCCTGATGCTATGGAGCTGTTACGGAAAGCGCTGTAACGCAAAATGCTCCTAAGTGAAGGCAGGGTGCTAAGTTTGCTGACACAGGCTGGAGGGTTGTCTCTGGCAAATGAGAGGCATGGAGCGCCTTTCAACTGCAGCATGTTCACTGAAACCTGGAGGAGTTGGTTTGATCCAAAGGCGTTTTCAGAGGGCTAGAGATCAGGGGAATCGAAAACCCCCAGAGAGCAAAGAAACTAGCTGTTGGTATGAGGACTTGCAAAGCTGTGTGGGAAGCTCTGGCTGAGAGGGAACAAAGGTGGATAGGATTTTGGGATCAAGTGTTTACCCGAGAGTCTGTTCCGTGGGGACTGGGAACAGGGTCTGATTTAACTGTGTGATTACTGAGGACTGTCAGGAACAGTATGGGAACATTGGAGGTGGGATGAGACCCCACCTGGAGTACTGCGACCAGCTCTGGAGTCCTCAGTACAGGAAAGACATGGAGCTGCTGGAGCAAGTCCAGAGGAGGCCACAGAGTTGGTCAGAGGCATGGAGCATCTCTCCTACGAGGACAGGCTGAGGGAGCTGGGGTTGTTCAGCCTGGAGAAGA
>VWZZ01006406.1:0-45558 GCA_013399095.1 Psophia crepitans | reverse complement strand
CTATTCTATTCTATTTTAAGCATAATTAGTGTTAATATATCATGTTCAAAAGCAGTTATGTTGGGTGGAGGGGTTCATCCCAGAAAAACTAGAGGTGTTAAGTAGTTGCATATTTTTCTGTCTGATTTCATATTCAAACATTCTACATAAAAAGATGCCACATTCTATCAAACAGGAAATTTAAAGACCCTCTGACAAATGGCAAACCATTTTAAAGACTTCCATTGTAACATTAACTTATGTTATGGTTCTGAAAGATGCATAACACATTATCTACTCATAAAATCATTATTGGGGGGGCTGATTTATTACCAGTGATGGAAAGATGTAGGACCAGCATCAATAATACAATTCTTATTCAGTATGAGCAACATTCCAAAACTGAATTGTAAGACTCAGCACAATGTAGAGGACTGTCTGCTTGCCTGATTCCAAGCTTATCTGGAATTTGTTTATTACCAGGATCTTCACAGTGCTTCTAGACTAAAGATGAAAATGTCTGGTTTGAAATTTGAAATGATTGCCTTATTATAAATTTTACTGGGCTTTTTTTGCATGAAGACACCAAATGTACTCTCTCCTGCACAGCTTATTGTGAGGGGGGATAAAACTAGTAACTTCCCCATAGGCTTGATTCCTCTTGAAGGCAATGATAGGTCAGAATGTTATGTGAAGGTGCATAGGCTGAAGATATAGATTGATGTCGGTGCCTAATACTGTCTAAAAACCTTTGAAAGGTTTGGCCTTTAGCAAAGTCATCACGATCATGCTTCCCTGGTATTCACACATTTTAATGCAATTATCTTTCAGTAAGTAAATGTATATTATATAAGGTACGTAAACTGGTAAACTGAAATTCCTTTCAAGTTTACATGAACTTAAATTAATATCCTTGGCTTTTTATGAGTGTTCACCTTCCCTTGTTCTCCGCTCATTGCTCTGTATTAGTTCTGATCCTTATAATGAAGGAAGATGACCGAAGACATTAGAAAATAGTGAAAAGGGGTATTGACATGAAAAAAACACAACTGTCTATCCAGATGTGCCAAGATTTGAAGAGTCTTAATTTTGAATTTATTAGGTTATCAGAGCTTACATAGTACTAGGAATTTGCTTGAAATTCTGTTCAGATGGAAATGTACTTCTGAATAACCCATCCTCTGATCTCTCTCTTTTTCTTCTTCTCTGTACTTTCTTTTCTTGCTCTACTGACCTTAATCTTTCCCTTCAACTTCAACAGTTATTTAGATTGAAACAATTTCTGGACAATATATGTGCAAAATAAGTGCTGATCATTTTATCTCCTGCCAGTTTCCATATTTAGATGTGCATATCAGTAAGTTTTTCTTTAGACTGTCTTTATGGACATGCTTTGCACACTTTGCTCTCTTCAGATAGTTAATGTTTGATCCTGATCTTTTTTCCAACCTCATTTAGGCAGAAGAATTCTGCCACTCAGGGAATGCATTCTTCATAGAAATAAACACTGAGATGCCTACCAAGTGAAGGACTTGATAAAGCAGAACATCTCAAAGAGGAGGAAACTTCTTGCCCAACTGTTTCATGTAAGAGAAAAAGTGGAAAGTTATAAGAGAGATGGGAGAGTAAGGACTGAAAACCAGCTGTGTTCAATGTTAGCAAACTGGTTTCACTGCTGTGGAATTACTGGAGTCTTAAAAACAGGGCTTTAAGGACAGTTGACAGTTTTTAGCATCCATACTCTACTAATGAACCCTTCAAGTTCCCACAGACTAATTCAGGACACTGAGACAAGAAACACTTGTGAAATGAAGAAGGAAGCACACTCATAATACTCATAGGTGAGCATCTTTGATTTGCCACAAGATATGGCCGGCAATGAGAAGAAAAAAACCCCTAATAAATAACAGTGTTTTGAAACGAGAAGAAACATACAGGGAAGCCAGAAAATAGGAGACAACCAAAGTTTTTACAGTGAAGAACAGTGTCTTCTTTAGAGGAAAAAAATAGACAGAATTTCCAAGTTCTTAGATACTTTGAATGAGAAGATAGAGTTATACATGGAAATTTAATTCCTCCCAACACTCAGTTGTTTGGTTGTTTTTGCAGAAAGAAAAGAATTATAGCCATCTGTCTTATAGGGCTAGTAATAAAATAAAAAGATGTTCAGATCTAGTCAGGCTGTTCAAATCCAGACTTTATCTGTCTTTGTAAGAAAGCACAGATACTTTATGACTGCTCTGTGCCTTATGTAGAAATAGTGTCATTGTCCTTGTACACTGTCCCTCTATTTGTGTTGAAAAGACGCGAAGACCTGAACGGCAAAAGAGTTATTCCTAAATGTGATTTATGTGGGTCAGGGTTTAAGTAAATTGTGTGTTGAATTGTACACTGACTTACGGTGCTTCGAGCGTTAAAAGCTCAATGGGATCTGTCTAAAACCTAGACATTAGTTTTGGAGAAGCTCTCAAGTATTGCTTTTCTTTTGAAGCAGTGCCAAGCCTTTACTCAAACCTTCCCAGGCAGGTGCAGAGGATCTTATTCTTTAGGCATTAGAAAATTTTAAAAAAATTGTTGCTACGGCTACACGTCTTTCACAAACAAAAATGTATTTATGAATGTAGTTAATTTTAACTCTTAGTAAAAGCATAACTTGCTCTCTGCAATTGGTAGCACACCTTGCTTCACATATGTGAATCCCAAAGCAAGTTACAAGTTTCTGTGGTTTAAGCCTTTGCTGCCAGTGACCAGTAGCTATTAGTCTGGTGTCTGTTTAGTTATAGATAGCCAGTACATAGCATCCGACATACCAAGTTTTTACCAACACAAACCAGCCTGATTTAACAAGCAGGTTTTAAGTTCTTTCTGATTTTGTTTTACAACCAAATGTAACTTTATCACATAGTTCACATTCTGCTACTCGCAATTAACAGAGCGGGTACTAATTCTTCAGACACATGCATTTAAGTCAAATACATGTGCTGTCCTTCTGGAAACACCTGTGCCGTCCTTCTGGAAACCTGTGTTTAGTCACCAGGCTGTAAAACTGGTCATTGATATCATGTCTGAAAGAACACAGGGTGTATATTTATCCCAGTTTCATGAATGTAAATAATTCTTTACATATAATAAAGAAAAAAAATTCTCATCTGAGCCTGTCCTGTCTAATGATGAAATTATCCACTTTAGTGCTCAAAATTCTTCAAACTAGGCTTGGTTGAATCATGACTTCATTAAATGAAATAAAACAAAACAGCAAACATATGCGCAAGTGCTGGGATGCCAGTAACCCAAAATTATTACTTTCTTCATGAAAAACCTGCCAGTCTAAATTTTCAGTTTCTGGAGGGGAAAGGAAAGATACTACATCTTACCATCACTCTAGAGGCCTCTTGATTCTAATACTGACTCTACAGAGAGAATGAGGTGGGAAAAAAAAGAAAAGAAAAAACTGGAATGGCTTTTTTAAAAAGGAAGAACAGAACAAGAAATATAGTATCTCAAGGCAGAATGCAAAATTGAAATATAATTTGCTTATCTACTAATGGTGATAACTTCATAATCAGTCCTCAATTTTAAATATTCTTTGGTTTTGCTACATAGAATTCATGTCTATAGTTACTGTAAGAAGAGAATTGAGATATTTGAAATGCCTCTGGTTTCTTACCCTCAAGGAGCTCTCTCATGTGTCCCAAGTCTGCCAGTAAAACTCTTCCACAGCTGTTGTCTTCCAATATAGTTGACACTAATGGTCCAGCCAACACCTCTTATCAAACAAGCTGGTATAAATAAATTAGCAAGCAGGGTGTCCCCTTGGAGCTGTGAAAGGGCAGTGGCAGAGTCCAAGTCTGTTGAGGGAGATCTGGACCAGCAGCTCCTGTGCTGCGGTCCCTTGCAGTGCTGCAGTGTGACCCCTGCCTGCTCTGTGACCCAGGGTGCTGGAAACAGCTGGTCAGCCTGGCAATTAGCTACTCCTCATACTCAGGAGGGCAAGGGGTCTATCCACTGGGGTTCTGCTGTCATAGGAGCTTTGCTGCAAGGTACAGATATGGCCTTACCCAGGCACCTGACCTGCCACCCCCTCTCTGCCATCTGCTTCTTCAGCCTGACAGCTTGGGAGAGCAGAAGCTTCAGAGATCTGCAAACATAATTATGCAGCAATAGCATAGTCAAGAGACCAGGTTTGGAAATCCTGTAATTCCAAAACCTCTGTAGCAGTTCAACTTCTTCATGTTCTAAAGTCAGCAGTTAATTATTGTTACATGAAATTTTTTTAACATGCCTTTACATGAAAGTCAGCCTGGCCAAAACCTGCCAAGTAAGATACTGGCATTTTAAGATAAAGTCCCTATGAGGCAAAGTAATCTTTACTTTGAGCAGCTCATAGTAGATAGCTTGGTCAGGTCAGGAACAGTAGCTACAGCAATTCTTAGATTTTTCAGTTTAAACGAACTACAGGCTATTGGTTCTGTGCACATCAGTGTGAGAAAAAAAGTCTTGGAAGGAATGCAGTGAAGATTTAGCAAGGTCTCTGAGCATTGTGGTCGGTATTTTAAAGTTCCCGTTGCCCTGATATCTCAGCACATGGCCAGCAGCTACCGGGTGCAATGCTACTTATCGGGCATTTGATGCTGGTAAAAATAGCAGTCTGTTAGTTCAGAAGGAAAGACGGTCTGTCTGTGACGGTGAGTCAGGGGATGACACATCCTGGTCAGCTGAAGTACCAGAGGTGGGTTCCTAATTGAGTTTTGCCTAACTGTGAGAACAGAATTGACAATCAAAAGCTGAAAACTGTATGGCCCCGACAGGGTCTGAAGGAGAAAAAGGTGGCTGAGGTGAATCAGCGAAGACAAGTACACCAACCAAAATCAGCATCAAAGAGGGGAGACAGGAATCCTTCTCCCTCTCTCTCACTAAGAATCAAACTGTAGATGTGGTGCCTGTGTGAGGCTGGGATCCTGGCTGCTGTCCTGAGCTTCTGTGGCTGAATTGTCTGATTAAAGTGGATGAGTGGAGAGGAATGGAGGCTGGGACAGAGAGGGCAGAAAGATAATAGTTTTCTAGTAAAGTTGACTAATGCTTACTGGTATTTATGCTTCCACAAGAAATGTGAACGTTTGGGGTAAGGACAAATCCCTCTGCAATATTCATTGATAGTCTACAGAAGCATGTGAAAAGATAACACCAATAACGCTCTTGGCTCTTTTGTGCAGACACTTTCTTTCCTCCCTTTTGAAACTGGTAAGGAAAATGTAAAGATTACAGTCTCTGCATTTAGAGTCAGGACCAGGATGGTGTTACTCTAACAGCAGCACTGCAGGTAGAAGAACTGATCAGCACAGCTTAGGAGAAGCAATTATCCTTGTGAGGACCAGCACCTATTTGGATGGTAAAGGGGTTTGGGGAATTAAATACAGTAAGCAGAGTCTAAAAATACTCCAAAACTGCATTACAGAGCTCACTGAAATTGCCTGAACCTCATAGCTAGATCTGTGCTTTAGATTTCTCGAAATGTTCCTGTATGCCTGTGCTCCTGTAGTCACTGCAGGTCCCAACCTGATCTCAGGTACTAATGTTGCTGGGAATGATTTGGACATGAAGCAGGTGCCACAAGGATGCAAAACTTACCTTCCATATTATATTATGCAGGAATACATTACACTTATTTTCTAGCTTTGTATGAGAAGGAGGATTAAACTATTGATGTGATGAATAAGAGAAAACTCACATGCAGTCCCTTGCCATCAAAAATAACTGCTTTCTTCTAGAAATGCAGCTTTCCTCACTCCACTTCCCAAGCAAGAAGTGATGGTCAAAAATCTGAAACAGTCATAGATTTTGATTTTACAGATACCCTTTTTTATCACTAATAGTGGAAAAAGTTAACAAAATTTCAATCCATTTTTTCAGTAGGAGTTGAATTATTTTAATAGAAAAAAATTCAAAAAATTATGAAAATGAAATGTTGAACTCCTTTTAAAAAAAAAAATTGTAGGCATTTCTCTCTACTTTGATTAGTCTTAACAGACCTAAAGAATAAATCCAAAAGGAAAATAAACCTAAAGGATGTCAAAGGATCCTATCCAAAGTCAATAATTTGGTAAATATATATACTAATAACTTCAATACATTGAAATGAATATATATATACACTCAATGGCAATATGTACATTTTGAGAACATCCTTTGTTTTCTTCCAAACCAAAATTTTGTTCTGCAGGTTTTACCCATACACTGGAAAACACCTGGGCACCAGATTTCGTTAAACATTTATGCAGACCCACTGAACTCAGCAATGTGTTTGTGTATCTTGTTTTGCTAGAGGAATGTTAGCTCTAACAGTGGCAAAAGGTTTTTCACTACAGGACCATTGGACAGAGCTTAAATTCTCAGTTAGGACTATATGTTTCTCAAACAAAAGATATTGCACGACAAAAGAAGTAAATGAGAAGAGGTCCTGCAAATCAAAGTTGCTGCTCTTCATCTTGTGTGTGGGAGGACTGCCAAGTGAATGCAATTCAATAGTCCGTTTGCATCAGCCTGGCTGATACATCCGCTGAGGGAGGCAGGGGCTTGGCAGGCTGTGTCAGCAGGTTACCTTGCCATTGTGAAAAAGCAAAACAACCGCATGCTAGGCATAATGAGACAAATGTTGTGCATTCAGCTCTCCGAAGTCTCTTCTCACTAAAAGCGAAGGAAAGAATGGCCTATATTAACACTCTGGGTGTGTGTCCTGTTTACACAGCCTCACCAACTGTGCTCTCCTCGTTGAGGTGCTAAAGGTGCACTTGTGAATGCATTAAATCTGAAACAGACAAAGTCTTACTTCTTGCATGTTTCGTGTCACGGAAAAGCACATGTTAAGAGTACGAGGGATCATTGTTTGTGGTTCACACAGTGACTGGAGCGAAAGCGGCTTAGTTTGCTGAACGGAAATCAGTGATAGCTCGCCGCTGATTTCACGCGGTAAGTACAAAGAGGCCAGCAAATAGACGTGACACAGAGGCAGAGGTGAATGACCCAGAAACATCTTGGTCGTGTAGCACAAACTGTTTCACATCAAAAGGGGATTACTTGAGCTGCAACAAACCAGAAAATGATGAATTCTACAAACTTATGAGTCTGTGAGCCTTCTCCTGCAAAGACTAGAGCAATCCCTAACTTGCTACAGAGAGCGAGGCTGGGGCAAAAGGCTGGCCTGAAGAGTGCCTGGTAGAAGAGGACACGGGTGTGACATGGGGAGGAGGCACTTTCTGTCACAGTAGCCTGCTGCTGTTGCTGCCACCACTTATGAAGAGGGTTGGCATGGTGTGCAGCAACATCTGACAAGGCTAGGGAGGAGGAAAAAGAAAAGGCAGCAGACAGAGTGCAGACATGGTGTGATGCTACAGGTCTGGTTCTGTGAACTAACCTGAACTTTCTCCCTCCTTATAGATTCAGGCTCTACTTTTGCACTGACAATTGCTGCCAGCTGACAGTAACCTCAGTATTTTATTTAGCTGATACAATGGATTCACGCATACATACCGACATTTTATCATTAGCACTGGTTTCTCCAGCAGCTGTGAGTGGTCTTACGTCCCTTCCTCTGCTAGAGCTGATAGAGTAGCCTTAAGGCTGATCTAAATTGCTGTTCTCCATAGTTGTCATGGCAACAGGGACTGGCTGAGCAACCCAGGCATTTTATCTTTTCCTTGAATGTATTCTGAACACTACATTCAGAACAGTGATTGCATCTATGCCATCCCCACGGGCTTCCCTTCTCTTGTAGAGCATCCTCAGGTGCCCGGCTAAATCAGCCTCCTGCCTGCTTTACAGCGTGCGATTGGCGGATCTCTGCCAAAATGGTTTCTGGAACCTGCTGCATGATTTTAGTGATGTCAGAACGTGGTATACACTTGGTATATCAACACAAACACTGTATTTCAAAAAGTCCTTTCACTGCAACTTGGTAGACAACCTGAGGAATTGTTATAAAATACTCCCTCTCCTAAAAAGTCAAAGCAAGCATCAAATGACCATTTTGTGTTTACCTTCCAGAAGTATTCAGATGAATCACTCAGTACAAAAGTGCTTTAAAAGACAAGGAAAAATAAGCAATGGCCAGGGAAAGGAAACCCTCTGGCAAGAATGAAAAAAGTCTGAATTGAGTATCCTCATTTCTGAAACCATAGAGACAATCTCTGCACAAACTGTGATGTTGTTTATTAATGTTGCAGAAGTTTTGCCTTCCTTCACTTGGAATTTGTCTGTCCCGAAGGATGTGAGGTACTCAGAGGATATGGAAAGATGAGCATGGTCATCCCGGTTTTTTAGATAGTGGGTTGTGATATGAGAACAGCATTGAGTTTGACAAAGGGAAAACAGAGAGCTCTGTGTCTTGGCCAAAGAGCAAGCAGCCGCCCGTGGCTCTGCCTTGGATTCTTTATGTTGAAGGTCAGATGTTTTCTGTAGGAAATACATGGACTATGTCCTGCTGATCACAGAAAAACTGTGGTGGATTAGCCTTTACACAGAATCACACAGAATCGTAGAGGTTGGAAGGGACCTCGAAAGATCATCTAGTCCAACCCCCCTGCCAAGGCAGGGCCACCTACAGCACATCACTCAGGAACACGTCCAGTCGGGTTTTGAATGTCTCCAGAGAAGGAGACTCCACAACCTCTCTGGGCAGCCTGTTCCAGTGCTCTGTCACCCTCACAGTGAAAAAGTTTTTCCTTATAGTAACACGGAACCTCCTATGCTCCAGCTTGCACCCGTTGCCCCTTGTCCTATCGCTTCATGACACCGAGAAGAGCCTGGCTCCGTCTTCCTGACACTCACCCTTTAGAGCCTGGGTGGATCAGTGGAGAATGGGCTTAATTTTGGCCATTTAGCAGGATCAAGGAGATGGATGGCACAGATGTGAATGGCACGGGACTGTCAGCTAACAGACTCTCGCCTGCACAGCTCTACTCCACCGTCAGCTCTGATGATTAAAGTATTCGCTGCCTGAAGTGGATGAGTGGATAAGAGCCATACCTGATGCTACCCAAATTACAATTTTAAGGTGTCAGGGAGCTGGAGCTTGTTATGACAGGCTGCAGAGCTCACTTTTACACAGAATACCTAATTCATGGAGAAATAGGTTTGGCCACACTCCTAACACTAGGATTTGCTTCTGTTGTCATATGCAGTGTTTGTAATATTAGGAATTTCTTCCCATTCAACTAATACATTTCAGCTCCATGTTCAAGTATCTGAGTATGAGAATCCTTGGAAAGAAAGGGTAATTATCTAAGAAAATGACCTAGCAGGTTATTTTTCTCCCTCTTACCAGTAGTAATATAGCCTTTGGTTACTGTTCCAGCAATACCTTCATTTCAGAAGGACTCTTCTGATAATACATGCTCAGCTATCATTGTTGCTGCCAAAACCAATATAGTTATAAAGATTCTCAGGAAAAAAAGAAGGAATATTACCAGTCTTTATATTACTAGAGCATTAAGACTCATAGTCAAGTATTCACTGTACCCAGAATAAATCCAAAATACCTAGAAAATATCTGGAATCTAAGCACTGAGCAAAGTAATTTAGTTAGTGAGAGCAAAGAGCAAGGATACAATACGGGTTTACAGTTAGGGGTATAAATTTTGCCATTTTCATTCCTCTGTATTAAATACTTGAAAATATTTTGAAACAGCACATCAAGAACTGTCTGTAGAGAATGGCAACGAATATTCTCCAAGGGCAAAACAAACCAAGTTTCAAGCTCCCTGAATAAAACTGCTGAACCACGATGCAAGCAAACAATTTTATGTGGATAGCCCTTCCAGAGAGAGGAGGAGGAGGAATCACATAAACATACTTTTCACCCTCTAATCTCATAAATGTGGTAGCTGGAAGGAGAAATGTCATTGCTCACACTTACTTTCCTTCAGAAAGCTCACTTCCATAACTAAGCCAAACAGCTTTTACTTTTGTGTGCACAAGCAATGGTACTGTCAGACTTCTGCTGTGCAGAAAGTTCTACCAGTGTAGTTTGCTTTTTATTGGTTTGTGGGTTGGGAGCCCGGTTTGATTAGTTGCGTAGCTATTTATCAAATAACAAAATCATGTCTTCCAAGTTGGTTTGTTGTTTGGTTTGGGTTTTTTTCATAATGAAATAAAGCATAATTTTCACTTAAATCCAACTTCCAAGTGGCTTACTTATAGGCTGAAATGCAAATTCTAATTGCTACATCCATCTAAAAGCTGCCTATTTTCTCTCCAGTCCTTTAATAAAGAAAATAGCAAGTCATCTATTGATCATCTGATGACTGCTATTTCTCTTTTTTTCCTGTAATTTGAGACATCCAGGCTTTCTAATGTAGCAGTCTACAATGTAAAAAAAATCTTCTGTAAAGTGCCATAGAAAATATATCTTGTCACAGTCTCTTGGGAACATACTTGAAGATCATTCAGATAAGAGATTAGAAAAGCTTCTAAGATGGAACAAAAGAGAAGCAGGAATCTTTTGGGTTTTCTGATCAGGAAAGGATATACGGTAGGTATTCACACAGCATGCAACAAATCCACGCTCAGAGACATACGTGTATATGAATGTGTGTATATATAGTTCCATATGCATATATATAAATGCATATGTATCAGGCTCTAATTTGTCTTTATCCAAACTAAATTAAATGGGAGGGAAACTTCTGAGCTTCTCTAGGCCCGTTTTATGCATAGGCAGTCCTCATCCACATACTTAATGAAGTGAAACACTTTGTAATATAGCAAACTGGAAGAGTTTCTGCAGACTACATGCTTAATCCTTGCAAATTTAAGACACAAAATCTTTACTTACTAGATTCTAACATTAAAGAAATTAAATTATTCTGTGGGTTCTTCCATGTAATTCTACAGTTAATTTTTCTAAGTGTGAGTATTTATCTCATAAAGCTCTCCTGATTCCAAATGGTTTTCTGGGGTTATTTGACATCTAAGAAATCTTTATCTCTGCACTCCAGAGACACAGACCACAGGGACTGAGGTTGACACCTCCTCAAGTGAAGTGACAGCTCCCAAAGACACGTGCATTTGTCTCATAGTCCATCAGCTTATTTTCAAACTTTTTTTTTTTTTAAGATGATCTGTGAATCGATAGAGACAAGGTGTTGGGATGGCAGCCTGTTACCAGAGATTTTCCTACTTGCCCATTTCAACACTCTGTTAGGTACTGTCTGTCATGCCTGCTTCATAATCCCGTTCCTCCTCTGACTTGGAAACAAATGTACATGCTCCTGAAAGCTGGTTACAGTAGTCTCCAATTAGTGGGCTACTTTCTGGATTTTTATTTTTTTTTTCTGTTCACAATTACGCTGTGCTTGAAATGCAAACAATGGAAAAAGTTTAAGTAATAACTGAAATAAATAGCCATTAGGTGCATTTACTTCCCTGATCCTCCCTGAGAAAAACTCAAAATTGGGTTTTTACCCTGATTTCAGTATGCTTTGGCACTTGTTTTGACTGCAGTATCTTGAACATGTGGAAGACAAAATCTTCCATTTTCTAGTCAGGTACCATACCACTACTACTACCGAGGCAGTATATTGCCCCATGAATAGTTGTACAAAAACTGGAGAGACTGAGCTGCCTGGTCAGGATGATAGAGTGACTAGAGCACGTTTTTGATATTGAAGGCCTATGTTCAAATCCCTGATCTCAAAGCAGAGCAAGAAGATAAAGCTGGGTCTCATAATACTATGCTTGTGTCTCTGAACTAGTGTTTTTTCTGATACCCTACTGGATTCTGGTGCCATCCAGACAGAGAAAGAAAAAAGAAGGAAATTTCTTTCAAAAACCTTTGCATTCCTTAAAAACATTCCAACACAGTTCTCTGTCAACTCAGCCTTGAGCACACAATGCCCTCCCAAAATCTTAAAGGTCCAATTTGTTTGTTCATTGCCTGAGCAATTGGTTCATAAGAAGATGTGAAAGGGATGGGATATGGAAAGTGGATTTCCCTAAAGCAGTTTTCTTTCATTTTCTAAAGGATTCTGTAGCCAGGGACTATAATGACAAGAGCAACTACAGTCCTCAGGGAAAAAATATAGCAGGATTTTCAGAGTGGTTTCTGAAATTTCTCTTCTACCTACACATACCCGACTTCTCCAACTCCACTGATTCTTTGCTACACAAAATATGCGATTTCCTGCAAATTTACTGGTAGTTCTGTAGGCTGGAAGGGTAGCTAGGCAATGGAACCAATATGTTGTTTCAAGCAGGATTTTCTCCTAAAGATGTATTTATTGGATTTAGTTTCAAGATACAGAGAAAATTCAATATAATGATGGTTCTGCTTCCATCTGAAATCAAAAGGATTTATGCTACTAATTTCTGCTGGAGCAGAATCAAAACCCAGAATTTGCATTTTGCTTAAAATCCTTTCCTTTCTGACATATCTCAGTTTAAGGACTGGAATCGACAGCTAACCAAAACTGCAGCTTCCTCTACCTCCTAATGCATAGGAATGCTCATGTCACAGCAGTTCCTGAAAAAGTTCAGTGCACAAATACAGACAGAGCTCTTTAACAAATAATACCCTTTTCCCTAGCTGGGCTGAAAGGAGCTATCAATCACCCAGAAAGCCTGATACAGCTGTTCACTGCCCAGGAACATCAAGGGCCAGAAAAGAACATCTTTATGCTCTAGCAGTAGAACAGCTACTTTTAAAAAGCATAGCTCTCCAACTGTCTTCCCTTACCCTGCCGAATTTCTGTAACACAGAGCCAAGAAGTTCATTGTGAGGCTGGAAAGGAGGAATAAAAATAAGACTATACATGGAATATCAATCAACAAGGATGAAACAACCGCCCCTGAATGAGCTGTTTGGATAATGTCTTGGGAGCTGGCACTGCATGGAGGTAAATTTTAAAAAACAAACAATAGAATGAGTTTTCTTGATGAGCCTTCTGGGTACATTGGAGGTACAGAGTCTAAGTCCACTGGTGCTTTAAGCATCAAAGCTCAAATACCTTTAATGATCAGGAGCCTCAATTAGATATTTTTATTACCCTACTTTAATTCATAATAATTGTAACACTATTTGCATACAGAATATCAAAAGAAATAGGCCATTGTAAATAGACATGTATACTTTTTAATTGGCAAAATTCATCTGAACTGTGAGCTTAAAAATGCAACTAGAGCTATTTTTTAGATTATGTATTCTCCTATTTACTTATTTCTAGAATAGAATGGAAAACCTCTAGGGTCAGTTATTTTAAGCAACTGTTTCTGACAGGTTGTGAATTAACTTGGATTAGAAAGTCACCTTGAAAAGCTCATCTCACTAGTTTTGTACAAAAAGAAGTAAGGAATTAAACACTCTGGGGGAAAAAGACACTTTCAGTAATTCTTCTTCAATATGACTATTAGAAACCTTTGGAGTTCTTACATCCTGTGTGTAGGAAGGATGTATCCTTCCTCTCCTCCCTCCCTCCCTTCAAAACATTACAAAACAGTGTGGCTATGGATTAATTGGGTCAGATGCTCCTGTCTAAACATCCATGTCTAGAGAACCTACACAGGGCTGGGAAATGTAATATAGCTCCTGCAAGATGCACATCCCTCTGGTGAGCCATCTGGAAACCAAGCAAGATACTCTGGGCTTTCTAAAATGTCACTAGATGCTGTGTTCAGGCATCTGAATCCTGCCCATTATCTTGCTAAATAAGGCTCTGATCCTGCATCTCTCTCACTACCTTCCAGATGCAGATTTTGGCAATGTTAGCTGTTATGATTGTGATATAGAGACGATGGTGATGATGATGTAAAATTTCTGCAGCACTTTTCTGAGCAGATGGGAAAGTAACATCCCTACATGAAATCTCAGGGAGTGGGAGAGGTGTCAGAGAGAATAAAAGGTTAGGACCGGAAAACAGCATGTGTGTAGATTTCATAGACATGTTAAAAGTTTTCCCTTTTCCTCAAATCTTAGCTACATCAAAACTAAGTTGCATAAACTAGCCACAATTTTGGTTAGTCTTTGGAATCTCACAGACTTTTTGGTTCAAATGAAGGAGTTATGTCTAAGCACCATAGAATAAGAAAACATAATCAGCAAATCAGTAGGCGAACACAAATAACCAAACCCCCTTTCAGGGAGATGCAGGTCCCCTGCCCAATGTTGCCGCACATTAATTAATACAGCAATTTAAAGATGTCTTCATTGGCCAACTCCTCCCATTAAACCACGATAAAACATTCAGTGACCTTGGCAATTAAAGGTTAGATCAATGAGTAATTTTGAAAGTCCCATTATCAATTTCTAGTTCATTTCTCAGTACTAGCACTGATCAAGATCTGGGAAATTTTATGAGAAAAATGAGAAAATTCAGTCTGTTGATGGATTTTTATAGTGTCCTTTTAAAAAAAAAAGTCACTCAATCTAGCTTTTAGACTGAATATAGTCTCATAGCCAAAAAGAAAAAAAAAAAAACACCACCAACCCCAAAACAACACCTATAACATATATTTACTTCATGCTTAAATGTCCCAGAAAATTTCTTTTAGAAGTCTGGAAATTTTCATTTTTTGTTGTTGTGTTTTATAAAAGATCATACTTAAATGATCAAGTTCCTTTGTAATAAACTAGTGCAACCATTTAAAATTTGCACAAAATAACCCAGGAGAACTTAAGATTTTGCTTCTGAAACTGTCCTTACCACCACCAAGATAAGTTTTCAAACCTTATATTTATACAGTTATAACACAGAAGGTTTATCAATAGACATCTGAGGTATGACAATAATTCCCTATATTTAGAAAGTCAAAATAATTACGCTCATACTTTTATAATTTATAGCCCAGTCTACACTGACTTTTTACAGCTACTAGATAATAACTGCGCTTTACAATGTAAGTACTTACCACAAAATGGTATATATTAACATGTAGAGTGTCAGAAATACAGCTGCATGTGGTTTTGTTTTGTAACAGAGAATGGCAATGCTAATGTGAATACGCAGCTGTTAAAAACAACAGCCTTCTCAAGGCAAAAATTACTTCATTATTACTATGTTCAGCAAGGCTGGCAGGGGTCTTCCAACGTAAGTTCTTAAATTTAATTAATAGTTGGAAAAAATGTAAAATCAGAAAAATTCTATTTGCTGAAATTGTTTCACAGCACCACCTCACCTCATTTTGATACCTTTCATACCAACATATCAATCATGTTTGTAAGGTCATTTATTTCTAGAAGTACTATCCTCAAAGTGAGCAGGACTGTCCAAAGTACATGCAGTGATTAGTCTAGAAGCCTGCTGGCTCTGGTCCAGCAAACTGATCCGTATGGAGGAAGACTGAAAAAGAATTCAGGGCAGAATCTCAGCCTTTTTTTGCTATCTCACAGATGAGTTCAAGATGAATATGCAACATATTCAGCATATCCTACAGTGATTTAAATGTTTTTGATATTATTATTCCCATTCCAGCAAGGAGAGCAATTAAATTCTACAAGGGAAATAGAACAACTTTTTTTTCTTGCTTTCTGTTTTTCTCATTAATAGCCAACAGGATGTAACAAATATGCAGACTACATTTCTTGAAGGTTCCCTCAGCCGATGGGGGACATACAAGGACCAGTGCAGTTTTAATCAACCAAGAAAGGATGACTGCGGGAGTCCTGGCACATGTTGTGATTCCCTTGGGCCATAAGGAGTCCAACCTCATGTTAGAATGACAGAATAGCTATGCTTTCTGCTTTTGCTCCATACTTAGACTTGCTCATTTGTGACTGTTGACTGATTGTTAAACCTCATCCCACGATGATGATTCTTTGCGCCAGAGATCCTTCTGCATCCCCCAAATTGCAGCTTAAAGCAGCTATGGGGAAGTTATCCTAAAGCGTGTTCAGACCATCTTCCCATGGAGGAGTCAGATGTTTGCAGAGAGGTGACTGCCATGTGGATAAAAGGACTTTGTGAGTAGTTAAATTGTCTGTTCTACACCTTCAGAGACAAGAAATGGTAATGCTTTAAGGTTTTGTTCTCTGTGTGTGTATGTGCGTTACTTTTTCATCCTGAAAAGCAATTCTTTAAGAGGAATCATCCAAGCCTTTACTCCTTTAAAGTTGAAGGCAGATCTTAGATTTAAAAGCTGAGTATATGCTAACTTTGACAGGAGGAAAAATACAGATCAGTCAGCAATCAATAGAAGAGTCTGCCCTTCTGCATTTAAATCCTGTAAGGCACCACTGCCAGAAAGAGCTCCCTGGTTTGTTTTTAAAACACCTCCTTCCCTCTGTTCCTTCTTCCTTTGAAGTGAATTACTCTCTCCTGCCGTTACTGCCTTCACTGCTAAATTATATATGCCCTTGTGTTCTAAAAATTCTGTATCAGCCACAGTATTCAAACACCACTTTCTTCTGTTGCTTGCAGCTGTATGAAATTCAGGTTTTCAAAGCAATTCTGCCTCCTTGAATGCCTCACTATCCTTTTACCATGTATCCTCCAAAAATGAGGAATAACCTCCACTCTGTGCGTAGGAATAAAGTAGGCTTGTTCCAGTGCTGCAGTATTAGCCTCCTGCACATCTTACACAATAGAAAGATTTTCCATGGTCATAATCAGATTTAGGAAAATCAATACAATTAATCAATGTAGAATTTTATACTGTAAAATTAGAGTTATCTACTGAAATGTTTGAATCTGCTGGAATATCCAGCTTCTCTCCACCAGCTATAAGAATCTTCATTAGCTGAGGTCCCAATAATGAAACGCTGGGGGAGGGGGGGGGAAGAGTGTACTGAACTGGAAAGGAAGAGTTGTGTTACTTGGGCCTAATATGTTCTCAAGGTAACCAGCTAAAGTCCATGGTAAATCCAGTGAAGTTTTGACTTAATGAGATTGCAGTGAACAACACCAGTCCCAGAAAAACTTTGTTTCATTTTCTGTAGTGCTTCACAGCCTAATACAATCAATACCACAATAAGATTTGGAAAAATACGATGTCTGTTTGTCTATAGGCATGTAATAAAAGAAGGGAAAACAAGATAAAGGAAATAATGTTTCCCTCTTCTGCAGGAGGATAATGGACTCAGTCTTGTGCTGAAACCAACCAGAATTTTTTAACGATTCTTTCCTAGACTGATGCAGTTTTCCACTTCAAATTTAAGCAACTAAATCTAAAGGCACCTCACAATGTGAGTCTGAGGTCTGTTAGTGGTGGGTTATTGGAAATCGGACAATTCAAAGAGAAGTTCTTTGAAAAGAAGAGATCAAATGAGCAGTGTCAATTCCCATCTATAGATCTGTTACTAAGGTCCCAAAAAGCCACTTTGCTTCAAAAACCTAGCAATGCATCTTTTTACCAAATCCAAATTCCACCAAAGTCAGTAAGAGTTTTTGCATTGCCCTGAGTAGGCTTTACATAAGGCTCAAAGTTAGGGAAAAGAGTGCACTCCGGACAGCCCTCAGTGCAAAATGCTCTTACGTTGGGGGAAGTGGTGTTTTGGGTGTACAGACTGTATTAGTGCCCACCAATACTGGAAAAACAGATCCAACCTTTTCCAAAACACAGCCCTACTTCAGCTGAGTAAAATGGCCTTTTCTCTGCTGACTTCCCAGAGGAAAAGAGAAGTATGTCTTCCTTTTCTTGCAAACTTCCAGTCATGCTGCAACGAGCACAGACTTGAGGAGTCACTCCTCTTCGAGGTCTAATCTCTGCTCATAGTGACAAATGAACCTCAAAAATCAATCCAGTTCTAACTCCTCAAATCTTTTGGGAGTTATTTTTTTAGGGGAAAAATAAAATGCTATATTGCATGCTTAGGAAGCTGAGTTAGAGGATGTAAAAAGATGAGTATAATTAAATTAAATGTCAAAGACCCTTCACCTGGAATAATCTTGTAATCTCATAACGAAAATGTAAGCTAACTCCCAAACATTTGGAGCCTTTTATAGCTTACCCTTCTTAGGCTTATGGCAGTCTAGCTCTTGCCTTTTGTAATCTACCACAAGTTGCAGAGCAAGACAGTGCATCTCTCTTCTACAAGTTAGCAGAAGATGTACACACTATTAATTCCTTGAATTACAGTAAAATGACTTGATGTAAAATTCCTTCCCAAAAGGGCTGCCATCTTCCTACATTCATTCTATTATTGTCCAAGATGTACTAAACAAAAATATTAGCTACCTTGTTTATCATCTATATAACTAACTAGCTAGGTACTTCCTTTGCCACTAGTTTTTGTGGCAATAACTAACTATTCCACTAGTTTTCTTGCTCTGAAGCCTTCCTACAAAAGACTAAAAGGAGGTCTGCCAAGATAGAACCACTTTTCAGAGTATCAGAGGTAAACATTTGAACGAAATTAATATTCCACATTCTAACAGATTTCCTTTCTTAATCTCAGAAGAAATACTGTAACTACCTCTGTCATGGGATCCACCATACTCTGCAACAATACTATCCATTTTAGTTTTGCCATATTTTCAACAAAGCCTTAAAGATCACCACCAACTTAAATACCCTCCCTCTGAAAAATGTCACTGATAATTTAAAAAGTAACATTGGACAATGCCGTAACAGAAGAATACGAGTCCTAATTAACCCACAGATTTGCTACTGTTGTAACTATTTTTGTTCAAGATAAAACTTTTTTTAAAAAGTTGAAATAATTACATCACTGAAATTGGCACAATTCCTGCTTTGTGAACAGCTATATCAGAAGAAAAGCATTCCTGTAAAAGAATTCCTCCCCTTGCTGCCTTTTACAGTGAGTTCAGTGCACACTCAGCAGATGGGTTACACAACTTTTGCCACTACAATCATAGTTGTATGACTGGTATATGTAAAGAAGACTTTTGATGTGGTGTTTCTCTACTCTCCTCCTAGCCTTGCTGCTTGAATTTGTTTATTTTATAGCACGTTGTCTTTATTTCTCTTACAAATGATCTTTCACATAGCCAGTAAGAAAGAAGAAATAGTTCTAAAATAAGAAAAAATTAAAGAAAAAGCATCAGTATCCATCCAAAAGCACCACTGATATGTCCAGTACCAAAAGCTGCTTTTAAATTCCCTCGGGATTTGACTAGCTTTCAATCGCATAACACTTCTTCAAATAAGCAAAGGAAATGAAGAACAAACTAGGGAAATCTAGCAGTTACAATGAGTGCAATGGTGGGTTTTATTTTTATGAGAGGTAATAGCAGCATTCATGAAGTGGGAGAGATGCGTGGGAAGAATGCCACAGCCCTTGTAATCACAAGGTTCAGTACTGCAAACCCTGCCAAAAATCCCTCTACCTGTTAATCACCCTGCAAGGTATTTCTAGTTTGGGCAAAGGGAAGAAAGTGAGTAAGGAAAACGGTAAGGTCCTACACTGTGCTTGCATTAGCGCTTAAAATACAAGAAATCATAACTTTAACGGCCTCTGAGAAGGCTCTTCAGAAAATTACAGGAAAATTTAACTATCCAGCAGAATAAATTACATGGTTATGCAATTGCAATGAGATTGATATAACATTGTTTGAGACACTGAAGAGGATGTGTCAGCACGAATATGAAAGCCATAAGTAATAAAAGCCTCAACTAATAATATACGCACTCTCTCTGTCATCATTATGTACCATCATTTATGGATGGACAGCACCTGCATTCCTGCTGAATCCTCTGGCGTGTGTCCATTAGGCCCATTTACTATCAAGTAAGTATAGTCCTTTGTGGTAAATGTGATCCTTTCATTGTTACTCAGGGAAACCTACAGAAAGATCCAAATCGAATGGATTTTTTTGGAAACTGACAGCAAAAATAATCCTAAAAAGAAAGAAAATTAAAATTATGCCTTTTCAAACTTCTTTTTGAACACATTTGAAAATTTGGAATGCAAGCATGGGCTTTCTTTTCACGATATCAGAAAACAGTAGCAGTCAGAGGAAAGCTGAAACCCCCAATCACAGTACTGTTTCAGGGTGTATGACAGAGGGTGCATTTGGAAAACACATGTGGGTGCAGGAGGGCTATCAGAACTTTTGGCTCAAATCGAGGTGCATAACCTCCTATAAAATCAGCAGAGAGCAAATAGTAGTTAAGCTCTTCATTCAGCGCTCTAACAACCTCTCTGAACATGCCCAGCTTTTAATGTCAGAAGATACTTTTTTCTGTTTGGTGGCTTGAGAGGGAGCAGAGGTGCCCAAGTAGCATATGTGAATCTCCAGCCTTTAGCCCTAATGTATAGTACGGTTGTGAGATGCTTTTAAGTACATCCACAGAAGCACAATACAAAGAGGAGAGGTTGTAGGACAAAACTGCTATTGTTTACCACTGCTAAAGGCTTTGCAAAGTGAATAATCCACAGGGTAGAATTGCTGTATCATGACTGATGACAGGCTAGAATGCAAAAGCACTTATTTTATTAATCTCCATTAAAAATAAACATTTCCTGGACAACAGTGGTAAACACACGCACACACGCACACACATGCAAATGCACGTACACTATCGGTTTTGAAATTCAGGTCTAAAGTGACTTTCAGTGCAATCCAGGCTGATCGACAAATCCAGTGAAAGGTATTGTCAAGCTGATCACACAACCTGATTAATTTTCATACAGACAAAAGTTGTTTTCTTAAAATAGATGAAAAAGACAATCTTGTCATACCAAGCAACTTTGGAGGTCTAAATTTCTTCAAGTGCTGTGTCAATGTGAGAATTCTTCAGTGTGTTATGCTATGATGAATGATATAAAGTAATATTATCTGTATTTTATGATTCCTCCATCTAGGTTTGACACTCATGGAAAGGTTATTTCAATTTTAAGTGGGAAACTAAGATATAGCATTAGATATAATATCAGGTTTTTCCAACCACTTTCCAAGCCACATAGCTGTCTCCCTAAAATTTGAACTTCATGCTCGTACTCTGTCATGGTCACAGCTTATCCCAAAGAAGTGTGAATCAATGTGGTGCACAGATTCGATCTTTCCTTCACAAACTCTGTTAATACAATTTCTGGATTCATTCTGCCTAACTCTACTTGTCTTGAAGTCAGATGTCTAGTCTAACCTCATTATCTATCTTTCCTCCATGGTCAATACAGCAGGAGAGACAGAGGGGTATCTTCGCAGGCACATTTATCTCTCTTTCCACTGTCGCCTGTTTGAGGTGGCTTATGTCAGGCGAAGCGAAGCCCACCTGCTTAGCGGTTGTCAGAGATGCCAGTGAAACACGCTCAGTCTGACAGCCATGCAGCTCCGCAGAGCCCAGCTGAGCCGCCTTCCACTCCAGGCTTGCACCACCAAAACCGCGAGCAGAGAAAAAGGATTTGGAGTCAATTTTAAACTTATTTTGCACTCTTGCAGCTCCGTGTAGCCTAACTAAAGGGCACGCTCTGGCCTACTCAGGCCTGTTTGGAAAATTTAGAAGATGGAGGAAGAAGGGAGTTTAAAAATATAAGATTGAAACTAAAAAGAATCTGAAAATATAGTTAGTATACTAAGCTGTTTTTCTGATTTACAGCAGCAGACTATAATCGTTACCCACTTTAAAATGTATTTACTAAGCCTTAGTAAAAAACAAATGGAAATAATTCTTAATGTTTTTCTAAAGCTTTTCTATATTTTTTTTCTGCATTTTTTCAAATGCCAGCATCATGGTTTATTGAAAGAGCTCCATCTTCTGGCAGCTGATAAAGAACAGATCCTTCATAGATGTAGAAAAAAGCCTTAAAATCTTTTGCAGAATTTAATGAAAAATTGATCCTGAGTAACCAATGTCTGCAGCTGCATTCCAGAGAGACTTTGTGACATTTTTATTCTAGAGTAATTTGTCACTTGTTAACCTTGATTGCTAACCTTTTGTCAGGAATGTTAGCGGTTATCAAATTAAAATAAAAAGGTGACATATTAGAACAGTCCCAAAGAAGGGAAGTAAATGTACATGCTGACAGTAACACAATCACAAAAAGACACCACACTATCTCACTTTATGTCAGGTCAGGTTCCTGGCTGTGGTCCTTCAAAAAAAAAAAAAACCAGGAAAGAGCATAAAAGAGATTTTTGGAAAGAGCAGCAAAAACAGAGAAATATTGGAAATACATTCTTCCACATTTTGTCTGCCTACCTTCCCAGAAGCGCCATAATTTCAATATCTTAAAAAGACAGACAATGCCGGAGAAGGAAGATGGCATTCTGTGCTTCAGCATTTTTAGCACTTCTCTCAACCTTGATTTTATTATTAAGGGCCTTAGCCTCACTTGTTTTGTTTTTTTCAAGGAGTGTTTGAGGAAAAGTAAACTGAATCTCCAGGCTCTTCTCCTGTGTTCTGCCAACAATGGCAGATCTGCTTGGTGTTACAGCATTAAAGATCTGAGGAGAAAACAACTTAGGAGATTCATCAATTCTCTTTGGCATATTTACAGACAGAAGAGTAAGGCCCTGCTGCATTAACAGGTTGGAGGTTTGCTACACTGAAAAGTCTTCACAGAAAGAATAACTGAAATGGTGACTAAAATACCGGGTTCTATTTCTTCAATCAGCCCTGCGTGAAAAGAGATCACGTGAGAATGGAGGGAGATGTGACTGTGGAAACAGTTCTTCACAGACCTCTGAAATACTGATCCTCCATGACAACTTCCAAATGAAAGGTTAAATATTTTAAAGTTTGAGATGCAATATCTGGGATATTTCATCTTGCAGGGAAATGCAAAAACAAGCAATGAAGTAAGAATGCCCTTTGGTTTATAGCCACTCCATCATTAGTAATTAATTGCGCATTCTGACAAATAGTATGAAAAGTGTGTTTCAGTGAAATAATTACTGAATATTCACCCTGCAGTAATATTAGAAAAATAGGCAGGGAAAAAATGTAATGTATATAATCTATCATATTTTCTTGTTTATATTTTTCTTAACTTTATATTAATTTCTTTCTGAAGCTGTACTTAGTAGATTCACTTTAAAAAATCACCCATCTCTCAGTGACACCTCTAAAATCATATTAAGACATATTTATTGCAGAAAAAATGGCCATAAACAAAACTAGGCTGGAGTTTTTTAAAGGTTTTTAAAGAGTCCAGGCACTAAAGTCTTCCAGTTGGTGCCACAGTTAAAATATCTCTCTGTTTCTAACTTCAGCATGATTATATTTGCAGACTCAAATGCTGGTAACGAAGGTTATTTAAAGTAGTCTCGCCGAAACTGCACTAGATTTAGCGAAAAGTGCACTCATTGCTACTGCTGAGAAGTACTCTCCTCTTATACTGTTTCTAACAAGTCCATCCAAAGACCTGCAAGATCTGAAGTAACCATGCCCTTTCTGCAGGGGTTATCTGCTCATGGCTTGACCCAGAACATGCATGTAAAATGTGACATGTTATTACTCAAACCTGAAGGGATTGATCATAGTAGACTGCCTAAAAATACGGACTTTTTTGAATTATCAATAATCAAAGTACATCCTTGTCACTATTATCTGTGAAGAGTTTTCCTGACTACAAATATAATATTCATGAAAAGATCTCTGAAGACTGAAGGAGCTCTCATCATCCTGGGGTTTACTGACAATATTGGAGAAATCAGAAGCAGTGAAGTTATGACCTCAATTTGTTTTGGGATTGCAACTGCCTTCAGAAGTCTCCATTTATTCTGATCAGTTATCCTCATCTGGGGCTCAGCTTAAGTCCATTTCCACATGTACTGTGTCTGCTGCATAGTAGATAAAAGTAGCAAACACTATTAAAGTTGCAAATTATTCATTTTAGCATTTTCCAGTAGCTAGTCATCTTTTCACTCTTTGTACTAAAAATTTTCTTCTCTTTTCACCTAACAGTAAGCTCCATAAAAATGAGTTTGAGGAAAAGTGATTTGGTTATTCCTGTGTACATAGACAGAGAGAAAAATACATGCATTCTTTTACATTTTTAAAGTCTTTCAGACAAAACAAGTATGTTTAAAGAAAAAAAGATATTATATAGGGGTATCTCTGTCAGATATTGGCCATGTTCTTTTCCAAAAGAAAGTTGTTTTGGTTTCAGGTGGTTACGAAGGTCTGAAAACTGACTATCACTGAGGTATGTAATCATCTGGAAAATACTGGTGTAATGAAGAAAAGACATATTGTTCCAATAAAAACTTAGGCCCAGAGTACATACAGCATGTAAGAAAGATCACACCCAGGAAAACTAGATTTCAGTCTTGTCTCTGTTGGGTGATCACAAGCATGTATTTAATTTTCTCTACTTCAGTTTCTTCCCTTGAAAAGTGATGATAATATAACTTCCCCCTATAAAGAGAGTCCTGCTTAAAAAACATGTCAGAAGATACCACTACTTCAGTGGAAAACAAAATCTGCAGGAAATCAGAGTATTTGGCAGACCTTCTGAAATCTGGCCATCATTCCTCACTTGAAGCTCATCTGCTGTGTGGTTTCTATCTGCTGTCCTCTAGCCTGCTTACATTTCTCTGGACAAAGGCATTCTCTCTTGCAATTTGGCTTGAAGCGTGCTGATGGTGCCATCTGGGTGTGGAGAGAGCTGCTCTACATTGACTGTAATTCAAACAATGGATGACAATAAATAAATCTCTCGTGAAACTTCAATCATATGATTTTATCTACAGTCAGAAGAGTGGGGGAGTTTCGGTATGTTTTCACATGGCTAAAGTTCAGGAAAGATGACATCTTATGGCATACCTAACAAAATGCTGAATGCATGAGGAAGCTAGTTTCAGGGAAAAAAACTCGTTGCTATAACATAAAGAAGAAGGAGATAAAGATATAAAATTTTGTCATAAATCATATTTCATCAGATGTACTTTTAACTATATATAAAAATATTTTCAGAGACAGAGGGAACAGCAAGCTCTCAATCTATTAAATACATCAATTTTTCACACAAATTATCTCCGCAAAATATTGTGCTGTGTCTTAACTCCTTGTATCAGTTCTACATTATCTTTGCTTCTAAATTTGAAAATGACTGTGGAAACCTCTATCCTCCTCATTTTCCCATAATATCATCGTTTAATCCATTACCTCTCCTGATTCCTTTTATGGAGCTGTTAAGGTGGCAGGGCAGAGCTGATGCTGTGCCAGGAGAGAGGAGACCACTCCCCTGGCAATCTTGTGAAGGTAAAGCTCTGCTCCAGTGTTGTGTCCCAGCCAGAACCTGGGAACCATCGGCCCACCACACACAGTTTTTAAGCAGCTGGGAATATGTACCCTTCAGATACGATGAACAAGGTATAATAAATGAAATCAATACCCATGGAGTGACATACCATCCTTCAGTGACCCTACAGGTACTTTCACAAGCCTACTGTACCCAATGTAGAATTAATTCCCCTGTAGAATAAACAGGCTAAATCGCAAACAGGATTGGGTTTTAAAGATTTACACATAACAGGCTTTCCCAGATTCTTCTGTGGCGCTTAGGTGTAACTCTGGCTGATTAGAGTCTTAAAAGCAGGTATGTGACTGTCCTCTGCAGATGTAAAAAGCCGTGGTATGAAGGATTAAAAATTGGGAGTTTAAGAAACTATCATATTTTGCAGAGCTGCGGTGCTATGGCTTCCTACAGTAATAGACAGCTTCTGATTTGTGTATCTTTGATTAAATCAGCATGAAATCCTAGAGAGGGACTGATTTGGCTGTTTTACACTACTTCTCTGAAATTTTCTGTCACCGTGTCCCACCTCCTTTTTCAAGCTGCTGCCAAGAGGATGTTTAGAGCTCTTGACATTCAGGAGGAAAGCTGGAAGAGGACGAGGAAAAGGTAAAAAGAATGGAAAAACTGTAAAGGGAATAATTTGTGGAGTAGACAGAAGCCCCTCAGATTGTACAACATATAAAAACTGCTCTGAGAAAATCATCCCAGCCAAACAGAGAAATAATCTGTTGTCCTGCATAGTCATTAAAGAGCTATGCATGTCTGGAATCACACATACTCTCCTGCGTGCTTCAGAAATAATATAACAGGGCCACCTACTGAAATTCAGCATCCGTTTTCCATATTATGTATTTCGTTTGTATTACTGAAGCTGCATAATAGGGGCAAATTAATCATAGAAGCTTCAGGGACTTATTTCACAGTGTATCAAGCAATTATATATTGAAGGTGATGAAATAATAGTACCTTTGATGTAACTTCCCACCTAGGACCTGCAAAAGAAACAACTAGAACCTAGAAAATAAGAAAGAGAAGAAAATTAGCGTGAAAAATAATTATAAAGGAATAGTCAAGACTACATTGCTCTTATGTCCTTTTCTCTGCAGTCTTAAGAGACTCAAACTATTTGAAAAAAACTAACAAATACCAGTCAGAAAGGGGGAGTGAGGAGGAGAGGGTTATCATTTTGATTAAATAGGAAAGCCTTATCAAGGATTAATCCTACTGTTCATTATGCATATTATAATATACATGTATAATATCATTTAACTCATTTTAGCTTTCCAGTCTCTTCCTATCCCTCTGAGAGAGCGGCTATATACTGAAGATAAACTGATTAGAAATACACAGATGCTGCAAACAAAATGTTGCATATCTGAACAAAATAAACATAAGGCTGATGCCAAGAGAAAACATTAATTTGTCAGTAAATGTGTAATTGTAACTGGCCATAGATTTGGCAAGGAGACAAAAAAAAATTCACACAGAGGAATTCCATGCCAGAAAATAAAGAAACTAAACTCAAGAGGACAAATTACACACCATCAACAAGTTGGCCAGCTGTAGCACCTTCTTGTGCTCTCTGGCTAGGAGGAACTCAGGGCCAGTCCACAGATTAGATGTATTTTTGACAATGACACATCCCTCAAAGAAATTAGAAATATATAAATAAATAAACAGACAAACATACTAGAGTTACAGTAAGAACCAAAGTGCTGGTATTTTGTTAAAAAGAGTAACTTTATCCTGGGTTTGTAAGATGTGGTCAGGAGAAGACAGACGCACAGCTGTCTTGCACAGCCTTGACAGATCTTTATAGTGCTTTGAATACCAAACAATTTCATGGAAAAAAATATATTACTTATTTATAACGGCAAAATTGCACCCACACTGACTGCTATTAATGTCTGTACACAGGAGGCACAGGGAAGAACTGTGAAGTACTGCTGTCCATCTACTGACTTCTGCTGGAGCGTAAGGTTTCAAGCACGTAAGGGACAGCGGGAGATGCTTTCAAAAGCTGGACAGCACTCGGTAGGAGGACAGTTGCTACCCGTTCCTCAAAGATGAGGGATCATGGCCTGAGAGGCAAGTACGTAAACAGTTCTTGGTGTTGAGACCAGAGTTTTGCAAGAAAAAAAAATATAACTACAGGGATCCCAAACTCCTCTTAAATACAGATGTCTTCCATTTAGCCTCCTTCTCTGTGCTGACAAGGTTACCCATAAAACCACACAGGCATTTTCTGCTTTGTTTGTGGTAATATCTAATCTGGTTTTGCTCACAGATGACTACTCATCTCTTTCTGTATGGGACTAAGCTGGGTTTTGTGCCATGCACATCCATACTCATCACTCAAAAGTGCAGAAGGTCAACAGAATAAAAAAGAAAAAAGATCAAAACAGGAGAATAATCACAACCGCCCACAGTAAACTACTGAGCTTCAGCTATGTGGGAGGATTATGTAGGTTTCTGCAGGAAATAAAGTGTGATGTGGAGCCCTGCACTACCTTCGAAGTTCCTATGTAATATTAGACTCAGGTACACCGTGAAATGCTGGGACATTCCTTACAAGAACTTTATTTTCTCTAACAGTGATCTAAGAAGTTAGCAGTGACCTTTCCACCACGCATTGTAACTGCTAAAAGAAACCCTCTGGATTTTCTTATTGGATCAGTCCACTGAAGGACCAATAATGTCCTTTTTTAGTGCAATGAGTGATGTACAGTATTAGAATATGAGTTAATTTAGATAAAGACACTGTGTTAACTTTGTCTAGCAATACAGAGTTAACTTCTCCAACTGTTGTATTAGCAAAGCTATACAGCAGATAGTAGAAGAGGACTTGCTTCCTCTGCTCACTCTGTCTCCATGCAACACTATAATTAGTAAGAAACTACAGTATTTGAGTTTGGTGAGGAAACTGTCATGTGGCACTGATCCCCATGGGCCTTTTTTAAATTATATAGAGTTGCTATGTTTGCAAAACCTCAGGCAGTGATTTCAGTCATAGTTTACATTTTCAGCAGAAATATCAATCACAGTGCGGGTCAGAAAAGGTAAAACTGTGTGTATGGTGTATTGATACTGTTTTTTCTGGACACCTTCACATGTGTTATTTCTGGTTTGTGACTATGATGGCCACAGCAGAGAAGGCCACTAGCGAGCACCAGGAGAAACTGCCAGGACACACATTTCTGCGCACTGTAATACATGCTGAACAAGGCTGAGCAGGACAGGAGATCTAAGTACCATGAGGAGATATCAGAAGCCCAGTTATCCTTACTCTGTACCAGTAGAGAATGCCAGATGATTTGTCTACAGGTAAAATCAAAATGAACTTACATGAATTTTTAACACATTTTGCAGATCCTTTAGACACAAGAAAAAGTAAATTTACAGTAAGTGTAATATGCTACATGGCAAATATTTGAGCTAAGCCAGGTTAGTGATTGAATTTGTTGGAAAAAGATTTCATTAAAGAAAAAAAATCCATAACTGAAGTTGTTAGCCCTGCAGTGAAACTATTGCAGCTTGTATATTTCATTGTAGAACTGAGGCCAAAGTAACAACACACTTTCGTGTTGTACTAACTCTAAATTTAGGGAATCATACAAGATTTCATTTTTTCTCAGTACCAAACTTTCAACTATAATAATCCATGAAAAGTAGCACACTCTTCTGTAGTACCCAATAAAAAAAAAAGCATCGTGGCTGTTATTAGTCAAAGAAAAGACCACAGAATCACACAGAATCACAGAATCACAAGGGTTGGAAGGGACCTCGAAAGATCATCTAGTCCAACCCCCCCTGCCAAGGCAGGGCCACCTAGAGCACATCACTCAGGAACACGTCCAGTCAGGTTTTGAATGTCTCCAGAGAAGGAGACTCCACAACCTCTCTGAAATATATATAGATATATATAGACCACTATTGTCTTCTGTACATTAGCCTATGCTAACTTTATTTCAAGTTCTTATTAGCTTCGTGAGATAAGAGAAAATGGAGCAAATGTAGCACCTTTGATGACCTCCCCTTCCTTTGAGTCTCCTTTACTACCTGTATCAGTGTTTTAGATTTTTACTTTGAGTAACATTATATGCTTGGAAATAGTCATGCAGAATACCTTTACACTGACGTTTATGTAAGAAGTATTATACTTATTTCAAGTCCCAGTATTCTCAGACCCTCCTCTCTGCAAGCATCAGGCACAGCTGGAGACATGGTCAAAAGCGGAATCAGACTATTGACCGAAACAGTGTCTCTCTATCTATAAAAATAAGACAAAGCAGATTGCTCCACTGAAAACATTACAACAACCTACTCACCATGCAAACTACAAAAACAGGATTTACACTTCTGGAGAAGCAGCTCCAGTGCCCTTCTTGCAACAGTTCTGGACAGATACTAGCTTTCCATTCTAACCCTGAGAAGCAGAGGCTGCTTGAGAGATGTATTGAACAAGACCATCCGATTCTCTGCTAGGGTGGCATCCCTAGCCGTATGAAATACCCTCAGAAGCTCTGGGCCAGTTTTTTCCTGGCAGTACGAGCAGTGCCTGTCTTTGCAGCATCTCTGTCCCTTCTGGGACCTACAGGCTGGCTTCGACTTCCACCAACCTGCCAGCATCTGAATCTGGCTTGCAATTTTCTATGTTCATGAAAAAGAATTAACTTCTGCCACTAAAATATTTTCTATAAATAGATTTCTCATTCACAGGTACACTGATGCATAGTGTACTGACTTTCCTTCCAGGTGTCTCTGGTGTCCCCTGTCCTCCCAATGTGATTCATCAAAATCCCAGCCTACTCATGTTTAATGTTTTCATCCAGTCATTGCCAAACTTCCCTTCACATAAAATCCTTCCAGTCTTCATTCATTGCTGCACTGAATCTTGCATTGATCTTCTTTCATTCATTTAAAATTCTCTTGTAGGGCACTAATCATGTTTATTGGTCTCAGGAGTAGCTTCTAAGCAGCCTCTGCTCTGAGCCCTTCTGTTAGTTTTATTCTTTGATATTGCATGCTTACCAGATTGTACGGTGATCCTCTAAAATGTCACAAGTTAATCAGGGTCACCATTAAATGACAGAATTCCAGAATGGCTGAATATTGGAGAAATACTGCTTGTATTCACTGTATGTTATTTATTCGCAAAGTTAAAAACCAAGCACATGAGATAAAAAGGGAACTGGGAGATGAAAGGGTAGTGTATTTGAACTGGAAAACGAAAGGAGATTTACTGATTTGCTGTTAGCTGGAACCTACTGGTGCTTACAGTCTGTCTACCTAAATGTTTCAAACATAGATGCCGTTATTCATTTCATAGTAGTCTGATTTCAGTTTCCATACTGTCTAGTTCCCCTGGTGACTGCTACTTGATATTAATACAGAGCAAAATTGCATGTCACTCGACTGTCTGTTCTTAGCTGCTGCATGCCAGTCTAAATATGGTTGTATTCCTGTGGCGGGTGAATAAATCTTATTTACCTACACCTCCATGGATTTGTGATATCTAATTACTGCTTGAAAAGCTCTCTGAGATCATTGATTTTTTTTTTTAAAAAGCCCTTCAGCCATCCCAAGAATCATAATGCACTGCTTCTAGCAATATCTTCAATTTAAAAGTCCTATAGTACATTTTCTCTGAATAGAGCTGCAAAAGAAAAACAAAGAAGTTATCATTATGCTTGTTTTTAAAAACAAAAGCAAAAAAGCCCCGAAACAAACAAAAAAAAAACCCCACCACAAAACACCATTTAGATGAGTCAATTCAACTATCTTACTAAAATATATCAGGGCAACTCAAAACACATCCTAATACTCCAGAGCCATTATCAGTCATGCATAGAGCACAAATTCAGTTTCTCATAATACCAGTCTCTTACCAGGATCAAAACAGATCTTTGACACAAAACGTATTCTGCATGAAGCCTACATATCGACTGTAGAAGCATTTAGAGACACTGTAGTTTGCCTCTTGACAAACTGGAGACAGACACTTTTACTGCTTTTTTTTATTTTGCATACTGGAACATCTCTACAGCTGGGAGTCCAAAAAGAAAACCCTAAATTATCTCAAATTACGTACAAAGAAATCCAAATTTAGATGTTGGCTCTAAAGCTTTACTTTTACTCTAATCCTATATACAGGATATATACATAGGCCACAGAAATAATTACGAATTATTTCCAGGATTTCTACTGGCTGATGGAAAAGGAGTGGAAGGAAAGAGCAAAAAGAAAATACTTCCTAGGGACTGTCAGAATGAGGTACATTGTCATCAAAAGAAAGTAATCCTGTGTATCCCTGGAACTCCCTGCATGGAAAAAAGCTAAGACACTGAAATGTAATTTTGGCAATATTCGCATTGTAACTCTACCATGTTGCAGAAATCTTCAGCGGCTCCGTAAAAGATTTTTCTGGTCTTTTTTTTTTCTAATCCATCAAGTCTTCAGCTGCTGTTTCTGAGAAGCATACACAATTTTACTTTATGCCTTTCCAGATTCACCAACAGGAGATTTATTTTATTTGTTTCCAGAATCATGAATGGTCATCAAATTTTCTTTATTAAAAGATCAGTTTGTTCCCATAACTTGCAATCCTGTGGTATACTCTAGATGATTATGATCTGATTTTTAACATCTCACTTCAGCAGAAACAGAATGCAGGCATTTATTAGCACATCTGTCATTTGTTCCTATTTAATAGCATAGCCTATGTCTTATTAAAGACTTGTCTCCAAAAATTTAGAGCCAGAAATCTCAATACAAAGATATTTTCCCTTAAAAGTATTTTAAAAAAATAAAATCAGTTTATTTGTCCTAAATGAAAATTTACTTCAATCAATAACCAACCAAAAGAGGATATTTCTTTTTCAAAATCAATGCCTGTGTCTAGTTCTTCTAAATACACAGAGCCAAATGTATACAAAATCAGAATCTCAAAAATTCAGTTACAAAAAAGCTAATTCGTTTTCTGGTCTGTCACCCCACTTTCTGCTGCACTTCTCTATCAGAAGCATTAAAAGTAATCTTTTTTTCTCAAATACACCCCATGGTGTTGGTGACTTGACTGCCACCCCCAGTGATTTCCCACACTGTCCAATTGTTCTAGCTGTTAAAGACTTTTTCTTAATGTCTAGCTTAAGCTTTTTTTTTCCTAGCTTCAGGCCATCACTTCTTGTCATGCCATCTTCTGAGACAGTATAATTCCCTTCGTTCATTTTTATTGTTACCTTGATGGTGTTTATAGACTGTGATCATGTTCCTCCTGAGCCTTCTCTTTCCTAGACTATAAAATGTTGTTATTTCCCCTATGCTTCTCCTTGGACTGGATTATTCTTGTTGAATCTCATTGTGTTTCTTGATTCCCTCGCTGCATCCCCCCACTCAGTCTCAGAGGTGCCTGCAGTTTGTCAAGTGACATGCCCAGTGGCACATCAAGCTCCTTCACATTATTCTGGTGCATATGCATAACTATGCATGAGCTTTTGGGTTTGTTAAAACAAAAATAGAATCTACTGGAGTTCATAATGTTTGGATGTATTCACACCTCGAGTTCCTCAGGCAGGCAGGCAGGGCAGGACCTGGCAGCCAGGGCCCATTTGGTGTGGGATGGGCTCTGTCTGGGGGTCCTGCTCTGTCTGACCCTGCCAGGAGCAGGGTAAGCCAGGGGAGCAGCAAGCAGCAGCCCTAGCCTAAGGCATCGTCCCTGGGGATGGGGATGGACCCTGACAAGTGGTGTGCTTCCTACTTAATTTTTGGCAGTGCCTTTCATACAACTTTTACTCTACTGCTATGGTCAGGTCATTTTACAATCAGGTTTTGTGTCTCAGTGGCTTTCCTACCCAGCTTGTATTGGCTTTCACAGAATCCTTCCATTTTGCTGGAAACAAGCTAGGGGAGTGGCGAGACATGACCTAGCAATGAAGTACTGTGCTAGGCTGGGAACCTCAGTCATTCAAATCAAAAGACGTACTTCCTAAAACATTAATATCACTGTTGTAAATAGGAATGATATATCAGACTAAAATATACCACCAGACAGACAGATACATTTAAAAAAATCACTTTTTACAAAAGCTTCACTTCTATCAAATAATCTTCTTCCAAGGAAAACCAGCTTCACTAAGAAAAAATTATTTCTTCTGCTTAAGAGTACCAAACTGGTAGCAAACAGATGCAGCAAGTGTCGGTTAATGATAAAATAAACCCTTAACAACTACGGTTGGCTAGGTCTCTCTGATGTCACCATTGTTAGCACTGCAGCACACTACGGTCATCTAAAATAATTTGAAGAAAAAAAATTTACCTACAAAGAAGCAAGGCCAGAATGGCAAATTAATAATGAAGGTAAGCAGGAACTGTCAATGTTTCTGAGCATTGCATTGTCTTTGTACCACAACAGATGCTATCTGCAAGCGTAATCATGAGTGAATTTACACTTTATTCTATAAAAGTACAATTCCTTTTACTTCAGAAGTCCTATTCCCCTTTCTAATCCTGTTAGGTTCTTCACTATTTCTCTGATAGACATCAAATCCATCCTACAGTATTTTGGTCCAGCTGGTATACATCATACAATACAGAATCATAGAATACCCCGAGTTGGAAGGGACCCATAAGGATCATCGAGTCCAACTCCTGGCTCCACACAGGACCAGCCAAGTCAGAACAGGTGACTGAGAGTGTTGTCCAGGAGTTTCTTGAACTCAGCCAAGCTCGGTGCTGTGACCACTTCCCTGGGGACCCTGTTCCAGTGGCTGACCACCTTCTCAGTAAAGAAACTTTTCCTGATCTTCAACCTAACCCTCCCCTGTCACAGCTCCATGCCGTTCCCTCTGGTTCTATCGCTGCTCACCAGAGGGAGAAGATCAGTGCCTGCCCCTTTGCTCCCCCTCAGTCTCCTCCAGGCTGAACAAACCACGGGACTTCAGCCTCTCCTCATATGTCTTCCCCTCCAGACCCCTCACCACCTTTGTTGCCCACCTCTGGACACCCTCCAATAGTTTTATGCCCTTTTTGTACTGTGGCACCCAGAACTGCATGCAGTGCTCGAGGTGAGGCCGCACCAGCCAGCATACAGTGGGATATGATGTAGAATATGCTATTCTACAACTGATAGATATAATTCCTTTACTGAAATCACTTTACCAGATAAATCAGGATATTGAGGACAAGGGATTGCTTTTGTTTGGCAAAATTACTTTAGTAAATCAGTCTAGCTCATTAGCTCCCAAGGGTCACTTTTCAAAAAAGGCCTCCTTTCCAAAAGAGATTTAGATAAGTGGCCATGTGCTGGGCCTTAATACAGTGATGCAGAACCCAGTGTACACACGCCAGGATAGTCATATAGGGCCAGTGGCACATTCACAGGATCTTCCCCATCTCCTCAACATCTTTCCTGATTATTTTGTCTTTCTTTTTGTATTATCTGTTGGTAAGAGGTTAACACAGCTAACAAAGAAATCATGTGGATGTGTGTAAACAGAACAAAAGATTAAGCTGATCATCTTTCTCTATATTTCTCTGTGTGCATGCTCTATAAAGGATGGATTTTCTAGGGGAAGGAGAAATATGGAGGTCAGGTTCTATACTGCAACCACATAGCCCTATGCAGAAGAGGATGACATTCAGCACTGCGTGTGTATGTATATGTTTGTTCACTTCTGTAAACTTACTGGAATTGAATTACACTGACCTTTCTCTAAGTCCTTTCTGACTCTCCTCAGTATGTAATATATGTGTGTGTATATATATATTTCAATTCTAATAACTAAAAGAAAAGAAGAGAATAATATTTACTTACACAATTCTGCTCCATGCCTGTCATTTCAGTAATACAAACAGCATATGCCTTTTTTTTTTTCTTTTTTTGCCCCACTGGAATATGAAATGAGACAGGAAAACACATTTCCACACTGCCATCCACTGATTAGCTTGCTAGGACAGTTATTAGCCAGACTCCATTTGCAACCTGTGTGGCATGCTGCTGGGAGAACTGACAGCCAGAAGAAGAATGACGGTAAGGGGTCAAATGCTGCTCTGCTACCCAGGAGGAACCCTGAAAATAACTCCACTGACTTTGAAATCAAGGAGTGAGCGTGTTGGCACAAAACTCCACCGTGCAGCAGGACACAAGGTAATCACTGAGCAGAGCATCTCTCTGCAGTAGATGAAAACTTAATGTTTCTCTGGAAATGTTTAAGAAAACACTCTCATCTTCAGTCAAGTAAGGCCAGCTCCAGTGCCTACTGAAGTCCATGACAAGAGTCCTACAAGAAGACAGCCTGAACTCTCCTTGTTATCTCTTATGTTCTTATGTTGAAGGTTTTCAAATGTTTCTCTCATTATTTCACTGACTTCAATCCGATTTTACAAATAGTTCCAAGACTTGCTATGAAAGCTGAAGCAGAAACAAAATTATTGTGTAGTTGTTGTACAAAGGAAAGTGGGTCAGATGAAGAAAGCTGCAGGCTGGGGTCTGGATCAGTTCCAGCAACGCTGCTCTTAGCTCTGATCTGTCTTGAAGTTCTTTCCTTTGTTCATACATTTTTGGCACCATTTCAAACATAAAGAAACAAATATGAAAGTTCTCTCTTTAGTAAAAAACTGATTTATAGGGTATCCATGTATACGTTGGTGTCTCTACATTTTCTCTCCAATAAATTTTACTTATTCAGCCTAAGGCTATCTACTTAAATACATCAGTTTCAAACAGCAGCAAAACCAGCCCACTATGTTATCTTGCATTTCTAGTAGTTTTCTCTTTTTCATTTATAGACCATTTTCTTTCTATTCCAAGATTTATCTACAGTACTACTCGCAGCTCATCATTATGTGCAAACATCAACATCCCCGTGGGGCAGCATTGTAATGAGGATCAAGAAATTCCATTTAGAAGATCACGAAGGGGAGGGAAGGGGTGGTATTAGCACCACATTTTTACTTCTAAAGCTCCTCCTCTGCCATTCAAAGGAAATAAACCAATGTTACTTTTTGTTCCAAAAATGTATAAAATTGAACTGTAAGTAAAGCGTATTTTTTACAAAGGAATACCCAACGTATTTAATTATGAGGAAAAACTGTGACACTTATGGAATAAATATGACACTATATTCAAACCTTTTATGTATCCTTCATTCACTAGAGATTGCTGAGCTGACCTCACTGCAGCTAAGGAGTCAGAAATTTCATTTTTAATGTCATAATCACAGCAATTAGTACATAGTGTCTGCATATTTGACACATCAGGCAGAGGCAGAAGAGTCTGTAAAATACGGTCTAGTGAGGGAAAAAAACCAAAACAAAAAAGACTCAAACACACACACACACACACAAAACCCCAAACATACCAAAAAAAACCCCACCAAAAAACCCAAAAGAAAACCCAGATAGAATTAGAGCAGTCCTGCAGAGCTGATTCTACACATGCAGTTGGATCAGTGCCTCCAAGTGGCTCAGCTTCATCACCTGTAGTGCAATCAGTAAACCCTCGGTGCCAAATCTAGGTCTAGTAAATTTTTTAAGAAAATGCTGAGTTATTTAATTTTCATCATAAAATCAAAATACGGATCTGGAGAACAACATAAAAATTACTTGCACTGTTTCTCTGTGGGAGAACAAGAATTAGAGCAAGGAGCCAGGGGCCACTGAGGTGCTAACAGGGGGTAAATAATTTGTTGCTGTCTCTTTGTTTTATCCTTTCCTCAACCTGATGAGGCCAATTTATTTTCAGTTAGAGCAAAAGGCAACTGCATGACTGAATGTAACATTTGTAAGAGGATAAAAAAATTTAAAAAAAATCCTTATTATCTGAAAGAGGCAACTACTGTTCTATGGTACACCAGAAGTGTGAGCAGCCATTTCTACTCCATGTTGTTATTTTCAATAAAAGAACCCATACAGGCACAAGTGTGCATTATAAATGCATTTTAAAGTGTTTCAGTTCAAGGGAAATTGTAACATGTGGATATAAAACCATATTCTCTGCTAGTCCCTCTATTTTCTCAGTATCATGCAGCTATATGACTACATAGCCACCTCTTACTTAATTCTTCTGCAGGCTACCTGCTTCTGTGGGGAGATGCTGGAAGGCTACAATGCTAATGCAGTTTCTGACTGGTTAATAATCTCTTAAGACCTATTATCAAGTAGCAGAGATCATTTCAGGCCCAAGGTTAGACTATGCCACTCAAGCTCTGGTACAGAGCAGGCTCAGGAATCGGGGAGAGAAAATGGGATCCTTCAGTCTTCTTTCTTTATCTCCTTCTGCATACAATGGAGAGAAAGGATTAAGAGACTGAAACAAAGTGGTCTGTCATTAGCCAAGATTTCTTCTCAGTTTTGATCTGTTTCAAAGTTCTGCTGCTCTTTCAGCTTCTGCTTCTCACTGGGAAAGGACTGAATATAATTTGACATCATTTAGGGTGTATTTTGATGGGCTTTTTTCTTCTCTGGTGGGAAGCAGGGATAATGGAATGCTCTCCATGGCTAAAATGCTACCTGCTTTGAAGTTAATGGGATTGGATTTCATCATCTGACTGTAAGTGGGAACACGCTACTCAGAATGTGCTAGTGCAGAAGTTCTGCATCTCTTCTCCATCATTAAGCAGTTTCAGTTCACAGTAGTTGCGGTTCCTACTTCCTATTTAACAGAAGAGCTGAATTTCATTTTCAGTGCTCAATAAATACATATTCATGAAATAATTTAAATAAGGGGTTGTGGTGAACAAATATCTCAAGATAATATATACTGAAAGTAATTTTGGAAGGTCAGTTAATTAAGTTAAAATGTCACCCTAACCCTTTAGTTTAACCAAATGTGAGTTTCATTTATTTAGTGGTAGGATTTATTTCACTTAACTATGTGCCTAGTTTGGGCTTGTCATTCTTCTCTCACCTGTGGAGAGAAATGAGCACTCCCAGAGAGAAATTAATCTCACTCTGTATTAGAGTTCTATTTCTGGCTACAATGACCCACTCTCTGAAAATACCTCCAGTGACTAAAGGGCCATGTAGACAACCACCTCAGGCTAAACAAGGAATTTTCATATAACTAAAGTAAGGTGAGACATATCTGATTCAAGTGTCAATGAAGGTAGCTTGATATCATTTTCCACGCTAATAGAAAATAGTTATCCACAAAATTCACATGCACAAATCTGTGTTATCAACAAATAACATGGTTTAATTAAAGTTTTCAGTAGTTGTCAGGGAAATATCAAGCCACCTACTTCCATGCTGGAATCCATTTTGGAAGTGGACAGTCCTGCATTGGCAATAACCATTGCTTTGTGGCTACAGCAAATTTGTAAAAAAATACTCCTCTGAATTCTTAAAATGTAGCCTATACAGTGAGGAATTCTAGTGAACAACATCTGGACTCTTGAAGGAGGGCGGCTGACGTATTTTGTTGTTAAAGGTGGACCTTAACTACTTTCTTGTACCTCCTTTTGTACAGTTATTATGGACAAAGGCTAAAATACTTGTTTCCAGAAACGTAAGCCAAGCAAAATTAAACTCTTAATTTTCCCTTTAGTCCATTTTAGTATTTGTAGAAGTACAAAGTATAATACAAATCTATTGATTGCCTGTTAAACAAAAATTAGTCTATTCTGCCACTAAATCCTCCAAGTAATTTACAGTAATTTCTATCTGGTGAGAAAATTCAGAGATATTTTCCAAGTGTCATGCATTTCTGCATACAAGCAGCATGTAATGGTAGTTCAAGGTACTTTGTTCTTACTGCCAAACACAGAACAAGCTTCTTATATTTTCTTTAACCTGTTTTTATACATCACTTGGTTTTATACGTCCTCTTAAATGGGACTAACACTGAGATATATTTACATTTATACTGGAAGATCAAAGACGTAATTTTAAAGTCAAAAGATTTTTGGAAATTATCTCAGACAGTGTTTTTCAAAACCATCCCAGAGAGATCATGATGCTATTTTTATGTCATTCCCTCTGTCGAATCATTTGCACCGTCGCTATGAGATTTGCTGCCAAAAAGGAAGGCAGCAGACACAGTACATTTTTGTACGTGACAGCCACGTCACAAACCTGTTCTTAGCTAAGACATGTGAAATGTTTGTCAGGTTATTGGCATGAATGTCACAGTCAACACAGTTCTGAAAAGATGATGACACATGTTATGAATAATTTTCTGCTAGATTTTCTTGTTACCCACTGGGCAATGTGTGTTAGGCATTGCTTTCTGTGCCTGATCTGCACAGTATTTAGAGTTGTTATAGCAGACAGTTAAGATCAAGCTGTATCGATTCATGACCACAACCTGGAAACTCCCAGTTTGGTTTTTAGTGCGTCACAGAGTCATGGCTCTGGCAACACCGAGGAAGGAGAGGACGAAGAACTGAGGCTTTGAAATGCTTGGGATGAGATTTTCCAAAGCAAGAGAGTGATTTTTAATGTTTTGGAACTGCAAAACCCACTGGTTAGAGCCTTATTGTCACCTTCCGTGCCTGCTTGTGTACTAGCACTAGCTTGTGTAAAAGGTTTAATGCTGTGAGAGACTGCACCAAGGGCTAAAAATCTTTTTGTACTCTTTAAGCTGGTGTACCTACTGAAATACTTACTATGTTAATTCCAGAAGGCTGAAGACTCTCAAAAGAACGCTCATAGATATTTAAAGATTCTCACTGTCAAGAGATGCTTCCCATCTTCTGAAACTGTATCTGCCCTGAGCCACAGAAGTGTGATTTCCATTTAGGTTGTCTGAGGTATGTCAAAGGGATATACCACCACATAGTGCAGAACTGGCATGCACTGTTTTTCATATATTCTTCGCTTTCATAGAAAATTCACACACAGTAAATGTTTTTCTGTTGACTTGGGATAGTGAGAACAAACTAGATGCATAAAGACAGAGTTGAAAGAATCCTCTTCCATCAGTTATTTCCTTTTTCTTTTATCTCCTGCTTTTTAAGCAAAGAACAGATATATCACACTGACAAGCACAGTGTAAATGCTTATATTAATGGTTTTTCCTCAAAGTATACTTTCAAAAAAATTAATTGGCTCAAATTATGTGTGCATAGGATAAAACACTTCAACAAACTAAAATCCTGCAGAGTTTGACTCAAAATCCTATCACGGGTCATATTCACAACAGTTTTAAAAGGGATACAACTGACATGAACAAAGCGATGTCAGCTTCAACTTATATCTGCTGAGGAATGAGAGGTCTCAACATGGTTTCGGTGGATATGGCATGCCTATATATTAACAATTACGGAGAGACACCCCAGCAGCAGTCCTTCTCTACAGTGATCAGAGGAAGCTCAGCATGCTTCACAAGTCTTTTTAATGGCTAAAGCATCCTGCAATTAGAACAACACCATGATTTTAACTGCTTTAGCAGAGGAGAGTCTACTTATAAAGTTGTGGCAGTAGTACTCTTTACGAAGATGCATTGTTTACTTCTACTCAATTGATGCAGGCACCAATAAGTTTAAGACAGATTACAATTTAAAGGATGGAAGGATATCTTTTTCCAGTGTTTACATACTGCATAAGTTTTCATCCATAGACACGAGCATCTGAATATGAAAGAGTTTTGTCACTGTATCAGATCATGTGCATTTATAATGTGATTTGCGCTCCCATTTTTCGCAGCAGAGAAACTGGTCATTGGAACAGAACCTGAAGAAATGGTAAAGCTATGACCTCTAGGAAATACTAGAGAGACATTTTCAGTATGTGCCTTAATGTCAAAACAGAGAAACGTATTAAAAAATAGCTTTTCAAGAAATTAAAATTTTCAAGAAATTCTCATAAGCCTTACCTACCTTTAAGATATGTTTTATTTAAAGAATAACGCACTATGTAGAAGATGCAAATGCAGACATTGATGTAAAATATTATTAATATTTTCAATTAGTATTCATATCAATATGGACATTCCTTAAAGACATGGAGCTGCTGGAGCAAGTCCAGAGGAGGGCCACAAAGTTGATCAGATGGCTGGAGCACCTCTCCTACGAGGATGGGCTGAGGGAGTTGGGCTTGTTCAGCCTGGAGAAGAGAAGGCTCCAGGGAGACCTAATTGCGGTCTTCCAGTACCTGAAGGGGCCTACAGGAAAGCTGAAGAAGGGCTGTTTAGCAGGGACTGTAGTGATAGGACAAGGGGTAATGGGTTTAAACTGAAAGCAGGGAGATTTAAATTAGATATTAAGAAGAAATTCTTTACCATGAGGGTGGTGAGGTACTGGAACAGTTTGCCCAGAGAAGCTGTGGATGTCCCCTCTCTGGAAGCGTTCAAGGTTAGGTTGGATGGGGCTTTGGGCAACCTGGTCTAGTGGAGGGTGTCCCTGCCCACAGCAGGGGAGTTGGAACTAGAAGATCTTTGAGGTCCCTTCCAGTCCAAACCGTTCTATGATTCTGTGATATATTAAAGTACTCAAATGTAATGACTACCAGTGAGAACAAGAACCTGGATGCTGTTCCTCATGGACAAGACAATTCTTCTAGTCTGTTTCCTAGTTTGGTTGAAGCTGACAGTATTGGTGACTCGTTCCAGCTTGAAGCTTATGAATTTCAAGGCAGGGGAGTGGAGGTGCTGTGTCTTGAAAGCTGAGAATATGTATGAATCCTCTTGCATTTCACCACAGTTGATGGGTAGTTTGTTCATCCTAAATGACAGTCACACTAACCTATGGAAAGGGTAAAGAAAACAAGGTTAAAAATCACTCAATGGGGTACAGTAACCAAAAGGTTTTGGTGTTGGAGATCTGTAGATGGAAAGAAATCTGGACAGGGGAAGCTCAGGAAGAACACTGACACTTGTCAGAAGCTTATCTATGTGAGTGAAAATATTTTGAAATAATTGATCAGCTTGTCACCGTAATGTTTCTAAAATTACTTGTTGTTTGCCCTGACCAAGGATATGAGATGTAGATGAAGGGGATAAGAGAAGGTAACTACAACAGGTGTCCCGACTGTCCTTTGCACTGCAGTGTACTGTCGGTATCTGACGGGAAGGGTGCACGGAGGATTACACAGATCTGCAGAAGAGGCTTACAGAAATGCAGGCCAAGGAGCTTCTTTTCTAGAGAAGTAAGGAGAGGTGAATGCAAGCGAAAAGATGGTTCAGACATGTGAAAAGCTGGGTATATCTTAGCACTGGGAGAATTTATTTAAGGATTAATTTTCCCAGCTGATGAAATCTATGTAAGTAGCTGGGAAAATACACAGAAAAGACAAACTTTCAATTGCTAAATTACTGAAGAAAGTCGTACAAAATCATGTAGTGTCCATGCCTGATTACAGTACAAAGGAAAAGAAAAGGCAGGCGATCAAAGAGAAAGGAAAGAAAAGGACTGCAAGAGGAGGGAAATGGTAAGATTTACAGGAAAAAGGACCAAGGAACACAATCATTGATACAATGAAAACTAATCTACTTGGAAAATTTGGTGAGGGCAGTAAAAAGCTCAGAAAGCTTGTGCACTGTTGCAAGGAACAAAACAGAAGAATCTGAATTACTGCCATAGGACATAAAAACCTTATATTTTACAAGCCGCAGACAGGCAAGAATAATAAAACATAGTTTCTGAAAGATATCTATTATTAAAGATAGCTAGAAATAAAAGTGCTGAGGAAACACTAAGTAAATAATGTTACAGGGAGAAGGGACAGAGCAGATAAAACTGATTCAAGCACTGGAAAAGAGTATGGAGGAATTTGTTTCAAGGTCCAGAATGAACTTTAAATACTGATGCTGTCTCAAATGCTGTGACTATTTATTCATGTACATTATGCAGAAGATTGAAATAGTCCTGAGAACTCAGGTTGGAACCCAGATTTCTTATAGTGCATTTGAGCATTCATTTCTTTCTCATTCACTTTTTTGTTTATTCGCTATGCTTTGAGGCTCTCTGTCCACTGGTTAACCTGGGGACTCTGGCCAGGACCTAGGTGCTGATTTCCCCAGACTTGTGTCTGTGCATAAGATGGAGTCTGAGTTCACAAACCTGAGGAACTCTGAAGTTCAAAATATTGACACTGAATTAAGTGATGAGTCCTGGGGAATAAGCTTTCCTCATAACAGTTGCATATTCCAGCAACACACCCACACTCCACCAAAAACCCATCCTAGGTACCAAAGAAAAACCTCTGAATGGTACCTGGCCTCAGCAAGACTTTAAAACAGAGTTTGTTGGGACTTTCAGTTTCACAAATCTCTCTTGATCACAGCAGAGTCATCTTCTCTTACTGGTAAGTATGGAGAAAGCCAGAGTTCATTTCACTTTCATATACTGTTCCCCTCAGCCAATCTGCTGTGTTTGTGGAGAGGAAGAGTTTGAGGCAGAAACAAATCAAATGAGTAATAGCACATTTTATTAGAAAAGTCAAAGACAGATGAAGGAAATGGGTCCTGCTCCCCACATACCTTAGCTTTCTACACCTGGCCAACTGCTAATAGAACACTTCGATTATTTATTTTTCAAAGCATAGATAAGGAAGGTATATATTTATGAATGCGGTGCTTTTTTCTAAATTCATTTACAAGTGTGTCTATACAAATTTGCAGATATGTAAACAACGGCATGTTTACCTGAGGTGAAGCTAATAAATGTTTAATGTATTCTAAAGCAAAATAACCTTTTCAAGCCAGTGCCACAGCTGAGTCTAATGCTTGCTGACAGACTCTATTTTGGCAATTATTTTTAAAGGTCTGTTTCTCTTCATTTTATTAGTGCATGATAAAGTCAGGCCCTAAGGCATCCAATTTCTGAGTTAAATGATGAAATACAGTAGTTACTGAAGAGGACTAAATTAAAAAGATAGAAATGATATTACATTTGGAAAAAGAAAAACCTCCCCGCAGAGTGATTTTTTTAGAATCTTGGCCTCTTACAAACTAGTAAGTATAAGGTGACAGCATTTTATTGACAGCCCATGCTTTGAAGAAACCCAGCTTCTATCCTTTCAGCTGTGCTAGATGGCAAGGTGCATGTTGTCACTGAACGCCAGATACAGTATTAACCCCTCTGACTGTGCGCTATTTAGAGCCAGTTGGTTGTTAACAGACCTGGTAGGAAAGGTATTGACAAAACTGCTGAGAAAGTAGCAGCAAGTTGGCAAACCAGCAATGGCTGTGCTGAGGGTGAGAGGACGCAAGCTATCGATTGAAAGCTTCTTCATTTTGGAATTGCAACGACAGAGACAGAAATGTGAACAGAAAAGCTGTCTATCATTTCAAAACATAACTTTTTGTCCAATAAGGAAGCATGAAATAACTAATCTAAGCTTAAAGACACCTTTCACTAATTATTCACACATTACTAGCACCAGGGGAAAAGGATATAAAGCAGAACACTGTTTCATCTTCTCAGGCCTGCTATTTACATCTTCTGCAGAAGTCTTCGCACTGGCGTTGTGCAATATATGGACGTAAAAGGCATTTGACCTATGTCTTTTTGGATACATGAAATATATTACAGTGTCAACAGAAAACTAGTAATCTGTATACGTAAAAACCTTTTGAATTGTAGATGTGAGAAAGAGGCCTGGGACAGCAGCAATAATCCCAGCTTACATAAGCTATTCAAAATAAACAGCATCTAGTAAAGGCATTGCAGCATGACTGCCAAATGGCCTTTGAGTCAAACAAACACTGCCTTTAGGGAAAAGAAGCTTATTGATTTCCTTGACCTTTATGGACAAGTATTATTGTTAGTTGCTGGGGTACTGTAAATAATCAGAAGCACAGAAGATGGGATGCAACTGACCATGTATAAGTTCATTTGCTGTCTACATGTAAGCTAGTAGTTCAGACTAATTTTATAATCATTGGTGAAAAAAAGGGAATTCTAGATGATGGTATGTCTCATGTTAGAGAAGGTATCTTAAAATAAATCAAATTAATAATTCTTGTATTTTCCTTTGATGGTGATGGGATACCTGCTGTGGATCTCTACATTATAAATGTACCTAAAGAGAACGTGATGGATTCTAACTCCAAATAGAACAGAAATGAGGGTTATGTGCACATATATGCGTGTGAGAAAGCAAGAAATAGAAAACATTCCTATTTTAAGAAGCACACACTTTCACCACATGAACACTGATTTATGCTGAGTGACAGATTTTCTATAATTTCATTAGTATGAATATATTTTTTTAAAGTTTTTGCTACTTCACTGTTAATTTCTAGCACAACTTTTTCAAGTAAACAGAAGTATAACTTCCAAAATACGTAAATTGAGCCTTCCAGTCTGTTCAACATTACAAGTATTCAGCCATAGTGTGATGTTCTTGTTTAAGCACTGTGCTCCAAAAAAAGATGTACACCAGACAAAGAGATGAGAGAATAATCATAGAATCATAGAATCATTAAGGTTGGAAGTGACCTCAAGGATCATCTAGTCCAACCACCCCCGTACTAACTATATTATCTACAAAACCACATCCCTAAGTACCAC
>VWZZ01006403.1:3645-17991 GCA_013399095.1 Psophia crepitans | reverse complement strand
TCAGCAATGGCAACTAAGTCGTACTTTGCCTGCTGCACAATGGCTTGCAGGTCCCCCGGTNTACTTTGCCTGCTGCACAATGGCTTGCAGGTCCCCCGGTTGAGTCAGAGCTGCTGCACATCAGCAGCTCCCTCTTTAGTAAAGCCTTTGACACCATTTACCACAGTATTCTCCTGGAGAAATTGGCTGCTCATGGCTTGGAACTGTGTACTGTTCTCTGGGTAAAAAAAAACTGTCTGGATGGTCAGCCCCAAAACATTGCAGTGAATGAAATTAAATCCAGTTGGCAAATGGCTGCAAGTGGTGTTCCTCAGGGCCCAGTATTGGGGCAAGTTCTCTTTAATATCTTACTAATGATCTGGATGAGAGAGTCGAGTGCACCTTCAGTAAATTGGCAGATGACACCAAGTTGTGCAGGAATGGTGATCTGCTTGAGGGTAGGAAGGCTCTACAGAGGGATGTGGACAGGGTGGATCGATGGGCTGAGGCCAACTTTGTGAGGTTCAACAATGCTCAGTGCCATGTCCTGAGCTTGGGTCACAACAACCCAAGCAGTGCTACAGGCTTGGGGAAGTGTGACATATTCAAAACCCACCTGGACATGATCCTGTGCAACATGCTCTAGGTATCCTGCAGGGTATTGGACCAAATGATCTCCCGAGGTCCCTTCCAATCCCTACCTACCATTCTGTGGTTCTGTGGAAAAAAAAACCACAAAACCAATACCCAAAAAAACCCCAACAAAAGGATAATCTACTGTTTTTGATGTTCTAATAATGTGCTTTGAGTGTATTATTAAGAATTGCAAATTCTTTCACATCTTTTTGTATGTTGTTTAATCAACAAAATGGTCAGATTAAATCAGTTCCCCAAGTTCATTTATGAATGAGAATCAAAGTAGAAGCAATTTGTGAAGGCATTTATGCCAGCAGTGCTCAATATGACTGCTAAAATCAGGTTTAGACAGCATCAGCTTCCTTCTTTGAATAGCTTGACTAACATAAGTTTTTTCATACCACTGGAAAATGACATATAATCACTGTTAAAAGGAGCAGTCCATTAAAGGAAGAAAATTAAGTGCTAGTATTCCAGTTCATCTGAAAGCATTTTGCTTTTCCTGTTGTTATTAAATTGAATAACCTCTAGTGATTAACTCAGAGTAAAAGGTGGAGTAATAATAAAACAATAAAAGCAGTGCTGCAGAAGAGCAGAAAAGGAACCATACAGCACATATACCACAGCAGAACTACAGCATAACACACATGGTGTGTACAACTAAGAAGAAAGATTACAGTGTGAACAGTGATGCTCAGCAACAGCTGAGTGTGTCTCCTATACGTAGTGAGAAGGCCAGATAACACTGATCAAGAAGGTGATTGGGATCAAAAGTAAAAGACACCTGTTGGGTTTTATCCTGTTAGAGTAAAGCTGCTGTACAGAAAGTTATATGTACGCCAAGAAGCATGTAGGCTGTAAAAGTGTGAAGGGGACATTTCCCATATGTTTTGCAATTTCTCAAAGCTCCTTATGGTATTTATATTAATAATTTAACTATGCTTAAGATCCTGAATGTCCAATAAAGTAGATATCTCACTGTAAATAAAGACCATCCTCTTTCCTCTGAGTTTTATAATATGAGCAGATTGAGTTGCTTCAGAGTAATGAAACAAGCGAGTGAAATTATTTCTTTTTAGTGAATTCTGTTATGGACCTTGCTGTTCAATATATAAACATCTGTTATTCCAGATTGGCTATGTAGAACAGTTCACTTAATAGTGTTGTTGTTTTGAAGGGTAATTAGAAATATACTGTTCCTGAGACATAACCTATATAAACAGTTTCTTAAAGTAAAACTCAGTAAACCATGTATGAGTAAGTATTAAATAAGCATGTGAATGTAGAAGGTAGCTAAGGCAAGCTGTTTTCCCACAGTTTGAACTTTGATGAAAAAGTTCTTAAAGACTCTTATAAAATATAGAAATTATCACTCAGGTCACCTTTTATAATTAAAAGTAATTTGCTATCTAACTTTCTCAAAACACTGTTGAAATGCTGCTTCTAGATGGTCAAACTATCTCAGTGTACCAGAAGTGTTCTGCTGTTTTTACAAGAAAAATCAAACTGACTCCATCTATATCACCAACCTGCTAAGAATTTGCTAAGTGAGTCTCCTTAGCTTTCTGAAAGAAAAATCTATCTCCTAAAATAAGCCACAACACTTTCTGTATTGCCAGGAGTGGCTGGAATTGAAAAAAACCCAAAAAACAATCACATAGAGAACTATTGATTCTCAGACCTGGAATCAAGTGCGTATTTATGACTGGGATCCAAAATAACTTAATTTCTTAAAAACTGACAACTGATCATACAAGATATTCATATCATGTGCTAATTAAAAAAATATGTTTTCCTCCATGTATTGCTCTATTTTTCTCTTTGATTATTCCCTGAAAGTATGACTTATATTTTAATTCCCCTTCCAAGATATGGAAAAATAACAAATTTTACTGGTAATTAGCATTTTGGATTACAGAAATGCCATTGAAAAGTTAGTAACAAAAGAGAGGACACATATTTATGTGTTGATTTCCTCAAACTGCTGATTTATATAACTATTGCCTATGAACTGTCCCAGATACAATTGTTTCATAGCCAGAGGGAAGTGAGGTATCAGCTCCTATTCCATTTGCTTCTTCACTTTCTCCGAGAAGAAGAGAACTGTCTCCAGCAGGAATTAGGAAATAGGGATTATATCTCTATTTTTTCTCTCTTTTTTTTCCTCCCTGTCTGTGGGATGCCTCCAAACACATCCTCTTAGGGACACGGTTTAGTGGTTAATAGGTGGTGGGGGGACAGTTGGACTGGATGATCCTTGAGGTCTCTTCCAACCTTAATGATTCTATACTATTCTATTCTATTCTATTCTATTCTATTCTATTCTATTCTATTCTATTCTCTTTGCTAATGATTTTCACAATTCTCCATAAGCTATATATGTGAAAATAAATGCAAAAGAAGACAGTTCTTTCTCCCCTTTCTCCCATACTTAGTAGACACAAACTGAAAAAATTAATCTCCAGTGAGGTAAAAGGTGTAGAAAAGGCAATTCTTTCTCTTTCAGTGACTTGCAATATATGCTATTCTTCACCAAGAATATAACCCACTGGTCAACATTTCAACAGACTTCGATTCCTATTAGAGTAGTAAAATTAGATAACCCTACTTTGAAGACTGCCATGATAGCTTCCCACACAGCACTTCCATGAGGAGACATTAAGCCCTGATGTGTACACATTAGCAGTGGAGTGCATGCACACCAAGAGTCTAACACCACCTTTTTTAAGAGATCACATGTGTTGCTTTCCGTGTTCTTGGAGCTGCAGCAGGGGACTTCAACTACTGGTCCTGGTGTCCGAGGACAAACACCTCACCCCTGAGGACTCTCACCTTGGGGCCAAGTGATCACGACATCAATATGATGGATGAACAAAATGGCGTTTATTAAACTGCGTCACAGGTTTATATACTCCCTTTATGGGGTGTGGCCACTGTGGGGCTCTGTGCAGGTCATAGGGGTGTATCTAAGCTCACCGTACAACGTGAGATCTTCCGAACGGGATTCCCTACACACATGTAACATTGGAATATCTTTAAAAAAAAAAGGTATTAAAGAAAAATCCTATGAAGTGTTCTCAGTATTGAAAGACTGTATGTGTACATGGACAGGAAATCAGAGCTCATCTCATGGCCATTACCGTAATCAAAGACCACATAAATAACATAGATACACCAGCAGGTTTACATCCCTATCCCCTGCTCTGCTTTTGTCTGGTAAAAAACAAAGGCAATTGTTTTACTGTCCCTAGTTGTGCTTTAAAAGAAGGTTGCTCTGCAGCTAAAATCTCTTTTCATACTGTTGTGTTTTAGCCCCGTCTAACAGCTGAGCACCATGTGCTTGTTCACTCACCCCCTCCCCGCAGTGGGATGGAGAGGAGAATCAGAAGACAAAGGTAAAACTTGTGGGTTGGGATAAGGACAGTTTACTGGGACAGAAAAGGAAGAGAAAAATAACAACAGCATTCTTATAGAAGAATATACAAAGCAGGTGATACACAAAGAAATTTTCTTACCCCTGGAGTCTGATGCTCACCCCATTCCCGAGCAGCAGCTCCTCTTCTCTGGCCTGCACCCCCCTTATATCGAGAACAGGACATAATGGCAGCAAATATCCCTTCGGCTAGTTTGGGTCAACTGTCCTGTCTGCATCTCCTCCCAGCTTCTTGTGAAAATTAACTCCACCCTAGCCGAAAACCTGGACACATATTTGTCCAGTCACAGCATGTGTCTCTACTCTAATCTGCTAGCACTTGTCTAAAGATAATGTCTTCTTCATCTCATTTCCCTTTCCACAAAAGTGAAACAGACGGTGGCTGTTTTCAGGAGCGCCAGCATGTTAGAATATTGTCGAAGAAAGCCCTTAAGAGTGCTGTTTTTCAGATGCAAGATAAAACATTCTGTATGTGTGGCAGATTGCATCACTTTTCCCTTAAGTGTTCTGCCCAGAAACTCCATTGATATCCATTGTAGGCTTGCTAGTATCACGTATTGGTTTCTCTTGTCTTGCAAAAGTCTTTCTTAGACTCTGAAAATTTAATATTAGGCTTATACAATAGTAAAAAATATGGATTGGAAGAGACTTCTGGAGGTCAGCTATTCCAGCCCCCTGCTCAAAGCAGGGCTACCTTCAAAGTTGGATCAGATTGCTTAGGGACTTGTCCAGTTAAATTTTAAAAATCTCCACAGCCTCTCTGAGCAACTGATTCCAGGGATATACCCATCTTACTGTATATTTTTCCTTTCTTTTGCTTCAAAAGATGTGGTGGGTTGACCCTGACTGGATGTCAGGTGCTCACCAAAGGTGCTCTGTATAATGAAAGGCTTGAGGATCAAGATAAGGACAGACAGAGATCATTCACCAGTCACTGTTACAGGCAAAACAGACTCAACTTAAAAAAAAACTCATCTCATTTATTACCAAGCAAAACAGAGTAGAGTAATGAGAAATAAAACCAAATCTTGAAACACCCTTCCTCCACTCCATCCCCTTCTTTCCTGGCTTAACTTCACTTACAATTTCATTCCCTTCTCCCCATCAGCCGCACAGGGGGATGAGTATAGTGGTTGTGGTCAGTTCATCACACATTGTCTCTGCCGCTCCTTTCTCCTCAGGAGAAGGACTCCTCATATTCTTTTCCTGCTCCAGAGCGGGGTCCCTCCCACAGGAGACAGCTCGCCACCAACTTCCCCAATGTGAGTCCTTCCCACAGGCTGCACTTCTTCATGAACTGCTCCAGTGTGGGTTTTTTCCACGGGGTGCTGTCCTCCAGGAACAGACTGCTACAGCATGGGTCGCCATGGGGTCACAAGTCCTGACAGTGTGGGTTCCTCTCTCCATGAGTCCACAGGTCCTGCCAGAGCCCTGCTCCAGGGCTCCACATCCGGAGCAGGTGGATGCACTCCTTTGGGTGCATCCGCCTGCTCCAGCATCATGCCCTCCATGGACTGCAGGTGGATATCTGCTCCACCACCATCTTTCCTCCATGGGCTGCAGGGGGACAGCCTACTTCACCATAGTCTTCACCACCGCTGGAGGCTGCAGGGGAATTTTTTTCTGAAGCTCATGACCATTGTCTTTTTTCTAGAAAAGACTGTATATAAAGAGAATTCTCCATGACTTGAAATTCCCAGAAAGTATGGTGTCAATTCATGCATGTTCTGTAATGAGCTGAGTAAGGCGAATGGGAAAGCACTTGACACCATTGTCATGTTGAAAATAAAAATTAATTTGGCTTTGGTTAACAGGAGCATATCTATGATTTTGTCTTTAGTGGTGACTCATATGCCTCTCTTTTCTGTTTTGCACAGTTTACGTCAGTGTATGACTGCTTTTACCTCTTCATTCCTTCGTCTTGTCTATCTACAATAGGATGAGCCAGAGAGACAAGTTTTCTGTGCAAGCAGTTAAAACACCTTCTCAGTAGAAAAAATAATCAAGACTGTATTGATACAAGATAAAAAGTTTACTCACAGTAAAGAATTGGAAGTGAGTGCTTCCCAGAGGCCTGATTGTCCTAAGCTGTTGAATGCAGATGAGGTGGCTAATGTCAATATATTTTGGACCTGAGGATGGAATTTAAAGGGTTAAAACCTTTCTTTATGTGGAAGACAGAATATGTTTTGTAGACAGGAAGAAAACTGAGAGGAACTTTGTAAATGTGGGGGCTCTTATCAAGCGCTACAGCCAGAGAAGCTTTTCTTGCTGTTGTTTGCCTCTCCCAGATCAAAAAACTCCTGGCCTAATGTCTTCTCTTTCATAAATAATGGCAAAGGTGAGAAAAAAAATCCAGAATTTTCTGTGCAAAAGCCTATAAATAGATTCACCAGCATGAGGTAGCAGGAGAGCCATTTGTGGGCTAGCCGTGAAGCTCACTTCTTACTCAAGATCTCTGTAACCCTTTCTATTCTCCTAAATAAAAGACCAGGGACTGAGCCCTTGCCCTGAGGCCATTTGACAGCATTTAGCTTACAGCAGCACTGCATAAGGCTGGTCATCTCCACAGCAGAGCTGTCTCTGTGAACCTACTTTTATTTATCAAAACAGAAGTAGAACATAAATTAACAGCTAAACTTTGTGAACAATCAAGAGTCTTGTGTTTGAGCTCATTCCCCTTGGAAATAGAAGTGTACTCAATGTCGCAGCAGATCAGAAATATTTCGAGTATGTTATGAACTTTTACTCTGCTAAGGAGTTCATATGTCTGACAACTCATTTATATAAACACACAGTGCCAGGCAATAAGAGTGATTCTGTGGGGTGAAAAGTTGCTTTTTTGCATCCGCTTTCTTGCAGTATCCACACTATTAGCTTCAAACCAGCCTCTGATCTCCTGCTGTAGACTGAATGTCCACTGCAGTGTGGAACATGTTTGGTGTGCTTCTAGAGCACCTCACCCAAAGGGAAAGTCTGTGACCTGATGAGAGTAGACAATTATGATTCACTCCAAAAATGTTTTCTTGATCTAAAGTGAATCACTAGTGAAAAGAAAAAGAAAAGAAAAAAAAAACAACAATCCAAAACCAAAACCAAACAACCCACCACTCCCACCTCCCAACCCCACATATTCCAATCACATTCTCATTTACTCTGGTTCACCACTGAAATAATGGAAAAGTCCACTGAAACCTGAACTATGTTTGGCAGCAGCTGAGCACTTCTAACTGTGATAATTTCTTTTAATATCCCTGAAGTTAAAAAGCAGCTGGGATCAAGGATAAAGATGAGGAAATTATGAAAGAGTTGGAGAAGGGATTCCTGAATGTGCCAAAACCAAGGAACAGTTTAACGAAAGACCTACAGACTATATAGAAATTATATAGTCTAACTTCAGCCTTAGCACTAGGTTGGAAAGCGGAGTAGATGAAGGTCGCTTTTCAGGCGGCAGGACTCAGTTTCAATCTTCTAGCACTTAACACCTGCTCAGCAGGTTTTGTATTTTTCTTTAGTCACACTCAGGACAGATTTAGTCAGATTTAGTCAGATTTCTAAGCAAAGTAGTTGTCAGTTTTCTAAACAAGGTAATTGTCAGTTTTCTTGAGACAGCATCTCTTACCTCTGTAAATGAAATTGATTGAATGAAGCTCCCAGTTTGTTCTTCTCTCAGTGCCATTTTCAGGCATTTGTAGATTTTTCTGAGAAGCTAGCTTGCCTTGAGTTTATGGGGAAGGAGCTACTGTTCCAATCATGGATATCACACAGAATATTATTTAGAATAAGAACACTTCCGTACAGTCCAGGAGTCAATGAAGTGGCCATTGATGGGAGGTGTGAGTCAAAGAAAATGCTGAAAATCTCCTGATTGTTGGAGTCATTCAACTGTTATGTACATTTTCTTTTGATTTTCTTTTTACATTTGAATTATTCATATTTGAATGTCACATTGTTCTCAGATGGCTAATGGTTATTCAATGGATAAATTTACGTAGACTCACTATGTCAACAACTTTTTTCTGTCTAAAATGACGGGCTTTTGGTTTTGTTTTCATTTTCATTCATGTAGCTGCAAACTAGGACTTGGTCTGTTTCTCTTATTCACTCTATCTTCTCAACAGGCATGTCTACAGTATTGTTTCCCCACTCCCCACAAGTAGTACAAAGCAAGCATAAATTTGGTAGAAATGTGCGAGGTTGTTTAATAAGATAAAAAAAAAGAATAAATATATTTTCTGACTTAAAGATTATTTATCTCCTTTGACAGCATTTTTTGCACTTTTAAAAGTTAACAGTGTTTGGCTTCTCAAATGACATTCCCAGGTAAACTGTGATGAATATTACTACCATCGAGAAAATTACTATATTTCAATATTCAATATAAAATATTCAGTAATTCTCAAATTTAAAATGTTGAAGTATTAACAATTCATCATGTTATCTGTTCAAGGTGCTAAATAGGATCTTCTGTTTCAAATATTGAGAAACTAAATTTCCTAATGCAATAACACTTTCTCGTAGTTTAATTAATTTTTTTAAATTATATATGGATCTTTTTAATTTTGTTATATGTGCGCTACATCATCAGAGATGTTTATGTGTGGCATGTAATAGCGTTTTATTTAAAAATCCTTGCCCTGCTGGTAAATGCTTTCAGTGCTTTTTAACAAATATGTTTGTGAATATTTGCAGTTCTTCACTTCAATGGGAAAATACATATGGTTGTGAAGCTACTTGCACAGCCATGTGAATAGACCTCCTACTCAAATGCTTCCCTTTAGATTAGCTACAATTTTTTTTCTATTCTTTCTTATAGTTCAGAAAATTTTGTGTAATTCAGAGTCCTTGTCTAAATGTTTCAGTCTACCTATCAACTTTTACCCTTATTCACCCTACATCATATTATTTTGTCCTGTAAAAAGAACTTAGCTATACAATTTACTGTTGTCTCTGTGACTGAACAATCGAAATTCCACCAAGGGTCTCCCTGGAATTATAGTTCCCTTTCCTTCTTCCAGATTATTTGTTTTTTTATTAAATTTGGGATTAAGTTTTTTTTGTTATTATTTATTCCAATGAAAATGAAACTCCAATCCTCCTCTTAGGTATTCAGCTGTTTGTGAATCATGACCTAGTTTTGATATAGCACAGCAGTATAACGTTAGCTCAAACATCTGGGGAAATTGCTAATATGTGAGGAACTATCTAGAACAGAGCCATGCAAGATAAGTAAATGTAAAATTGCAAACTGTGATGATATTGTTGAAGTGTGGGTAGTTAAGCAGCTGAAGAGGAAAAAGGCTAACAAGAAAAAGTCAAAAATTGAAAGGGAAAAAAACAAAGTCAGAAGATAAAAGCTCAACAACACCTAGGATCATCTTCTTTCAAAGAGTAGTAGGGCCTGACCCTTCCCAACCTGACTGACAAGTGCCTGGCCAGCAAAAATTCATTCGATATGTTATTTGGGTGATGAACACATTAATGGTCAGCCCTACAGCTTGCTCATCGTAGCTATTTGCTGTATGTACTAACCAATAGTTACTCTTATTCTTTCAAGTCCGTATATCTTTCTGTTGAATATCTGAACATGGTAAAATGTTTTTGAATAAAGAGGTCCATAGACAGAAACTCAAAAATGAGCTTTGAAATGCAAAAAATGTCAACAAAATGTAAATTTTACTCACCAATTTTTAGCAATGTCATTTATATACAGAGTGGCAGCATAATGTTTTCTACATTGTTCTCCATTCCATCATATTGTTGATCTGTTTGAATGAAGTTGCCTAATATTGTAGTTACATGACCAGGTCTTCTTCTGTTTCATAAAGAATGGAAATTCTCCTTGGTTAACAACAAAAAGGGAGCCAAGGAGAATCTCCATCCTTTGTTGGATGCAGAAGAACATGACCACCAAGGATGAAGAAAAGACTGAGGTACTTAATGCCTTCTTTGCCTCAGTCTTTAATAGTCAGAATTCTGTTTTTAAAGGGTTTTGAGGTACACAAAGGCAGAAGTAAGCATTGAGTGGAATTTATTGATTATGTGTCACTTCTGAAAATCACGATGAGTGATATTCTTGCACCTCTCCAGGGGAATCCCTATACTTGATCACCTCTCCGAAATGCCTGTAGACCAACGCATGCAGCATGGGAAATAAACAGGAAGAAGCAGAGGTCCATGTGTGGTTGCAGACCCATGATCTCATTGCAATTAGAGAGACGTGTTAGGACAGCTTGCATGACTGGAATGCTGTCATGGATGCTTATGTACTTTTTAGGAAAGACAGGCCAGCAAGGCGAGGTGGCGGAGTTGCTCTTTATGTGTCAGAGCAACTGGAATGTATCAAGTTCTGCCTAGGGGTGGATGAAGAACGAGTTGAGAGCTTACGGGTAAGAATAAAGGGCCAGGCTCGTATGGGTGACACTGTTGTGGGTGTTTACTACACGCCAGCTGATCAGGAAGAGGAAGTTGATGAGGCCTTCTACAGACAGCTGGAAGTAGCCTCACAATCATAGGCTGTGGTTCTCATGGGGAACTTCAACCACAGTGATAGCTGCTGGAACGGCAAGAGAGCCAGGCACACACAGTCCAGGAGGTTCATGCAGAGCACCAATGACAACTTTTTGACACAGGTAGTGGAGGAGCCCACAAGGAGAGGAGTGCTGTTAGACTGGATATTAAAAAGGAGGATTGGTTGTGGATGTGAAGGTTGGGGGCAGTCCTGGCTGCAGTGACCATGAGATGGTGGAGTTTAGGATCCTGTGTGGAAGAAGAAGGGCAGTAAGTAGGATTACAATCCCTGAACTTCAGAAGAACCAACTTTGATGTCTTCAAAGACCTGCTTGGGAGAATTGCATGGGTTAGGGCTCTAGAAAGAAAGGGGGTCCAAGAGAACTGGTCAGTATTCAAGCACCACTTCCTCTGAGCTCAACATAGGTGCATCCCGAAGAACAGAAAATCAAGCAAAGGAGGCAGGAGACCTGCATCGATGAGTAAGGAGCTCCCAGAAAAACTCAAAGGGAAGAAGGAATTTTACAGAATGTGGAAAAAAGGACTGGCCACTTGAGAGGAATATAGGGATGCAATCAGAGTACATAGGGATGCAACAGGGAAGACTAAGGTCCACTTGGAATTAAATCTGGCAAGGGATGTCAAGGACAACAAGAAGGGCTTTTTCAAGTACATCAGCAGCAAAAGGAAGACTAGGGAAAATATGGGCCTGCTGCTGAATGAGGTGGGCGCCCTGGTGTTGCCAGAGTTACTTAATCCTTCTTTGCTTCTGTCTTTACTGCTAGGGCCGGCCTTCAGGAGTCCCAGACCCTGGAGGTAGGTTTGTGAAAAGGAAAACCTTCCCCTGGTCGAGGAGGATCAGGTTAGAGACCATTTAGGAAAACGCGACATTCACAAATCTATGAGTCCTGATGGGATGCACCCATGAGTGCTCAGGGAGTTGGGAGATGTTATTGCTAGGCTACTCTACATCATTTTTGAAAGGTCATGGAAAACAGAAGAGGTGCCTGAGGACTGGAGGAAATCCAACATCACTCTGGTTTTCAAAAAAGGCAAGAAAGAGTACTCAGGGAAGTACAGACCAGTCAGCCTTACCTCCATCCCTGAAAAGGTGATGGAACAACTTATTCTAGGGGTTGTCAATAAGCATGTAGAGGAAAAGAAGAATATCAGGAATGGTCAATGTGGATTCACCAAGTAGATATCATGCCTAACCAATCTGATAGCCTTTTATGATGGCAAGACCAGTTGGGTGGATGAAGGGACAGCAGTGGTTGCTGTCTACCTTGATTTCAGCAAAGCTTTTGACACTATCTCTCACAACATCCTCATATGCAAGCTTAGGAAGTGTGGGTTGATGAGTGGACAGTGAGATGGATAGAGAACTGGCTGAATGGTAGATGCCAGAGGGTTGTGGTAAGAGGTGCAGAGTTTAATGGGAGACTCGTAGCTAGTGGTGTGCCCCAGAGGTCAATACTGGGTCCGGTCCTATTCAACGTCTTCATCAATGACCTGAACAAGGGGACAGAGTGTACCCTCAGCAAGTTTGCTGCTAATGATAGAAAACTGGGAGGAGTGTCTGATACACCAGAAGGGTCTATTTAGCCTGTAGAAGACTGAGAGGGGATCTGATCAGTGCTCATAATATCTAAAGGGTAAATGTCAAGAGAATAGGGCCATACTCTTCTCAGTGGGGCCAGACTCTTCTCAGTGGTGCCCAGCAATACAGCAAGGAACAACGAGCACAAACTGGAACACAGGAGATTCCATCTGAACATGAGGATAAACTTCTTTACTGTGAGGGTGACTGAGCACTGGAACAGGCTGCCCAGAGAGTTAGTAGAGTCTCCTTCTCTGGATATATTCAAAACCTGCCTGGATGCAATCCTGTGCAACCTGCTCTGGGTGATCCTACTTTAGTGGGAGAGTTGGACTAGATGATCTCTAGGGGTCCCCTCCAACCGCTACAAATCTGTGATTCTGTGAATCTATAATCTGACTGTGATATCCTGAGCTCTGTTAATCATAGGAGAAACACTTCTTATTATCTTAATTGTAGATTGATTCAATCAGAATGCATTAACTGAAGAAGGATTGTAAAGAAGCTACATTAGTAAAATCGTGTATGCAGGCATAGCCAGGGGCAGTGTTAAATGAAGAATAACTCTTGTCTTCTGAAAAACTATATGCTTCTCTAGTATACAAATGCCTTGTGACTTCTCTTTGGGATTACAGGGTCTAAATTTCACTGACACAAAGCCAGGTATGTCAGTCCATGTCAGTGGTCTTTAGACAGCTGCCGTTCTATCTATTTCCTTACTGTTAAATCGTGCTTTTGGAGATGAAGTTATTCTTATGATCTTTTCTGAATTGATTAACACAAAACTGTTCAGTCGTAATTTGCTGCATTAATATCCTGCAGTTTAGTGCTCCTGGTAATTAACAGTGTGTTCTGTAGGGGGTATGTGAGGAAATAATCAAATTGATTTCAGTGCAAAATAAATTTCATTTTTTTGAGAAACCATTAGAAAAATTAAATCAAAGCATTATTGGGACACATTGAAAAAACATTATTAAATCATCTTCCTTCTGCTGTAGCTAAAGGAAACAAAAGAATACAGTTAATTGTTTTTGGGACCACAGTTGACAGAGAATTTATCCATTGGGATCCTGAAACAGCAATGCTTAAGAATTCAGTGGTTCCTGAATAAACGACGCCTGTGAAACTGTGGATAGCTGAAATATATTTTGATCTGGAAGTGGATCCTTAAGTGCAAAATTTAGGAATATTCTAGGTAAATACATAATTGGACACACAACTTCTCCAATGGAAAATTTTAAGAAAGAAGTATGAAGTGTCAGTTCAGTCTTTCTCAGGCAGGGCTACAAACAAAACTCAGAGCTATAGATATTTCTGCTGAGACTGAGCCATTTTGATCATCGACACCTCAAGCATAAACTAGAGAAAGATTACATGTGTAATCTAAAGATCAGAGCACTCAGCTGTGGTGGTGGTATAATCATGGTGAGTTCTTGCTTCTCCTTTAGTTGACTGGGACTTGCATCTGGCATTCAAACCCTCCTATCAAGTCTTTGTTAAGAACTATTACATTTACCAGAGAGAGAGATACATACACATAGCTTAGGAACTGGAGTATCCAGCTTGATGGAAAAGATTTACTCTGCTGAACATGTAATGAAGCTAATTATAAAATGCTTTTGAGCCTTATATAGAATCTGAGGGAGTACTAAGTAAATAAGGGTTAGGGAGTGAGCTTGAGCACATTGATTGCCAACACTGCAGTTGTTAGCTTGCTGCTTGACCTTCTTTGGAATGCTGAGATGCACTGGGCCGTCCCAAAAGCAATGTGAACATAAGATAGTCTGTGCTGCTTATCCTGAGACTGGGGATAAATCCTTCTCTCTTTATTATTTAGCAACGTAAAGATATATTGCTCGGTGTCATTTGTCTAGATAAGAAAGAGATGTGCTAATGTGATGCCCATTCATAAGAAGGGTCATAAGGAAGATCCGGGGAACTACAGGCCTGTTAGCCTGACCTTGGTGCCAGGGAAGGTGATGGAGCAAGTCATCTTGGGGGCAATTACGTGCCAGGTCCATGACAACTGGGGGATCAAGCCCAGTCAGCATGGGTTCATTAAAGGCAAGTCCTGCCTGACCAACCTCATCTCTTTCTACGACCAGGTGACCCGCCTGGTGGATGAGGGAAAGGCTGTTGATGTAGTCTACCTAGACTTCAGCAAAGCCTTTGACATGGTCTCCCACAG
>VWZZ01006400.1:0-41902 GCA_013399095.1 Psophia crepitans | reverse complement strand
GGTTTTTCACCTTTGAGAAGAAGAAAGCAGTCTTATTACCAGAATTATAAATGGATCTCTTTTCCTTGAATGTTGGTCACACACTATGTTTTCAACCTTGTTTTCAGTGGCATGTTTTTCCTTCTCAACCTTGGCCAGTGTTAACTCAAGGTCATCAATATCTTTCTTCAGCTCTGAACATTCATCTTCCAGTTTTCTCTTCTTGGCTACCAGCTCAGCATTCATTTCCTCCTCTTCTTCTGCTCTTTCAGTTATTTCCTTAACTTTTGCTTCCAGCTGGATTTTGCTTTTGATGAGCTGGTCGCATCTTTCCTCAGCATCAGCCAAGCTATCTTCTTCCTATATTAGAAAGAATTATTGAAGATTTTCTTATTACTAGTTATATCTTGTGTTTTTTTCACTTATTCAATTTTGTTGCTTAGAATATTATATATGATATAATCAGTTTCACCCTCTTCACTAAAGTGATATTTCACAGTGAAGCTCTACATAGAATCATATGTATTTTCTACGTTTTGCTTCTGTCCTTTGCCTCAGTGATCATTGCTATGAAACCTATTAACAGTTTTGATGAGGATTTGGAATCTGGCATCTCATGAAGGAAATGCTCTTTCAGAAAAATCAACCTACTCAACTACAAGTATACTCTCGGGATAATGATGTCTCTCATGCTTTTCATTGTACATTGAAGCCTCTGAAATGGTGGGAATTTTTTCATACCACTTTTTACTCTTTCTCCTATTAGAATACCTCAAACAATCTTTTAGTTAGTGTGAGTACAGGGTCACGTGCACTTTATATATATACACTGTGTTGTATATACATATAGTTTTGTAAACTTTAAATATATACATTATATATACTTTATGTGTAAATATGAGATATATTCACACATACATTTTTACATGTTTTATATGTCATATCTATATCAAGTATATGTTTCTAACTCATATACCTCTATTGAAGATATTTTCTTGCTTACATTGAGACTGTGGGGATGTAAGAAAGACTGAACTCTCTCCAATCCAAGTCACCTGCCAGAGCCACAGCTGTGACAGTCATGTATATGGTCCTTTTTTATAAATTTGAGTTTCATCATGGTTGCTGTTCAGATTAATTTGTCCTATTTGATTCTGTTCCTTGAAAGACATGCTTGGTCTTAATTTTTTATGAAGTATGAAGTGCACTGATGGTACTCACAGCCTGCACTTGGAGCTGCAGGTCATTTTTCTCCTGCAGCAGGGTCACCATTTTCTCCTCCAGCTCCTTCCTCTTTGCCTCAGACTTTGCAAGTTCTTCCTTGGTTTTCTCAAACTCTTCCTTCATGTTGGCCATCTCCTTCTCAGATTCTGCACTCTTCAACAAGGGCTTGATCTTGAAGAACAGCTTCATCCAGGGCCAGTGCTTGACATTCATGAATGCTCGCACGTTGTACTGGATGCAGAAGATGGACTCTCTGAAATGCAAATCAAACACAGAATGACTAAGTCACATAATCATAGAGTGGTTGAGACTGGAAGAGACCTGAGATCATGTTGTCCAACCCCTTCTGCTCAAGCACAGTCACCTAGCAAGATAATCAGGGCACAAAGGAAGACCTGTCAGTGTGATGCCTGCAGAAACAATGGGCAATGAGATGAACTTTAAGAATGCCTACCTTCTCTCCACCATTCTCTGGTACTCCATTCTCATCAGGAAGCCCCTGCATCTGGCCTGTGTGCGGGTGATGAGCTGTGCCAGCTTCTCATCCCTCATCTCCTCCAGAAGACCTATCAGCCCAGCTTTGAAGAACACCTTGAGAAACAGGATGGCATAAGACATCAATGTTAGATCATCAAAATACAAACAGATTACATTGCCATAGCTCTTACTGTTACCAAAGTAATTGAGACTTCATGGAAGGGGAAGATGATATTGTTGTTCTATTTAGTTCTCTGACTTTAACCATTCACACTTTCACAAGCAGCACTGTGTGCAGGTAGTCTGAATGGTGTGACTTGTTTGATATATAAAAAACCAAAGCATTTCAGCTACCAAGTCCTCACTACATCCCATAAGTTTATTTTGATTTGGCAGTCACAAACTGGTAAGTGGACAGGTTTTTTTATCCCCTTTAAGAATTAATGACTTTGCAGAATGTTCTTCACTTCAGAATATTGCTTCACACTTCACAAAACTCAGTGAAGGCTGCTGTCCCTTTTCTTTCGTTTCCTCATTCTCTGCGTCTTTTGGATACAGTCCTTCTGTTGCCATTCTCCTAGTTAACAGAGCACAGGCTGTCTGGTGATGGGCCTACCCTGTGGTCTTGGTGCGATCTACGTCTTCCTGCTAGTGCTTTTACTGCTGGCAAACATGTCCTTGGCTATTTATGCATCTGTTGCTTTAGTCCTTGCACTGTTTTTGTTTCCAGTGGTTTTATGAGTGTACATTTCTATTCATATTTCATTCATACTTATCTTAATATTTCTGTAACAAACCTCTATATTTCAATTAAGATGTACTTGTACCTTGGTATGACCAAATTTATATTGGGTGTGATCAATGGCAATAGTTTCAAGGAGCTTCTCAGAAGCTTTCTTGCTATCCATGAACTGTCCCTCTGGGACAGCACTTGCGTTCAACACCCTATATCTGTAGGAAAAAAAAACAGAATGTAAGAATATTCTTATTAACCCAGCTAACATTCATTCTTAAGAAAAGCTCGCTGGCTTCCCTACATGGCAGGACAGTATCTTGGCTGAACCTTGCCTGATTTTTGAGACATTCCTCTGAAGAATGAGAGACATAGAGATATATTTTCTGAACAACATGAGAAACTTTTGCTACAAGTTAGCCATTGTAATCATACATGGAATAGATGATCCTACAGTATCATTGAAACACTAAAAAATGGAAACTGTGTTAGATATTATAATGAAGGCATTATTTTAAAAACTAACATACTTAAGTTACAAAAAAGCTGATTGGTTTGGATTTCGAGCTAGCTGGGACTGGAAGGAAACGTGGCACACCTGCTAATCAGTCTCTAAGTAATCATATTGCTCGCAGGGCCCTGAAGGCACCAATAGGTCTGAACAGCCCTTACCAGCCTCACCTAGGGCTTCCACCATGGGCTCCATTTCAGTTTAGGCCTGGGATCTCATTTCTTCCATCATAGCTCTTCTCCAGCCCAGTGTCTGTCCTTGTTTTCTTGGTCGACCTTGGACCTATACTGTAAGTAGTTCTCTCCTGCATGGAGCTCTTGCATGGGTATTGCAGTTTGTTTCCAGTGCTGTCTCTAGCCCCACCTCCTGCTGCTCCTGACCCGGATGGCTCCTGGATCTGATTAAATGCTTGCCCTGTCTGGGATTGTCAATGCAATCAGCATTGACAGTTCCAGCACACAGCTCTGGCCACCATGTTCAGACCCTCTTGGACTCCACCCTGGTTGGTGTTGTTGGTGAGGGTCTGCCCTGGGGTCACCTTCAGCTTGAGTTCTCTTTCTCTTAGGGAGCAGTTGACCATTGTTACTCCCTCATAATTGCTTATACAAATTCCATCTGTTCTTGCCACAGACAATGTCAGGACCTTCCTAGGGAGGATACCTCTATGTCCTGTTTGCTTTCAATGGGTCATGTAACGCTATCAAAAGAACAGGTGAGATAGGGTGCTGAGTAAAACCAACAAAGACTACTTATTCCATTTCTACAAAAGACATATCAATGTCATAACATGGCCCTAAATTATCCTACCAGGTTAAGGTTGTAAAATTAGCTATAAGACAGTATGCGGGAAACCTGACCTTTGTTTGAAGTCAGCATACAGGACTCTGCTGGGGAATCCTTTCCTACATATTCTGATCCCTTCCAGCACACCGTTGCACCGAAGCTGGTGCAGCACCAGTTCATGCTCCATGACACCTAAGAATGAAGAGAACAGATTAATATTGTGGATTGCGACATAGAGATCTTCAGTATCACAGCAAGGTCTCTGTAGACTTGAGGCTTTTACCAGGTGTTTTTGTTTCATTGGGGATGATGCATCTCACAAAATGTGGGTGAGTGCTGCGCAGATTGGTCATCAGCTTGTTTAAGTTCTCCTGAAGAATTATGAACAAAAGTTTATATTAGTGAATTTGTTCTGCATATTCAGCTTTATAGTAAAACTACTATAATGCCATCAAAATTGCTGAAGCCATATGAATATAGTATTCTCTTCCATTTTATGAATACTGTGATAAAATAAAATGTAAAAAAAAAATTGCCATTTTGCTCTGGAAAGGTCATAGACAGAGCTAATGATATAATTTTATCTGAAATATCACTATATTTTAAATCTTTCATGAATTCTATTCCAAATAATGACTTAATTTGAATGAATATTTAGAATCATAGAATATCCCAAGTTGGAAGGGACCTGTAAGAATCATTGAGTCCAACTCCTGTCTCCACACAGGACCAGCCCAATCAGAGCAGATGACTGAGAGCACTGGCCAGACGCTGCTTGAACTCAGCCAAGCTTGGGGCAGTGACCACTGCCCTGGGGAGCCTGTTTCAGGGCCCCACCACTCTCTGAGTGAAGAGCCTTTCACTGATCTCCACCCTAAACTTCCCCTGTTGCAGCTTCATGCCATTCCCTATTTATTTACAAATCCTATTATCTATGTTGTTCCCTGTGGAGCCAAATGTGAAAGACAGGGTCTTTTATATGTGATTCAGAATAGGCACAAAAATGACAGTAGTGGAGAACTGGGCAACAGATTCTAGCTGTGGACCAAAACCTTGTAAACTGAATAGCTACGAGTAATAGTTGCCCTACCTCAAATCACATCTGAGAGGGCAGATTCCCATATTTTTTTTAACCCATATCAAAAGAGGTATTTTTGAGATGTGAGTCATGTTTTTGGACAGCCAATTTTGACAATTATGGTGGATACCAAAACAGAATAAAATGCAGTGTGGCAAAGGCTACCAAATTTATCTTGGAAAACTCACAGTTTTTCAAATGTGTGATGTAAAACATGAGTTTATCAGGAAGAACAGAAGAACAGGAGGACAACTAAGGAGGCATTTACAAAATGTCCTTCACCCGTGAGAGGTCTACACTTCTATCAGTGACTGCTCCTGGAGCCCAGGCACACATGCCCATCTTTTATTCCAGGGAAAGGTGGACAAGGGGACCAGGAACAAAACAAAAGCAATTCAGGAAGACATAGGCCATTTGTAGAAGATAACCCTAAGGTGAGGGATGAGTATATGGTCCTGAATACCTGCAGGGAAGAACAGCAGCTTCACCTGGGAGAAGCCTATGGAAAAGCTAGGCAGGAAGGCTCAGGCTTAAGAACTGTTAAGTTTCTGACCTGTTAACAGTCTAGAGCTCAGGATATGGGAATATTTCACACATACCAGACTAACTGCTAGAGTATGCGGCTGAAACGGGACGGGTGAAAAAGTCATTTAATCAGAAAGAGAAAACAATCTCATTACAAGACAGTATTTCACCTTGAAATCTGGAGGAAAGGGCAAGTAGCCCACTAGGCTACATAAGATAATTTTATTATCATAGCTGACAACATCACTGTAAAGTAGCAGATAAAGGGATAAGCTTTGCATCCACTGCAACAGAGGTTAAATGACATGATGGACTTCCTTGCTATGCTATAAGAACATGGGGCAAGAACTCTAGAAAACTATGCCAACACCTTATCAAACTAGAGCCAAGAACTATTCAGATTTCAAGGGAGTTTATTTTTCATTTCCAGATCAGCAGAGATAACAAATTCTGAACTTACACGGAAAAGAGCTGAGACAGTCTGGAAAGAAGAACCCTTCTTCTTGCCACCCTTCTTGCCACCACCACCTTCTACACAATTGGGAAAAAGTAAATTAAATTTTAACCTGTGAGTGTCCCTGTACATTGTGCATGGAGGAACCTAAAGGTTTCATAGAACTGACCTGCTTCTCCACCATAAGAGGCGAAGAGTAAAGCCAGTGTTTTCACAGATGATTTCTGGTACAACCCAATGACAGTTTCATTCAAGGGATCCTTGTTCTTCTCAAGCCAGCCAGAAATGTTGTAGTCCACTGTGCCAGCGTAGTGCACCAGGGAGAAGTGGGCCTCAGCCTTGCCTTTGGCAGGCTTGGGCTTCTGGAAGTTGCTGGACTTGCCCAGGTGCTGGTCATAGAGCTTGTTCTTGAAAGAGGTGTCAGTTGCCTTGGGGAACATGCACTCCTCTTCTAGGATGGAGAAGATGCCCATGGGCTGGAAGAAGGGGAAAAAAAAGTACAGAAGTCAAATTGGCTTTCTGACTCAAAGGTGGCTGAGAAATACTTGCTAGAGTATGAAATCACAAATAAAGACTGTGGTATCAATAAGGCAATGCTGCTGTCTCTTTTCAAATCCAAATAGCAGGTTTAAACATAAATACTTAGTTTACTTTCAAAGGCTCAGTGACTGGTGGAAATTTACAATATTTGTGCCATAAAATTTGTATAATGAAGTTAAGAATTTCGTATTTGCAAAAACTCTTGGTCTAAACAGCTCACAGTGTATGGATATGTCTTAATAAATGTGCTCTTTGCTGAAGATCCTCCTAGCCACTGCATGTCATGTCCTGTAATGAACTTTACTGCTCTCTTATTGCCCCAGCTGATGCACCTGAGAGAATAATTATCAACTGGAAGTTGTGAAGTTCCATCTCTTATATTGCCAATATTAAAAAAAATTAAATCCAGTTTTCACTGTACCGCTAGGCAGAAATTAATCTACCAGAGCATAAGAGAAACTTGCAGACTATATGGAAACTAACTCTACCTGCTAAGAAAGAATACTGTTATTAGGAGCTCTGCAGTATTTTGGCTCTTGAAAAAAGATTAATGCAGAGCTTCTGCCATGAAGTTGTTGAAACCTCACAGATAAAATAAGCTACATATTCAGGTATTTTGAATAACCAGAACTGAATATTTGGATGTGAATGTGGCAGAGTGTAGGGATTGATTCACGGACTCTGATGCAGGTGAAATCAAAGAGCCAAGGAACAAAGACTCCCAAAAGCAAAGGCCAAAGACAAAGACCTTTATTGCTTACAAGTTTGTGCTTATATAGATTTGTTAGCTGTCCACGTGCCCTAGCTTGTTCATGAATTCGTTAACACTTGCTGTTCACGCACCCCGGCTAAGTTTCTAATTGGTGCTGTTAATCAAAACACACATCTTCTATCTTCGGTCCTACACCTGTGTTCCAAACTATTTTTGTCTCATTAGTGGCTGCTTTTCTGCGTGCTTGTTTTATCACTTATTCTCTCATTCAAGGTCTCTCGCAATACTCCCTGTAATTCCCACAATTCCCCCTTTTTGTTTTTCTATCAAAAATGCAAGTGTTTGCCATCCTCTGCAGGGCCCTTTGCAGACAGGATAGCAAACATGGCATTATGAGGAGGCCACAGCAGAGGCCTCTAAAAACTGATGCCAAGTAACTATAGAATTCCCAGATGCATAATGCACCTGAACAGGAAGGATACCTTCTCAATGAGCTCAATGCAGGCAGCCAGGTCCATCCCAAAGTCAATGAACTCCCATTCAATTCCCTCCTTCTTGTACTCCTCCTGCTCCAGCACGAACATGTGGTGGTTGAAGAACTGTTGCAGTTTCTCATTGGTGAAATTGATGCACAGCTGCTCCAGGCTGTTGAACTGCAAATCACAGACAGATGTAGCTATTTCTGAACCATGTTCCTAATTCTATAGAACAGTGAAATTTACTCTATTACTTTCCAACTCAGACTAGATCTATGGTTAGATCAGTTTATAATTCATCTGTAGCACTCTCCTACAGCGTCTTTCCTGTAAGCATGTACCAGACACAGCTGAGCAGCCTCACCTGTGATTTACTAAACAGCTATATCTAGTGGAAAGAGTCAATGGCAGGAGAAGTGTCCTTTTCCTATCTAGTTATTCAACATAATAGGTGTCTGTGGTCAGAGGAACTCTATGCAGTTGCATGTCATACATCTGATGACTAGCACAGCAGCTCTATTCTCTCATGTCAGCACTCCGCTCTTGTCATGCAACAATGGTATCATATGTTGAAAGAGGAGAGACTTGAGAAATTTAAATTCACAAGCTCTCACAGAGAAAATGACACTATACTCAGTAATATGTGCAGCATTCTCAAGAACACCTTTCCCTTCATATAGAAGAAAGACAAACTTCAAATTCAGCGCTCTGAAAGGATTTTCTGGTATTCTTTGAGATAAATATTCCTAATTTGTACACAGTTACAAATCACATTCATTTTAGAGGGATAATCTCTAGGTATGTTATAGCACTTCTTTCTGATTCAAATTTAATCTTTCAGTTATTCCATTCAAATTTTTCTCTTCTTACAGATCAAATCCCTGGTTTTCACTGCATCCTGAAAGACATAATTTTGGTGCCCTAGTACATCAAAAAAGACATTGTAAAAAGCCTGTGTTCCTTTGTCACCATTTTCAGCCTATAATGGCCCATCTGATGGATCTGTAACACCTACAGTCTATGCCTTATATGAATTTTTGTACTTCTGAGAATTGTTATTACTGAGTTGTTCTTCATGTAAATCCATAACCTTTGTACGGCCAGGTGCTTCTGATCTCCTGTGAGTGCATAATCATTTTTCCACTATCATGTAAAATAAACCAACATATTTCTCTGAGTTTCCTTGATAGCTGGATGACTCTCCTGAGAAGCATTTAACAAACTCTTTCCTTACGTCAAAGATCTCAAAGCCAGCGATGTCCAGGACACCAATGAAGTACTGTCTGGGCTGCTTTGTATCCAGCTGTTGGTTGATGCGAACAACCATCCACAAGAACATTTTTTCATAGACAGCCTTTCCCAAAGCACCCACTGAATTGTGCACCTATACCAGTAGGAAAGAATGAAAGTTACTGTGCAGATCTGAAGAGAATGCTCACAATGCTAATTCAAGCCAGAGGTTCCCAGTCACCAACTGGTTGTTACCTGCTGGACAGTTTGACCCTTGGTCACATATTCATTCCCAACTTTGACTCGAGGGTAGCACAAGGCTTTGAGCAGGTCAGCTGAGTTCAGACCCATCAGGTAGGCAGCTTTGTCAGCAACTGATAACAGAAAGAGAAAGAAGGGGCATCAATTATTTGATGATGCACATTTTTGATAAAAATATTTCAAAAGGGTGATTTATAAGTGTCATAGAATCATAGAATAGCCTGGCTTGAAAGGGACCCACAAAGATCATCAAGTCTAACTCCTGTCTCCACACAGGACAACCTAGAAATTAAACTATATATCTAAGACCATTTTCCAAATGCTTCTTGAATGCTGACAGGCCTGAGGCCCAGGGATTTTGTTTTGGTGCTTGGCTACCCTCTCAGTGATGAACCTTTTTTCTAATATCCAGTCTGAATTTCCTCTAACACAGCTTTAAGTTGTTTCCTCACATCCTATCACCATACACCAGAGAGAAGAGATCAGCATCTCACTTTCCACTCCTCCTCATCAGGCAGTTGGCAGCAGTGAGGTCACCCCTCAGTCTCCGCTTCTCTAAACTGAAGAATCCTCAGCTCTTCCTCATAAGTCTTGCTCTCTAGTCCTTTCACCATCTTTTATGCCCTCCTTTGGACACATTCAAATATTTTTATATCTTTTTGTACTACAGAGCCCAAAACTGCACACAGGTGAAGCTATATCAATGCTGAGCATAGTGGTAGAATCACTTCTTTTGACTAGGTAGCTATACTGTGCTTAATGCACCCCAGGATATGGTTGGTCCTTTTGACCACCACTGTACATTGTTGATTCATCAATCAAAACTTGCAAATCCTGTTCTGCAGGGCTGCACTCCAACCTCTTGTCTCCCAGTCTATATGTACATTGAGGATTATACTGTCCCACGTGTAGAATCCAGCATTTGTCCTTGTTAAATTTCATGCAGTTGGCAATTCCCAGTACTTTATCAAGATCTCCCTGTAAGACCTCTCTACACTCAAGGTAATCAATCATTCCTCCCAATTTAGTATCATTGACAAACTTAACTTAGTGTGCAATTAATTCCCATTTCCAGGTCATTGGTAAAAACACTGAAGAGAATTGGAGCCCTGGGAAACACCCAGTGTTTCTGGCTGGTAGCCAGATGTTGCCACATTTACTATAACTATTTGAGTCCAACCCTTCAGCAAATTGTTCACCCATTGTAGTGTGTACAGGTCTAGCTGTATGCTGGATATTTTGTCCAGAAGGATACTGTGAGAGACAGCATCAAAAGTTTGGCTAAAATAAAAAAAAACCCACCCACATCCATTGTTTTCCCTTCATCCACTAGGTGAGTAACCTTGTCATAAAAGTATGTTAAATAAGGCATGACTTTCCCTTCATGAATCCATGCTGTCTTTGACTGATGACTGCATTGTCTTTCAAGTGTTTTTTAATAACTACCAGAATAATCTTCTCCATGTTTTTATCAGGCACCAAGGTGAGACTGACAGGCCTATAATTACCAGGCTCATCTTATTTGCCATGTTTGAAAATAAGAACATTTGCTAGCTTCCAGTTGACTGCAAGATTGCCAAGACCACTGATAAAGAACTGAGTGAGGTCTTACAATATTGGCCAACTCCTTCAGTACTCTAGGATGTATCCCACTGGGGTCCATAGACTTATGTGCGTTCAGTTGCAGCAGCAAATCCAGTACAAGTTCAAAGTCAATTAGTAGCTTATCACTCCCCTAGTGACAGTCCTCCAACCCTGGGCTCCGGGGATCCCAGGGCTCATCATTGCTGTTAAAGACAGAGGCAAAGAAGGCATTGTCTCTGCTTTATCATTATCCGAGCTGACTGACATCACTGAGTAATGGACCACTGTTTTCTTTAGTCTTCATTTTGCTGTTAACTTATTTTTAAAAGATTTTTTTGTTACCCAGCACAGTACTGGCCAATTTTAAATCCAACTGAACTTTAGCTATATGAATTTTCTCCATACAGTGGTGAACAGCATCTCTGCAGTCCTCCTATGTAGCCTGACCTTGCTTGCAAAGACCATACACTTTCTTTTTCCTGCTAAGTTCCAGAAGGAGATCCCTGTTCAGTCAAGCCACCTTCTGCCCTGCTTGCTTGACTTCCAACACATTGAAATTGCCTGCTCCTGTACTCTTAAGAGATGGATCTCTAGAAGTGACCAGTACTTATGGACCTCAATACCATAGAAAACAGATTCCTAAAGGACCTTACTAACTAGTTTCTTGAGAATCCTGAAGTTCCCAGATCCAGGGGAGTAGCTCTGCTGACAGTTTTTCTCATATCACCAAAGATTTTAAAGGCAGCCATTTCCTGATCATTGTACCCAAGACAGCCACTAATCATCACATTACCTACAAGAAGATCTCTATTTGCAAACTACAGATCCAGAAGGACACTTTTCCTACTTGGCTTCCTTAGTACCTTATCAAGAAGTTATCTTCACTGTGTTTCAGGAATTTCATATACCTGTTCATGTCTACTGCATGATAGTCCCTGTTAACATCTGGGAAACTGAAGACATCCATAAGGACAAAGGCAACTGATCTAGAGATTTCACTTAATTTCACATAGAATAGTACATCAGTGTCATCATCCTGGCTGGGTGATCTGTAGTAGACTCCCACAACAACATCTGCTTTATTAGGTTTTCCCCTAATCCTTACACAGAGGCTTTCAATCATACTGTCCCCAACTGCAAGTGCTGTACTGTCCAACTCCTCCTTAACATACAGTGCTATCCCTCTACCTTGTCTGTTCTGCTTCTCATTCCTGAAGACCCTACAACTATCAATCACAGCACTCCAGTTACAGGACTCTTCCCACCAAGTCTCATTTATGCCAATCACATCATAGCTCTGGGACTGAGGTAACGCTTCTGGTTCTTCTTGCGTATTCCTCATACTGCATGCAGTAGTGTACGAATATTTCAGATAGCATTCCAGAGCACTCAACAGATTGTGGAGAAGAGTCTAAGCTCTCACTAGCACACCATCCCTCAGACACTGTCATGCTATCACATAGCTTATCTGTAGTAAGCCTAATTTTATCCCTTCCCCTTCCAAATAGAGTTTAAATCTATTTCAATCAGCCCCACTATCTCATGAACAGAAAGAGTTTTTGCCCACTGAGAAAGGTGGATCTCATCAGGCCCCAGCATGCCTGAGATTGCTTGATGACTGGAAAATCCCAAAATTCTGCTGGTGACACCAGCTTCAGAATCAGGTGTTGATAAACTACATCTATCTGTTTCTTTCAATGTCATTCTCTAGAAGTGGGAGGATAGAGGAGAGACAATGTGATGTGAGACAATGGAGATTTCAGAGCCAAGAAACATAAAAATTAAGAATTCAGCCTTAAAGACAAGGAGAAGATGACATCTAAGCAATTTTTTTTGTCTTTGGAATGCTGAACTCAGTTTCTTAAAAAAAAATAAAATAAATAAAGTCTCTTCTTAAAAAGAAAAAAAGCTTACCATTTTAAAAAAACCAAACTCTTCTACAGGCTCTTTTGGTCTTACAATTCAAAATTTTGCTGATAGTTCGGAAAGATCAGTAGCAAATTATCCTAATACCTTCTGTGCCATCCGGTTCTGCCTGCTCCTCACGCTGCTTCTGTTTGAACTTCAAGTTCCCATAGTGCATGACAGCCCCCGTCAGCTTGTAAATGGCTGTTTTCTCATCCGCAGTGAAGCCCAGGATGTCAATGGCACTCTGCAACAGAATTGGTCAAATAAATCTCTGGGCCTTAAAATGGAACTTTCACTGTTCCAGTATGCTCTGTGTCACTTACATCTGTAGCCATCAGCTCCTCCTGGTCATTAATGCTGGCAACAGTGATCTCACCCTGACTCACAAATTGGTAGTCATATGGGTTGGTGGTAATGAGGAGCATGTCTGTAAAGAGGAATAGGAAATATCTGGGCATCAGAATGAAGATAAATGTTAAACACGTTCAGATTCCTTCAAACAATTTATAATACTTCCTACCAATTAGCTCTGGCTTCTTGTTGGACATGATCTGGTAGAATATGTGGTAGCTTCTTTCTGCCTTGAGCTGGAAAGTGACTCTGGACTTCTCCAGTAGATCTGGCAAGGATGGTGGACAGAGTTACGTGTGAGAGGTAGAAGGTACACTGAGGTAGAAGGGGAGGAAGGAATGTGAGCAGGCCAGGAGAGTCTCTTACATGTTTCAATGTCAGCAGAAGCCAGTTTGCCTGTGGCTCCAAAGTGAATCCTGATGAATTTACCCTTAAGAAAGTGGGAAACAAAACAAGAGATGACAGTTTAAGGAGAGGATAAGTAGATGGAGTTTGGACAACAGAAGGGAAGCTCTACTTCCTAAAAGGGAATTATAGAGAAGTCAGTGCTAGAAGTTTATTATGAAAGCACAAATGGCAACATCACACACTGCAGTAAGAGAAATTCTGACTAGATATGAACACTAATGTTTTTAATATTGCAGTTTTAGGAAAGGTATCCAGAGGCTGTTTCAAAACTTGACTGTATCAGGCCCCAAACAATCTGATCTAGATTTGAATTAATTCCTGCAAAGCGTGAACAAGGGAAGTTTTTATACAGTGAAAAAAGATGTATATATCATTCTACCAGTTTACCATTTCATTTGCACTGAATGTACACTTTCATTTTAAGATCCATTTCTGTCATTTATATGGATATTCTGTCTTTTATTTCACTACTTAGCTATAAAATGAGGAAACATTTGAGGAAACATGAACATAATTTTCTTATCTCTGAACTTCAGGAAGTAATCAATAACAGTACACTTCTTCCCACTTGTAAATTGAAGCTGGTTTTGGCCAAAAACTCACAAAGCGTGAAGAGTTGTCATTCCTCACAGTCTTGGCATTTCCAAAGGCCTCCAGCAGTGGGTTGGCACTGATGATTTGATCCTCAAGTGTTCCCTACAGAACAATTACTGTTAAAACACATAGTTAAATCCAGATAATAACTGCAGAGCTAGACAAAATGTTAGTAACTGGTAACTCACCTTCATTTTGCCCGACTTCTGCTCCTCCTTCTTCTTCTCCCCACTCACTGCAATTGTTGCAAAGTACTGGATGACACGCTTGGTGTTCACAGTCTTCCCTGCACCGGATTCTCCACTGTCAAACCAAAGAGAGAAGCAGAGAGCGTGTGGTCAGGCAGAAGGTCCCCTGGCACCGGGCAGCCCTGCAGGGACCCGACCAGGGGTATACGCACGTGATCAGGATCGACTGGTTCTCATGATCTGTGTAAGAGGCAGAAACAAAGAAACTGTAACGCCAGTGAACAACACAAAAAATACTAAAAGTTGTCTAAAAAAAGGATATCGTGATGGTTGTGATAAAAATATGTTTGGCAGTTAAGTAACCCCCCTCAGTAGTACTCTGCCCTAGAAAGATTTTGGATTCTGTCAAAATATTAACCTTCCAACAAAACTTTTTTTCCCCTTTTTCTTTTCCTTTGTTCATTCATCTTTTTATCAAATACAAAAGAATGAATGTTTTCTAATGTAGGTTTTTTCACCATCTTAATTTTCTCTTTTGATTTTTCTGCTAGGTTTCTTGCAAATGTTCAGAGTATGTTTTAAAAGTTACAGAGTGGGAGAAAAAAAAAAGAAAATAAAAAAGAAAACATTCAAGTGACATTCAAATTGCAGGTTAATGTTAGGTTACGTAATAAAAGGTTATCTGCACCCCGCCCCCCCTTCTACACCAAGGAACTCCTTAAACATTTGGTAGGCTCGTGTAGCTACAGCCCACTGCTAAAAGAGATAGGCCACTTTTCTGACCACTGTGCTCCAAAGAAGGAGAAAATGGCTTTATTTCCCACTGAAATAATGGTTTTGTAGCATAAGGCTTAGATGTGCACTATAAAAAACATTAAATGGTATATTTAAGTGCTAAACCTGATGTGACATCTTTGGGAGACTTAAACAAGAAGAGGAAAAAAGGACTGGAGGAGTTTACTCTATGCTTATTGTAATAGTCCTTAGAGCTAAAAACAGCTTCTTTCAGGTTCTGTTAAAGGGACATCTAGTATCTTTGGAATAACCCAATATGGGTGATCTGGGAAACGGCCCTGGAAATAAAGAAACCAAACTGAGAGTTTAGACACAACTTGTTATTCTCCTGAAAGGTATTCACAGTATGAAAGCCTTAAGGGAGTTACAGCCACTCACTAGTCAGCATGGACTGATAGGCGTTGTCAGAGATGGAGAAGATGTGTGGAGGGGCCTCCTGGCGCTTCTTGCCTCGGTAGGCCAACACCACCTCCGGGTTGTACACCGGCAGCCACTTGTAGGGGTTGACAGTGACACAGAAGAGACCCGAGTACGTCTGCGAGGAAGGGACACAGCATGTTGGTTGACACTTAGCCTGGCAGAGCAGTTCCTCCTAGCTACCCAAAGGAAGACTGCTGCTGGTACTCACGTAGATCATCCAGGCTGCATAACGCTCTTTGAGGTTGTACAGCACCGCGGGTTCGTGGAGGTGGGTCATCATGGCCATGTCCTCGATTTTATCGTACTTGGGAGGGTTCATGGAGAAGATTTGATCTTCCTTCACGGTCAGGGTCTGTCAGAAGAAAGAGATCCATGTATGTCAGCTAAGAGCTGAGATTGGGACTCAAACGGTGACCTTCAGCCTTTTTTTTCCCTCACCTCTCGACCTTCAGTCTTGACAGTGACCTTCCCTGATTCCCTGCTCTGGATTGTCCCTTTCACAAAGGATTCTTTGGGATGCACCACAAAGACAGATGACTTGGCATCAAAAGGCTTGTTCTGGGCCTCAATTCTCTCCTTTTCTGACTTTCGGAGATACACAGCTGCGTCCCCAAAGATGGCCATCTCAGCATCTGAAGACATAGCTGCAGTATATTTGGAGTACACCTGTAGAGAATTCTGATAGGCAAAATTTTATTTAATTACAATGCTGTCTTAAATTAAATTATTAATCCTATAAGGATTAAATCTCTACCATCAGAGGCTTGTTTTATCATCAGTCTGGTGGCAATAGTAATTCAAGCTATTCCTGCCCTGTCATGCCATGGCGTGCCATTCCCTCAGCTGTGTTAGCACATACAATTTTTTTAAAAAAACATTAACTGGATCCACCTTTAGAAAATAAAAGAAAAAGATTTTTTTCCATCAGCCAGTTCTAGGATACAGTTCAGAAAAGGGTTTTACTAACAAGCAGGAACAGTCACTTCAGGTCTAATGGCATGCTTCAGAGTGAAGACAAGCCTTTCAGAAGTATGTATCAAAATGAGAGAGAGCTGTTCCTCACTGACTAGTCTGGTTTTAAACTTTGGACAGGCTCCAAATGCCTCTCCAGCAGATAGTCTTGTATCTTTGTTGAAAGCCACCCTTCAAACACTGTAAGTAGTTCACTTTGGCTAGCTTCCCCCTTGCACTTCTACCCCTTTAGAAAGACACTTACTCAAAGTTATGTATATTTTATCTACTTCTTGTAAATTGAGCCAAATCAAATCATTTTAAGAGCTATTCAGAACCAGTCATCTCCTGGTTTTGAAAACTTGCTAATGGGGAAAAAATTAGTTTCTTTGGTGCCGTCCCCTGCTCCTACCCAAGCAAAGATTTTGAAATGTATCAAACACCCTAATGTATCTCCACCTAATGAAGTGGAGAAAAGAAAACAGATAATGCTTTCTTTGCCAAGACCATAGAAATTAAATGAGATGTGATTGGAGAAACTAAGAAAGAGAAACTAAACAAAATCCCTGCTGATGTGTCCTCACCAGTCTTCCACAAGTGAAGTGTACAGTCCTCTCATTTCTAGCATCTTCAAACTTCTATAAGAGTGTCATTATGTCATTGCGCATTTCTGATCGAGCTGCCTTCCTTGGTCTCCTAAAAAAATTATTTATCAAGAGTTTCCCATTTTTTTGCCTTGCTTTGATGAATTTTTGTTTTGTGGTTTTTTGTTTTTTTTTTAATTTAGCAGTTTAATTTGGAGGTCCAGAGTGTCTCTACAGTTTCTGATTAAAAAAGGCACTTCCAGGAGTTAACTCCACCTTTTTTGAGACATCTTTCTCAGGGTGACTTGAATCATTCTCTGTCCACATAGCTGTTCTTCATTGACTACAGACAGAATTTAGGTGACAGAGACTTAGAACAAGGACAAGTTTGTTCTTCTGAAAGTGATTTTTTTAAAGTTGAATTTTACCACCTCAGCACCCTTATATAGTCAGTAGAGAGAAACAGATCCCTGCCAAAGGCAAATGACATACCCTCAGGCAGAAAATGTGGAGCACAGATCATTTCAGCAGTTCTGTATAAGCTGCCTTGTCTATAGGAGTTAGCACTCTAGAAGTATCAGGCATCAAGCCTGGAATCTTCCTTCCAGGAAATATTTAATCATTCTTCCAAAGATCTGATCCAACCTTTCTGTTGTCTTTCTGTCTCTGGATGGTGGAGCACCTATTATATGAGCCAGGGGAGGTTTAGGTTGGCGCTTAGGAGAAATTTCTTCTCAGAAAGGGTGATTGAGCATTGGAACGGGTTGCCCAGGGAGGTGGTGGAGTCCCCGTCCCTGCGGGTGTTTGAGGAAAGGTTAGACATGGTACTGAAGGACACGGTTTCGTGGGTAATAGGTGGTGGTGGGACGGTTGGACTGGATGATCCCTGAGGTCTCTTCCAACCTTAATGATGCTATTATTCTATAGGCAAGTAAACCTTACCTAAGTACTGGCATCTAGTTTCGATTATCACATCTTACAAATTCCACTGGAAGCCAAGCAAAACACTTTTGTCTATTTTTACTATTGAAGATGAATCCTAGCACAGAAAGGAATGCAAAATGCACAGGATGAGAAAGATATCTGCCTGCAATCTAGCTGTTAGTGAATTAAGTTACCAAAAAAAAAAAAAAAAAAGCAGTTCCAGGCTTCAGTTATTGTTCCCACAGAAACAATATTCTTCAGACATTCTTGTTTGGCTGGTAGGATCATTAAGCTACACCTTATACAATCACAGAATCATAGAATCGCTAAGGTTGGAAAGGACCTCTGAGATCATCAAGTCCAACCGTCAACCTAACACCACCATGCCTACTAGACTCATGGAGCGCCGCATCTATGCGTTTTTTGTAGTGAGGAGGGTGTCAGTCTCTTCTCCCAAGTAGCAAGCGACAGAACAAGAGGGAATGGCCTCAAGTTGCATCAGGGCAGGTTTAGATTGGATATTAGGAAAAACTTCTTCACGGAAAGAGTAGTGAGGCATTGGAACAGGCTCCCCAGATTGGTGGTTGAATCGTCCCTGGAGATGTTCAAAAACCTTCATTTAATCCCTAAGGGGATTTAAGCAGGAAGCACCTGATGACTCAGAATTTGGGACACAAGGACATGGCAAAACTGGAGACATCTCTGGGTCTTTAAATAATTGTAAATATCTTCAAGAGTTGCTGATGCTTCTGTATGGACTTTTATTCTTAAGGGTTTTTGACAAATATTTTGGAAAAAAAATAGGTCTTGAAGACTTGTTAGGAAGTGTCTCCCCATCCTTCCCAGTCCATCCCTGCTTCCTAGGGTAGGAAAAACTGTACCCCAGCAAATTATCAGCTGTATCACCCAGGCAGAAGCAAAGTCCACCTGCCTAAAGCATCAACCTCAGGTGGGCACTGGTAGCAGGTGAGTGGCAGCAAAGAAACCACGGTTCCACAAGCTATTTTGGTTAGCCAGAACACTGGAAAACCAGGCTGGCTGCTGCTACACACATGAGCATGGCCTCAGAGAGAAACGACTTCCCATGGCAGCCACCACTACCTTCCCTTGGAGGCAGGAGGACTGCTCAAGGTAGTTCTCCCAGTGAAGCAATGAGATCCAATGTGACACCAAATGTGAACAGCACCATGCAGCCGCTATATCCAAGAATATCTGTTTCATGTGGAGATGCTGCCTAGCTGTACTCTTTGTGGCATCTCTGAGTCCCCTGAACAGCAAGATCCTATCCTTACACAGAGAGAAGGGATCATCCAGTGCCCTAAAAAGGCATCACACTCAGTATGTGCAGTATTGCAGTGCCACATTTCTACTTTTCCATTGCAAATGGCCTTAGAAACAGGTTCCCACATATTCATACCATGGAAGATGGCACTGAAACTTTACATATGTCAAGAAGTTTAGATCAAAAAACTTATCCTTCCCAACCATCTAGCTATTTAGACATATTTTTATTCTGAATTAGCCTGCTGATCTGACACAGATACTGCATTTTTTAGAACTTTTTTCCCTTTTGACACTCAGCTGTAACATGTGACTACCTGAACATCAATCCACAGCACAAACATTTAGTGAGTGATAGTGCTGATTGAAAATAACTTGTATGTGACAGAATTGCATTAAAAATATTACTTTTTAATGTTTATCACAGTTTCAGTTTAATGGTGTTTTGGTGCCTTGTAAATATACATGAAAATGATTTATAAGAAAATAAAAGTTTATGAATTTCAAAAATTGAAGTATAATTTTAAATCCAGTATTAGAATTCCAAAATTATAATACATTTCTCATAACTGGAACTTTCAGGAGAGAAGGCAATTTTAGATTCTCAGCTAAGTCTTTAAGCACTAATTTTGGGTAACCAAAAGCAAAGCATTAAATTAATTGCAGTTAATTGAGATCTTCCTACATATTCAACAATTAAATTTGAGTTTGGAAGGGAAGAGAGATTTTCCATTTTGTATATGGAGGACAGGATGGGCATAATAGCACAAAGTCTTTAGCAATGTCATAAAAGTTCCCTCCTTGTGAGGGAATGTGAATGGGTTGCACAGGTACTCCTCTGTACGGATGGCAAAACAGCCACCAGAAGACAACAGGCTGAACAGAGAAAAAGTATGTGCTGTGCGAGTCTCCTCAAAATGAACAATCTCTGCAGGCTAGTGGTCCTGATAAATTCTCAAGAACTGCCAAACCCACAACACCAAGACCTGCTGAATCTGCCCAAGCCCACCAGCACACACCACCATCAACAATGGGTTCTGTAGCTGGGATGACATCCAAGAGATTAGTAAAGACTACAGCATTAAACACACTGCCTGATGAAACCAGGAGCCTCTGAGGGTCTTTTTGAACATGCAACTAGAAGCCTGTCAGGGTTGGCCTCCTGCTTGTTGCTCCTACTGGGGAGCTACTGGTAAGTGTGCGTAAATGAGCTGTGAGGAAATATATGAATGTGCAGTGTCCATGCATGCCTGGCATCAGTAATAACAGCTTGAGTCTAATAATTGTAGCAGATTAATTAATGAAACATGTTCAAATAAATATTGGTTGTAATCTTTCTTCACTTGACTCAAATCCTTTACCAACAGCTACGGAATTTGCAACTGTAAGAGGACACTGCGTCATGTTTCAAAGTTAATCAGAAGGACTAGTATGTTTTTAAACACAATATATTTTAATAGAAAACATAGGATAAAGTGACTGACTCACATGCTTTTCACTAACGAATAAAATATACAAATACTTTCTTCTGGTGTAACCTCATCAGTTTGGTTACTGCCTTGTAAAAGATTTAGGGATAAAAACCCCACACTCTGCTTTGGTCCGCAAATCAAGACATCATCCGGAAGTTGGTTTAAGTCCAGGTCCGTGGAATTATAGTTGAATTTTACATAACAGATACAGCAAGCAGCTTGTCACAGGAAAGAGATTCTACCTTAGATGATCTCCTGTGGTGGGTCTACAGCACAGCACAAAGCACTATGCACTCCACAGTGTTCTGTGCACAGAATGACCGTGGTGAGCTCTGCAAGATCTAGTACTGGAAGCAGCAAAACTACAGTGTGCTCTTCTCCACCCAAGTTACTTCATTGTACCAAAGAGCAGGGCTTATTAGAAAAAGTGAAGCTTGACACTGATATAGCTTCTGAGATAGATGTTATTTTCCATATATATGTCACTACATTGTACTTCTTAGACACACTTTTTGGGGGGCAAATGAAGTCCCAGCATACTTTCCCTCTCTTCCCCTGCCTCCCTCCAGTAAATATGTATTTCAAAGTAGAACTTCTAGACAAGTCCAAATCCTTTATATGCCCTTATTATACACAAAGAATGAATAAAACAGTGTCTTACCTTACAGGCTGGGTAACTTGCAGGCTGGTAGTACTGTAAAATGAAAAAAGAATTTCCCGTCTTATTGCTGTGCAGAAATTCAGAGGGAAGTTGCAGAATGACTGTTTATAGAGGTCTTGAAAGCATATTTAAAATGTGAGCTGAGAAACAGATCACCTTCTGAAAATGAGGGCCAGGAGGAGCAGGACTGCAGCGTAACAGAGAATGGAAGTTTCTATCCCTTCTTTGCTAGCCAAGACACTCCACACTTACCTTGAAATTTTCTTTAAAGGCAGAGCTGTCTTGTCGCAAGACATTTTATACTCTTGAATTCACATAGTACAGATACCTTTTCTTTCTTCATTCATAACATTTTTGGCAAACTTTGTTCCTGGCAAAGCATTGTTTGGCAAAGTCAACTAAAGGGAAAACTGTCAGGCGATGTGACCAGATATAATTAGAAATTATTGATATCTCACTGACTGAATAAATCCCCTATAAATAATATGAGAAGGATCTAAAAGAAGGATTTGGACAAGTCCAACAGAGACAGTTTGAAAGGGCCCACTAGTCTTGGTGAGTTAAATACTGAAAATAGTCCAGGGTGCAGGTTTGAGAACACAGAGACCTTGCTCTTGATGGAGAAAAATCACTGAATCATGGCATCCTGAAAATATGTCAGAATGTTCTCTGGAATCTCTCATGCAATTCTCAAAGCAGAGCTAGATCAGGCTGCTCAGGAACACGTATATGTGAATTTTTGAAATCTCCAAGGAGGGATTTGCCACAATCTCTCTGGACGTATTTTCCAGTGCATTTGTTTGTATTTCTCACAGTACCATCTAAAGTTTATCAAGAAATGTGCTAAATGTTTTAGATAAAATATGCCATAAAGGAGCAAGAAATTTTTTGTTTAAACCACTTACCAGTTGTAATAGCAAAACACCTAAAGCAGAAGAGATGAGATGTGCTACAGTCCAGGCTCCTGCCTGTGACAGTGCTGGTTCTTGGGTCCCTCACTATCTGAGTCCATGACCACACTGAGTTTCTGAGTGAGATCCTCACATAGAGAACATCAGATGCATTCTGAGATCAGTAGTTTGATACACACATGAGTGTACACATCCATTTGCATGTGTGCACGCATGTACACTTAGCCTTTATATTCCTCATCAAAATGAAAGATGCTGTAGAAATGCTGCTCTGTCCCAGATGATCAGTTATTTCTGAAGGAGCATGTTTAGACCTGTGGCACATAGAAGGTAGAGCAGATGGTGAATGACATTCACAATCTCTGATACAGGGTCTACTCCAGAACACAGGCAAGATGCTCTTTCTGACATTGGTAAATGCACCTCCATTGAAGTATCACATATCCACAATTCTGCTCAGTGAATGAGCAATTCTTGTCTGCGCGCAAGACTCAGAAACACCAAAACACCATGTCTGTCTGTCCATGTCAACACATATTTGTTCTAAATTTTACCTCAGGAGAGAGTCCCAGGCTTGTGGTACCCTGAATGCTTAACACTTCGATCATCTGCATATCTGAAGTCCAGGTTTGCTCACACATTCTGTGATCCCTCCAAAATAATGTGTAAATGTAAGAAAATACAAGAAAATACTTTATTTAGATGTGTCTATTTTCTTACTAGAAGATTCCAGTTTGCAGTGTCTTGAATTTCAGTGTTGTGAAAAAAGAACTAATTTGCAGATTAAGATTTAAATGATTGATGTTGGGTGTTTTAATGAGGAAATGACTGACATTCATCATCACCTAGCACACATTGCACTATATTAGCATGTGAAGACCTTCTGAATGGTCACTTTCCACTGTAGAAAGGTACCCGCACATAAGCTACTGTGCCAGCCCTGAACCCGTCTTCATCAGAGGTTAAGATTAAGATACAAGATGCTATAAACAGCGGAGAAGCATGAACACACATTTCCATCTGTCAACTCTCCTTTGCTACAAGGACCTGCGAGACACCTAGGAAAAGAATTGCTAAATTGCTGCAGCTAAATGCAACAGAACTCATCTGTTGGAACTTACACATCAGCAGCTTTAAATCATGTCAGATCTAAACACATTCTTCTTCAGGTCACTGGCATTTTGATTATTAAAAGAGCTCAGTGGATAAAGCTCAGTCAATAGCACAGTGGCAAGGTTAGAAAACCAATGCCTGTGATCCAAGGCAACATTTCACATTAGGGACTGACCTGAGCATTAAGAGCTTATTCCAAGAAGGGCTCTAACACTTTCGAGTGTCTAGGCCTCAGCCTGGGTCCCAAATCCAGAGCTCACCCCTGGGCTCTGTGTGCAGTGTGTGGTGAAGCTGATGGAAACACCATGAACTCCGCCCAGGAGGAGCCCAGAGTCAGCCAGTGGGAAATGGTGAGCAGAGGGGTGCATCTGAAGTCCTCCCTCCCTGGGGAGCAGGTACTAAGGGGTGCTGGCAGGGGCACCTCCCTGCAGTGGCACCCGGAGCACAACTGTGCTCCCCAGCATGGGACCAGCAGGCATTGCTCTGAGGGGCTCTTGCAGCTGAGTGCCCAGGGTGCTGGAGTGCCACATGATGTCCAGCAGCCCAGTGGCTATCAATCCTGGCCGAGGAGGGGGCAGAAAGGTTGTGACAGCTCAGAGCCTGAGGTTTAGAACGGGCAGGAAGAAGCAGGGCTGCAGCCAGAGCTGGCGTGGTGAGGGCATTGCCTTTAACTGGAGGCCTGGTTCTTTTCGTATGTTTTCCCAGCTTATCAATTTGATATTTTAAAGAGTCTACTTGAAGAAAGCTGTTTCACACACTTAACTTCATGAGTAAGCAATACCTATAGTATTATGTTCTTGGTCTTTTCTATACATGATCAAGATGCTGTCTGTAATTCTCAACCTGATAATCCTTATGTAAGGGCTAGTCACAAGTACAAAAAGCATTGCTTTTTTTCTATGTCTTCAGTTCATAACACTCTCAAATTTTCCAGCCACTGCTTTTTTTTTTTTAAAGATCTTTTATCCATTCAGACTCACAACAGTACAAAACTAAACACATTTTTCCTTATTGTGAAGCAAATTTCATGAGCTATGATACTCAAGAATGATTCAAGAGTATTAAATTAGAAAGCAGCAAAGAACTTGCAAATTCTTCACAATGCTTCAAAATATGCCAGTCTTAGAATCAAAAGTATTTAGAGACAATAATATTCAAACATGATATTCTGAATTTGCACAAAGACATGGTGTCAAATTTAACTATTTGTTGATACAAATTCAAGGATAAACATAGTTGCTGTCTACGCACTGTTAGCTCAACATTTAATGACACTAAGTTCAGCTGAAAATACAAAGGCTCCTCATAAAAGAAGGTATTTAATTTTGTTTTTTCCAGAAGCCAAGTGGTCTATGGCTGAACTATTCCTCCTTTGGTCCACAATATTGAATTGAAGGCTCAAAAGACCTACAAACTCTTTCTGGGTTACTGCAAGAACAACAACAACAAAAAAGTAGTGAAATCCACCTGCTCTTTAGTAAGATCTTGTTTTGACATTTGCAGTTGTTCTCTGCTTCTGCCCTCAGAATACTGTTTAAATTACACTCTTCTCCTCCACGGAAAGGTTTTCCCCATAGCAGGGATTGCAAAGCTTCAGAAAAGATACTACTATTGAACATAATCAGGGAAATTAGTACAAGATACTCAGCAACACCCTCATACTGAACTAAAGTGAAGAAAAAATGAAGTAATACTTAAAAAAATTAGCTCATTTAAGAAGACAGTTTTCTAAACCATGTTTAGAAATGAATAAATGTACTGGCATGACAGTATTAGATAAGCTACCACACATTGAGGAGTCTATGACAAATGCAAACAGATGCAGAACTTATCTTCCCCTTAGGCTATCAATGTCAGAGAGTTTCATAAGATGTTTAATTGACTGTATTTCAATATGTATGTAATAGTACACACTGAGAAAATTTCCATTTGACATATAAACTAAATGCCACACTCTGTCTAGCTGCAACAGGAAAAGACCACCTTGCTTGCCCATGTAGCGTGTGTCACTGTCTAAAAATGTGACTTCCATCTAACCTGGTCTTCTGGACTTGTCTTCCTATGGAAAGAGATAGGTAACTCTGTAAGTCTTGTACCCTTCTGTACAAGAGATATCATGGTCATAGGAAGAAGCACCTTTCAGAGTGACTGACTTCTTTCCATATGCTACAGATTGAAAGTCAAAATTAATAGCTTGAACCATCAGAATGACCATTCTGAGCCAGACCAAATGTCAAGCCAGTCCAGAAGGTGACTAAAGCAGTTTCCTAGAACAGTCCCATAGCATATTACATTTCCCACCACCGTTTCTATCAGAAGGCCAGAAGCCTTGAGCTTGCCTGGACTTGTTGAGGTTATTTAGCTTTGTTTAGCTGAAACAGCAAGTTTCCCAACAGTTTGGAAATGAATGTCTAACTTGTTTTTAGCTTTAACCTACTTTGCACGAAGAAACTATACCTGGTATGTTTATTTCTAAAAAAAATTCTAAAAAAACCCCAAGTGATTATTGAGTAACTGAATTTATGGACTGAAAAAAAAAAAAAAATTAGCAACAGACTGTTCAACAGCATATGAAAATAATCCAAGAGGACCCAAGATGGAGGATGAAGAAACCCCAATAACAAGATCATACTCTTCCTGGCAAAGAACTCATGGTGCTGAAGACTCATTTTATTGGGTAGGACGCTTGACCTCAGAAGACTGGAATAATGAAAACTCAGCACTTTTTTTAAAGGACCAAATACTATTTTATTTATGATTTATCCATTTTGACTATAACACTAAGCACCACTGGGAGAAACTGGACAATTTAGATTTTAGGTGTTAGTGACTGGACAAATAATATGTACTGTATTGTGATCAGACTGTTGCAACACTGATTAGATTAAGAATAAATTTTCTTAGATTTGTGTGTGTCTCACATCTGAGGATGCACTGGATATGTAGCTCATGGCACAAGCCATTGCATCTCAATAGGACAGGGAGTCACAGACCTCAGTACTGCTCTCACTCTCCCCATAGCGCCAGACATATGGAGAGTATTTTTACCTGCCCATGTCCCAGTCACATTTGCCCTTGAAGAGGATCACCATGTACTCTGTCCTCCAAAGACCAGCAGCTCTGAAGACCACCTTGCTACCTTTAGGTAGCAAGAAGACTGTGGGGTGGAGAAGATGCTGGACTCCCTTAGAAGGAAACCTCCACCTTCTCCCCTGAGGTTTTGCCTTGCTGGTATGGAAGGTGACACTGGTGGGCTCAGGCTCATGACACCTCTATCTACAAGGAAAGCAGCCCCAGACTTCCTGCTGTCAGCTTAAGGCTTCAGTGTGGTCCCAATTCCTCAGATGCACCCTGCACCATTGCCTTGTGTGCCCAGATGATGAATCTTCCTCCCAAGGACCTTCTCTCTCCTGTCTTTCTTCATGAGATCAGCCTTGCCAAGTAGCAAGCTCCATGCTGTCTACCCCTTGCCAAAGGCACATCACTGCTGCCTTCCTCCTTAGCCACTACTTCAGCCTCTCTGTCCTGCATCCAAGGTAAGCAGTTGTGAGCCCAGGCTCACTCTCCATACTCACCCAGGCATACTGGGACACTGGTTGGCACTGGAAGGAACCACAGCTCTAAAAGGGTCATCTTTGGCTTCCCACCCCTAGCTGACTACACACTCGTGTGGGTTGATTGGAGGGGATGCTCAGGAGATTTTTCTGCTCTTGTCACCTCACTGCACGAAATGCTGGGCAGCAGAGCTGCTCTGCTGTCGTCCCCCTCTCCTTCACCATGGAGACAGCAGGTGAGAAAATGATCCATACGGCCTGTGAAGGCAAAAGCAGCTCTTGCTCACAGGGACAGAAGGGCTTCTAGCATCCTGCTATCACTGCTGGTGCTGCACTGGGAGGGACATGTCCCCTAGCACTTAATACCCTCCTAGGAAGCAGTTTGTGCTGGGAACTGGGACTGAGGGTGGGACACAGGCAGGGACATATCAGAAGATATGTCTCCCCTCTGGAGACTGCCCCCTTTCCTGAGGGGATCAGGAGCCAGAAGACATGGGAGGGCCCTCATACAGCACTGCCCAGACTCTCTTCTGTCCTCTTGGGCATCTCCAGTCATCTTCTCCCTGAGAAGCACTCATTTGCTTATCTCATCACAGCACTCACTGTTGCCCGGGGGCTAGAGTCAGCCCCCAAAGGCTGCCAGAAAGAAAGGGAAGCAGCTTCCCATACAATACTTGCTCAAACTGGCCCTTACAGCTACCAGACCCCACCATGCATGAAGGTATCCTGAGCATTTTTCAGGGGCTTTGCACTGGGATTCTGTTGTGGTTTAACCCAGCAGGCAGCTAAAACAACCACACAGCCATGTGCTCACTCCCCTCTCCCAGTGGGATGGGGAAGAGAATTGAAAATGGAAGAGAGAAAAAAAAACCACAAAACTACTCATGGATTGACATAAAGACAATTTAATAGGACAAAACAAAACCAAGGAAGTTAATAATAATAATATACACAATAAGTGATGAATAGCACAATTGCTCACCACCCGAAGTCGATGCTCTGCAAGACCCCAAGCTGCCCCACCTCCCAGCCCACCCCACAGTTATAAACGGAACATGACATCATGTGGTGTGGAATATGGTCACCTTGGGACCTGGCTGTGTCCCCTCACAGCTTCTTAGGGGGCTCCTGCCTTCTCATTAGCTGGCCAGTATAAAAAGCTGAAAAGTCCTTGACTGCTTGGCAACAACTAAAAATATTTTCTACAGTATTCTCATTCTAAATCCAAAATTTAGCTCTATACCAGCTGCTGGAAAGAAAATTAACTCTATCCCTGCTGAAACCAGGACAGACTCGGATGTTCAGTGGCTGCCCTGGTCATGATGCAGCCCCCTCCAGAGCAAGTATTGTAATCTTCTCCCCACCCTCCCTCAAGCTTGTCCACCAGCATTTTGTCCTGCTGGTCTGTGCCCAGGCTTCAAAGCAAATCCAGTCCCACTGCTGCAGCCTTGCCACAGATGTGCCCTTGCACTTCCCTGTGCCCCTTTCTGAAATCCAATCACAGGAATGACTCCTCGTTTCCTCCAAAGTCACTTGGGCCATGTTCATTTGTAGCCATCAGGTATTCACTGTTCTAACCCAGGTTCCCTTCAGCCCTCTTTGTCAGCTCTGGGGAAGGGAACAAAGAAAACAGCTCTTAGGCAACACACCTTGCTGCTTCTTTTGGGATACTGCTTGAAAGATGAGGCTGCTGCCTAGCTCATAGCCCAGGTGGGAGCCCCTGTGCAAAACTCCCACCAGGAATCACTCACTAGGCTGTGGCCATGGCAGGCTCCTGCCCACAACCCCTTCCCAATGCTAGCTGGAGGCTAGAGCCCAACAAGTGCCTGTACAGTAGCTGATTTGTACTCCTCCAGCTCTGTAGCAGCAGTGGCACCTCCACAGCAGCTGGAATCCCCCTGTTGTTTGCACAGCCTGCACAGGGGCAGGGTCTCTTGGGCACAGCAAGGCTCTCACAGTGGCCACCCTCCTTCTCCTGGTCCTGTAGAAAATATTGTCCTTCTCATATTGGAGTAGGCATCCCTTTACAGACACGGGCAAGGGCAACTGTAGGAGTTCATTGCAAATTAAACCCTCATCCAAAGGGTCATGGAGTGGAAACTGTAACACATATACTTTTAAATTGTAGCCCATGATTCAGCCTGGAGAAGAGAAGGCTCTGGGGAGACCTAATCACAGTCTTCCAATACCTAAAGGGGACCTACAGGAAAGCTGGTGAGGGGCAGTGCAGTGACAGGACAAGGGAAAATGGGGTTAAACTAAAAGTGAGGAGATTTAGATTGGACATTAGGATGGAATTCTTTACTGTGAGGGGGGTGAGGCACTGAAACAGGGTGCCCAGAGAAGTTGTGGAGGCCCCCTACTTGGCAGTGTTCAAGGCCGGGTTGGATGGGGCTTTGGGCAGCCTGATCTAGTGGAGGTTGTCCCTGCCCATGACAGGGGGTTTGGAACTAGATGATCCTTGTGGTCCTTTCCAAGCCAAACCATTCTATGATTCTGTGATTTGCATTACATGTTATAGGAAGTATTATAGAAGGAACCACACAAACCAGTGGAGGACTAGCCACATCAGGATGACAGGCAAGTACAGCAGTGAGCCAAGCTGAGCTGGATTTGGTGCCAAATAACTCCAAAAACCACACCATCTTTCCTGTTCTAAATGACCACCATAATAGATGGAACCCAAGTCATGGACTATATGAACTCCATTGATATTTTATAGAAGAATGGCCCATAGACCACTCCTGTCATAAGAAATGACATTTGTGTATAATCAAAAGATGGGGAGGGGCTAGTGGTTAATAAGGATGTATCGAATAGTGTGAAACCAGTACATGACTTAAATTATATGGAATAAGAATCATAGAATCATAGAATAGAATGATAGAATCACTAAGGTTGGAAAGGACCTCTGAGATCATCAAGTCTTTGGCTGGGATGATGATAATGGAAACTCTAATGAGCTCATCTTTCCAGTATTCAGTCTGCGTTCACCAGCACTTCATCTAGACAATGCAACGAAAAAAGACCTCATTGTACTAACAGATTCCATTTTGACGAGCCAGAAAAGGTATTCTAACATGAAGGAAGCAGAAGCAGCCCCCAGCTCTATCAATCAAGAAATTTTACTTGACACAGAAAACACTGAAAAAGCATGATGTTTCATGCTATAATTATGATCACAGCCTCCTGTGAACCTCAGAAAGTATTATCCTGCTATGTCTGTGCCTATGAACCCCATGTTCACTGTCTGAAAGAGACACTGGTGTTCTTTTGATAGATGTAGGAAGTGGTCTTAATAATCTAGACAAAATTAACTCTGAGTAGACATTCTGTTTAAAAAAATGGGCCTAATTGAAGAGAAAATATTTCTCTGATCTAAATAAGAGAAATTGAACACATGGTTCTGGCTCAGAATTATCAAAAAGACAGAGAACAGGCTATTTTACAGGAGTTGTAGTCCCTGATGGGCTCCAGCAGCTTTGCTGTAAGCCTTGCTGGTATGTCCCCACTTCCCACAGCACCCAATAAGCAGGATTTGCTCATCTGCTTTTTGATTTGCCTCATTTGGTGAGGCATTGGAACAGGCTCCCCAGAGAGGTGGTTGAATCATCGTCCCTGGAGACGTTCAAAAAACGCATAGATGTGGCGCGCCAGGACATGGTCTAGTAGGCATGGTGGTGTTAGGTTGACGGTTGGACTTGATGATCTCAGAGGTCCTTTCCAACCTTAGCGATTCTATGATTCTATGATCTGTGAGCAGGCCCAGCTGTGCCACAGGTCACACCTTGGCATCTGAACCTAGTGAGCACCCAAGGCCATGGCTTGGCAGCCATGGGATGGATGAATGAATTGCCATGCACAGTGGCTGCATCTGAAGCTGTCTGTGCTCAGCCTGCCCACCCATGCAAATAGGGGGATGTCCTCCCTTCCATAGAGCTGAGCCTGCCATGGCACCAGAGCAGCAGTGCACAGGCTCAAAGCTCTCTGTGGCACAACCTCTTCTTGACTGATCCTGAGTGGGACCCATAGCCATTGGTCAGTAGTAATAATGACAACAGTCATTTCCAAAGAAAATATGATTTTTTAGAGGCTCATGTCACATATTTCTTGTAGGCAGAAGATGGGAAGGTCATCCCCTAGAAATGCATGAAATAACAGTAATTTTGAGTTGGGAGCATACAGGGATACAAGATAAAGTTGCTTCTCTCCCTGACACACATGAAGTGTGCAATGACTTCTTAAAAAGGACAAAGCTTTAATGGGGGCCCCGCAGGGTCTGACTTGTTATGAAAATGCCTGTTCTATACTGAGCTCAAGAATCTAATAGCAAACACTTCTCTAAGGACCCCAGCCCAGACAGTTATTTTTATAGATGCTGGAGTCATTGCTCCTTGGAGTTGGGTTTCAGCAGAAAGAAGCTAGTGTTTCGCTGACATCTTAAGATATGAAGGAGAGCTTTGAGCTCTCTGAGGAGTGAGCAAAACATTTGGCTCTACCAGCTGCACAGGGAATATGATCTGAGCCAAATATAAGAACTGAGGGATTTATACATTTGTTTCAGACACCATAAGTTCATTTTAAGAAATTATTCTCCCTGCACACACGCACACACACGTACTCATTTACACCTGCATGCACCCACACACCATTTATGGTGTTCTAACATTTTCATTTGGGGTTGGTTTTACTGTTGCTGTGCAGAGCCTGAAGTCTTCCTGGGAAGAAATCTTTACATGATGTACAGAGTGGCTACTTTTCGCATAAACTTTTCCAAAAATAACATCATGATCACCTTCTTCTGCCCTGTTTCATCACATTCCCAGCAATCTTTGGTAAGAAAATAAGTTCCTTGGTAAAGGGGACTGAAAACTTCTCTCAGCTGATCAGATAAAAGAGTGCCTAGGTGAGAGATTCCTCCACAACTTATTTTGCCCTGAGGTGTGGATTGAGGTGGTAGATATAGTCTCCACAAACACACTTTGTCCTTTCTTGAACACTGATGGAGGGAGATCTCACATGTGGCATCAGTGTCACTTAGGGAAGCAGCAGCATATGGTAGGCAAAGCACAAATACTACTGACAAATGGCTACGGCAGTTTCTTCGTCCCTTCAGTCTTTAATACCAACAGCCTTACAAGTCTTAACTTAGAAAAATTATGTGGGAAATTTTCCTGATTTTAATAGTGCAAGATATTACTTATCAGCATTGTCCATGACCAGAAGTGCTTTGCTATCCCTCCATTACAGCACTGCCAATCACTCCTCAAATCTTTTAGGAAAAGGATAATATGAGTGCAGTTGTAGGTTTGGTTGCTCATTCCTACAGGAACACAGGTGAGGAAGAACAATCCCTTCTTATTGTCTATAGCAGGAACATTAAGGATGGTCTGAACAGCTATGTTTGCTGAGTTCATAGAATGGTTTGGGTTGGAAGGGACCTCAAAGATCATCTCATTGCCACCCCCTGCCATGGGCAGGGACACCCTCCACTAGACCAGGTTGCCCAAAACTCCATCCAACCTGGCCTTGAACACTGCCAGGGATGGGGCATCCACAGCTTCTCTGGGCAACCTGTTCCAGGGCCTCACCACCATCACAGTAAGGAATTTCCTCCTAATGTCCAATCTAAATCTCCCCTATTTTAGTTTAAACCCATTCCCCCTTGTCCTGTCACTACACTCCCTGATAAACAGCCCCTCGCCAGCTTGCCTGTAGGCCCATTTTAGGTACTGGAAGGCTGCAATAAGATCTCCCCGGAGACCCTTCTCTTCTCCAGACTGAACAAGTCCAACTCTCGCAGCCTGTCCTCACAGGAGAGGTGCTCCAGCCCTTTGATCAACTTTGTGCCTCTCCTCTGGACTTGCTCCAACAGCTGCATAGGTTTTTATTGTACTGAAGACCCCAGAGCTGGATGCAGGACACCAGATTGGGTGTCACAAGAGCAGAGTAGAGGGGCAGAGTCCCCTCCCTCAACCTGTTGCCCACACTGGTTTTGATGCAGCCCAGAACACAGGTGGCTTTCTGGGCTGCTAGCACGCACTGCTGGCTCATGTTGAGCTTGTCATCAACCAAAATCCTCAAGTCCTTCTCCTCAGGACCACTCTCCATCCATTCTCCACCCAGCCTCTAGCTGTGGTTGGGATTGCTCAGACCCATGTGCAGGACATTGCTGCTGGCCTTGTTGAACTTAATGCAGTTCAAACGGGTCCACCACTCCAGCCAGTCAAGGTCTCTCTGGACCTTCCCTCCAGTATGTCGACCACATCACACAGCTTGGTGTCGTCAGCAAACTTGCTGAGGGTGCACTCGATCCCACTGTCCATGTCACCGACAAACATTTTAAACAGTGCCGGTCCCAATACTGACCCCTGAGGAACGGCACTCACCACCGATGTCCACTTGGACATTGAGACATTGACTGTAATAATTTGAGTGCGGCCATCCAGCCAATTCCTTATCCAGCGAGTGGTCCATCCCTCAAATCCATGTCTCTCCAATGCAGGGACAAGGATGTCATGCGGGACAGTGTCTAATGCCTTGCACAAGTCCAGGTAGATGACATCAGTCACTCTTCCCTTGTCCACCGTTGCTGTAACCCCATCACAGAAGGCCACCAAATTTGTCAGGCACAATTTGCCCTTAGTGAAGCCATGTTGGCTGCCACCAATCAGTTCCTTAATTTCCATGTGTCTGAGCATAGTTGCCAGGAGGACCTTCATCATCTTGCCTGGCCCAGAGGTGAGACTCACTGGCCTGTAGTTCCCTGGGTCTTCCTTTTTTTCCCTTTTTGAAAATCAGGTTATATTTTCCCTTTTCCAGTCAGTGGAGACCTCACCAGACTGCCACAACTTCTCAAATATGATGGAGAGTGGCTTGGCCACTTCATCTGCCAGGTCCCTCAGGACCCATGGATGCATCTCATCAGGTCCCATGGACATGAGCACCTTCAGGTTCCTTAGCTATTCTTGAATCTGATCTTCTACAGTGGACAATTCTTCCTTTTCCCAGTCTCTGCATTCACCTTCTGCAACTTGGCCAGTGTGGCCAAAGCCCTTGCCAGTCAAGACTGAGGCAAAAAAAGTCATTGAGTACCTCCACCTCCTCCATATCCTGGGTGACCACATCACCTGTTTGATTTTGGAGGGAACACACATTTTCCCTTATTCTTCCTTTTATCACTGACACATTTATAGAAACTTTTCTTGTTGCCTTTAACATCCCTGGCCAGATTTAATTCTATCAGGGCTTTGGCTTTCCTACCCTGATCCCTGGCTGCTCGGACAGTTTCCCTGTATTCCTCCCGGGCTGCCTGCCCTTGCTTCCAGCCTCTGTAGGCTCCCCTTTTGTGTCTGACTTTGTCCAGGAGCTCCTTGTTCATCCATGCAGGTCTCTTGGTGTTTTTGCCCAACTTCTTTGCTGGGATGCATTGCTCCTGAGCTTGGAGGAGGTGACCCTCGAATACTAGCCAGCTGTCTTGGGCCCCTCTCCCCTCCAGGGCTTTGTCCCACAGTATTCTACCAAGCAGATTCCTGAGGAGACCAAAGTCCACTCTTCTTAAGTCCCGGGTAGGGAGTTTGCTGTTTGCAGCATCTTCCTTGCTGCCGTGAAGACCCTGAACTCCACCATTTCGTAGTCACTGCAGCCAAGGCTACCCTTCAGCTTCACATCCCCTACCAGCCCCTCCTTGTTGCTGAGGACAAGGTCCAGCATGGCATCTCTCCTCATTGGCTTCTCTATCACTAGGAGGAGCAATTTGTCATCAACACATTCCAGGAACCGCCTGGCTTGTTTGTGCCTTGCTGTGTTGCCCCTCCAACAGATATGGGGGTGGCTGAAGTCCCCCATGAGGACCAGGGTTTGTGAACATGAGGCTGCTCCTGTCTGCCCATAGAGCACCTCATCGCCCTTGGTCCTCCTGGTCAGGTGGCCTGCAGCAGATCCCTGCTATGATGTCCCTTGGCCCTGCACTCCTTTAATCCCAACTCATAAGCTCTCAGTCAGCTCCTCATCCATCCCCAGGTGGAGCTTCATGCATTCCAGATGGTCATTAACATAGAGGGTGACACCCCCCCCGCCTCACCTGCCCTGCCTGTCATTCCTAAAGAGCCTGTATCCTTCCATCCCAACACTCCAGTCATAGGAGCCATCCCACCATGTCTCTGGAATGCCAATAAGATCGTAGCCCTGCAGGCGTGTGCACATCTCCAACTCCTCTTGTTTATTCCCCATGCTACATGTGTTTGCACAGAGGCATTTCAGTTGGGCCCCCAATGAGGCTGACCTCCTGGCTGGGATTCCTTTGAAGTATTTTTCCAGTGTTTCCCTGTTGGTTCCTGTTGCCTCAGGGGCCCCTGAATCATCTCTAGACTTCAAGTGTGCTGCAGTGTGTTCAGCACTTCTCTGAGCAATACCATGAGGGCCCTCGCTAGCACCCCATCCCTCCAACCAGGGCATTTTGTCCCAGCACTTGTCACAGGCAGGGCTGCTTATCATTCCCCACCCCCTTCTGAGCCTAGTTTAAAGCTCTGGCAATGAACCCTGCCAGCTCCTGGGCAAAGACCCTTTTTACTCTTTAAAACAGGTGAATCCCATCAGAGCTCATCAAGCCTAGTGCCATGTACACCATCCCATGGTCAAAGAACTCAAAGTTGTGGCAGTGACACCAGCCATGGAGACATGTGTTTGTGGACTGTTTTTGCCTGATCCTTCCAACATTGCTGCCTGCAACTGGAAGGATGAAAGAAAAAATAACCTGCATTCCTGATCCCTTCAGGGACTGTCCCAAGACCCTAAAGTCCCTTTTGATTGCTTTAGCGCTATGTTCAAATGTTATGTAATGACTTATAACTCACAATGGATCTGGTACAGCAATATATGTCTAAGAACTGTAAGTTTCAAAAAGGTGTTATATGATAAAAATACATAAATATTATAAAAATGTGAATGCACCCATTTCAATGGTAAATTTGAAGGTTTGAGACATGAAGGATGAGGTTGAAATAACTCATAATGTTGCCTATGATACTAAAAATACTTTAGAGCTAGGTCATTCAGCTTTTATGGATCAGTAGGTTGACATCTTATTGTGGAAGGGGTAAACAGAGTAGGCAGTAAAGAGATATTCTAGACATTGCTAGATCTGTGTACTGACAGTTCAGAAGAAATCATCACAAAGTTATAATTTAAGGAAGAATTAATCATAGAATCATAGAATCATTTTGGTCAGAAAAGACCTTTAGGATCATCAAGTCCAACTGTTAACTAACACTGCCAAGTCCAACCACTAAATGATGTCCCTAAGTATCTTATCTACACATGTTTTAAATACCTCCAGAGATGGTGATGCCACCACTTCCCTGGGAAGCCTGTTCCAGTGCTTAACAATCCTTACAGTGAAAAAATTTGTCCTAACATCCAAACTAAACCTCCCCTGGCACCACTTGAGGCTGTTTCCTCTCATCCTATCACTTGTTACTTGGGAGAAGAGATGAACATCCACCTGGCTACACTTTCCTTTCAGGTCATTGTAGAGAGTGATAAGGTCTCCCCTCAGCCTCCCTTTCTCCAGGCTAAACAAACCCAATTCCCTCAGACATTCCTCATATAAATAAATATTTACCAAAAAATATATATTATAAATAGATATATATTTTTATGTACGTAGAAATGTATCTCTCTTTTATTCTATACAAATAGAAAGAGAAAACATAAGTTTGTGCAAAAGGGACAGAAGACAGTTTTTTCTTGAGCCAGGTTTAACTGATAAGAGGTTCATGCTATTCTCATCAGAGACAACCAATAGACAAAATGGTTTTTGTACACAAAAAGTGTATCCAGTTGAAGTGACAAGGAGGTGATCTGTGACAGCCAGCATGGCTTCACCAAGGGAAAATCATGCCTGACCAATCTGGTGGTCTTCTATGATGGAGCGACTGCATCACTTGATAAGGGAAGACCAACCAATACCATCTACTTGGATTTCTGTAAGGCTTTTGGCACATTCCCACATGACATCCTGATCTCTAAATTGGAAAGATACGGATTTGAAGGGTGGACCATTCGGTGGATAAGGAATTGGCTTGATGGCCACACCCAGAGAGTAGTGGTCAGCGGTTCTATGTCCAGGTGGAGGCCGGCGATGAGCAGTATCCCTCAAGGATCTGTCTTGGGACTGGTGCTTTTCATATCTTTATCAATGACATAGACGACAGCATTGAGTACACCTTCAGCAAGTTTGCAGGCGACACCAAGCTGAGTGGTGCTGCTGATACAAAAGAAGGAAGGGATGTCATTCAGAGGGACCTGGACAGGCTTGAGAAGTAGGCCCATGTGAACCGAATGAGGTTCAACAAGTTCAAGTGCAGGGTGCTGCACCTGGGTAGGGGCAATTCCAGACATGAGTACGCACTGGGAGAAGAACGCATTGAAAGCGGCCCTGAGGAGAGAGACTCGGGGGTTCTCGTGGACAAAAGGCTAGACATGAGCCAGCAGTGTGCACTTGCAGCCCAGAAGGCCAGCTGTTTCCTGGGTTGCATCAAAAGAGGCGTTACCAGCAGGTCGAGGGAGGTGATCGTCCCCCTCTACTCTGCCCTCATAAGACCCCACCTGGAGTACTGCATCCAGCTCTGGGGCCCTGAGCACAAGAAAGATGTGGATCTGCTGGAGTGAGTCCAGAGGAGGCCACGAAGATCATCAGAGGGCTGGAGCACCTCTCCTATAAAGAAAGGCTGGGAGAGCTGGGGATGTTCAGCCTGGAGAAGAGAAAGTTCCAGGGACACCTCATTGCAGCCTTTCAATCCCTAAAGGGGTCTTATAAAAAGGATAGAGAGGGACTCTTTACTCAGATAACGGTAGGAGAAGGGGCAATGGTTTTAAACCAAAAGAGGATAGCTTTAGATTAGATATTAGGAGGAAATCCTTCCCTGTGAGGGTGGTAAGGCACTGGAATAGGTTGCCCAGAGAAGTTGTGGATGCCCCTGGATCTCTGGCAGTCTTAAAGGCCAGGTTGGATGGGGCCCTGGCCATGGCAGGAGTCCTTGGAACCAGATGATCTTTCAGGTCCCTTCCAACCCAAGCCATTCTATGATTCTATGATTTTGCGAGTAGCTCTGTAAATGCTGGAAGTGGAGGTTATGTCTACTTACTTCATGCTTCCACACTAATTATGGTATCGAAGAAAAATGGGATACTAAGGTTTTCAGCAGATTCCAGAAAACTTAACAAGATGGCTCTGCCCATACAGTATCCCATATATAAAACAGACTCACTTATCATTCTGAAGAGAACAGAATAGTTCTCTGTACGGGGTTTAAGAATATTGACAAATCGCACTGAAAACTAGATTTTTCAGGAAATTAGTCTGCAATGTGTTTAACACATTCTTTCTGGATAAAAAAGAGAATTGCATTTCAGTCAGCTGAGTGTAGAGTACTCATTCTTGCTACTCCTGGTAGTTTATCCACAAAATGCCACCTATCATTTTTTCCACAAAAAGAGATCTGGAACAAAATCTGAATTTTCTTGAGCTACTTGGTAGACTCATTTCAAAAACAATCTTTGTGTGGTTTGAAACTTGCAAATGCTGTTGTCAGCCATGGTATCAGAATTAGAAAAGCATGCCTAGAAAGAACAATATGGCCTGTAAACCACCAGTGTATATGGTATGATATAGCGTAGCCTCATTCTGCTGTTCCCTGGGTAAAAGGAGAGCTCCCAGGAATGTTGGCAGATGATAAGCTGGAACACTAATCCTTCAGAGCAAATCTTCTCTTTGCTACACTTTGACCAACATGTTGCTGTGAAAGGGACCTGAAGGTGGTAAGGACACGCTTTCTTTATTAGATTTGATAAGTATTGTATTGGATTAAATTAATTATGGGGAATACCTCCTGTATTCCCCATGGAACTTTTCTGTTAAATACGGAGCTTAACATGCTGTGTTACCTTCTTAAGATGTCCTCTAAGAATGTGTTTGGATTTTCCTGATAAAGACCTTCTATACTGGGGCAGGGTGGGGGGGATGGAATTTTGAATTAATTTGTTGAAATAACACAGTAATTACCATTACTAATGTGAGTTGTGGAGTAATTCTCTAGGAAGAAATGCAGTTGGGATGAATAATTTATGTACAGATGTAAAAGGCAATGTCTGGGGCTAAATGTAAATCTCCTGAGAACATTATTGATGAAGACTAGCTTGTGCTACAGTTCGTACAAGGCAGTGGCAGAGATGTCCATCCTCTGTCCTAATCCTGCTCGTGCCTTCAAGAACTAGTATCTGCAATGCATTGTGCATTTGTAATTTAGCCTTACTACATAAAAACGAAAGCAAACATTCCATGTCTCCACATAGGGAATTTGCAAAGTGGACTTTGATACACATGAAGTCTTCTCTTTCTAGCTATAACTCTCTGTTCCACACATAGACTAAAGGAACTTAGTCCCTTGAAACAGTTCTGAAACAGCCAACTGAGAGCAGAGAGGTGGCTGGATAAATGTGCAACCTGTGACTGGAAATGAACAGTACTGACTGTGTAGCCAAGGCGAACAATGCACACGCTTCCTATTTCCACAGCAAATACTAAGTGACTCCTAGGTGACATTCAGAATGCCATTTCTTTCACACATTTAAGCAGCTGATAGACTCCAGTTACAGAACAGGTGAGTGAAGTAAAAAGGCTTAGAAGCCTCTGAGTAAAGTGCAGAAAGCAGAGCAACGACAGGTGGCAAAAAGAGTCAGAGAAGGACACTGAGGTGGATGGAAGGGAAATTAGGGTTGCTAGCATGATATTAATATTAGGATGCAAATGACTCAGAAAAAGAGGTTAAGTGGCATGTTCCTTAGCTCACCCTTCATCTGTCTCAGAATTGGAGAGGTGTCATGACGCATGCAGATTATCATAACTCTGATGTGTGATTCTCAGACACTATAGATGGAAAGTACAACTAAACTATGCTTTGCCTGAACTTTGTGTGAATATTTCCTATCTGTCTTAAGCTGTAAAGAACGTATCACTCGATCACTGCTTTACCAAGCATGCAGGCATAACCTTTGCCTTCTGCATACATACTGTCAACTCCCTGATACTCCCTCAGGGATTTCTCCAGCTAGCCTGTGTCCTCCTGGAGCAGGGTGACCTCTAGGGACCTCTGGGCAGAGCTGACATGGAATGAGCATGTCGGTGCTCTGCCCCATACTCTGCACATTTGCAAACCTTGGACTTTGCCTATTAGTGCCCACAGTCTGAGGTATTTATGTATGTTAAATCATATATTCCCAGCAGTACTGTCTTGTTTTCCAAAGGGCTACCCACGTAAGTAGAATAAGATGCTTCAGCAGACTTCTTCCTTCCTGTCTTTCATAAGAAAGATAGGATTTTTTTCAGATAGTACTGCAAATAAGTCCATAGACTTATAATTCATGAAGAATTGAATTGACAGATTTGGTTTGTCAGAATTCACTGAGTAGAATTATCTTTCTGCAGAACAGGAATATTTTCAGTTAATGTTATTCTGTCAATAAAACAGTGCTTGTTTACTTAGGAGGCACATCCCTGATATCCATATTATTATAGCTGTAATAGAATTTGCAACCCATGCAGCTCCACTGGATTACATCAGCTGCAGCTATTTTAAACTTCTTCCTAGAGATGTTACTTCATGGTAATTATGGACCAGTGCTTTATTCAAGGTCAGTGACCTTTGCGTTACTTACCAGCTAGTAGGCAGTCTGACTACACAGGGAGTTTATACAAGCTGATTCTAACCTTCAAGGTAGGGCATCAAACTACAAATACATGCAAAATGAAATGCTGTCATTTATATGGATTAAGTAGAGGTATTGCCCCAACATAAATAAGAAACATATTGAGACTGATAAGAACTAAGTAAGTATTTAAGGCATAAACAGTCTTCCCCTGTACTCAGCACTGGTGAGGCTGCACCATGAGTACTGTGTCCAGTTTTGGGACCCTCAATACAAGAAGGACATTGAGCTGCTGGAGCGTGTCCAGAGAAGGGCAACAAAACTGGTGAAGGGACTGGAAAAGAAATCTTATGAGAAGCGGCTGAGTGAACTGGGGTTGTTTAGTCTGGAGAAGAGAAGGCTGAGGGGAGACCTGATCGCTCTCTACAACTGCCTGAAAGGAGGTTGTAGTGAGGTGGCTGTTGGTCTCTTCTCCCAAGTAACAAGCGATAGGATGAGAGGGAATGGCTTCAAGTTGTGTCAGGGGAGGTTTAGACTGAATATTAGGAAAAACTTCTTCATGGAAAGAGTAGTGAGGTGTTGGAACAGACTGCCCAGAGAGGTGGTTGAATCACCGTCGTTGGAGAAGTTCAAAAAACATGTAGACGTGGCACTCCAGGACATGGTTTAGTAGGCATGGTGGTGTTAGGTTGATGATTGGACTTGATGATCTCAGAGGTCCTTTCCAACATCAGGGATTCTATGATTCNTTTTGAATGTCTCCAGAGAAGGAGACTCCACAACCTCTCTGGGCAGCCTGTGCCAGGGCTCTGTCACCCTCACGGTGAAAAAGTTTTTCCTTACGTTAACCCGGAACCTCCTGTGCTCCAATTTGCACCCATTGCCCCTTGTCCTATCACTTAGTGAGGCCGAGAAGAGCCTGGCTCCATCTTCCCGACACTCTACCCTTAACATATTTATAAACATTGATGAGGTCACCCCTCAGCCTCCTCTTCTCCAAGCTAAAGAGACCCAGCTCCCTCAGCCTTTCCTCATAAGGGAGATGTTCCACTCCCTTGATCATCTTTGTGGCTCTGCGCTGGACTCTTTCTAGCAGTTCCTTGTCCTTCTTGAGCTGAGGAGCCCAGAACTGGATGCAATACTCCAGATGTGGCCTCACCAATGCAGAATAGAGGGGGAGTAGGACCTCCCTCAACCTACTGACCACAGCCCTTCTAATACACCCCAGGATGCCATTGGCCTTCCAGGCCACATCTATTATTTGACTATTTCTGAACATATTCAGCCTGGTGATATATGCAGGTTGAGTTGTTGCTGTTAAACACCATTCCCTCCGTAAATGTTCAGCATGTTAACCATTAACGTAGTTTAATATTTTATTTTTAAACAATAATGCAGAAACTTCTAGTTTAATTACAGAGTATTCATCTTCTAAACACTTTGCATGACAGGTGTGCTCCAGGGGCAGATCTAATGTGCTCCCACAGGCATTCAGCTCTTGGGACTCCCACTC
>VWZZ01006399.1:36939-71183 GCA_013399095.1 Psophia crepitans | reverse complement strand
TTGGCCTCTGGCCAGCGATCCAACCTGTCCAGGTCCCTCTGCAGAGCCATCCTACCCTCCGGCAGATGGACACTTCCCCCCAGCTTGGTGTCATCTGCAAACTTACTGAGGGTGCACTCAATTCCCTCATCGAAATTATCAACAAAGATGTTGAAGAGGATGGGCCCCAACACTAACCCCTGGGGAACACCACTCACAACTGGTCACCAGTTGGATTTCACTCCATTCACCACCACTCTCTGGGTCCAGCCATCCAGCCAGTTTTGAGCCCACGGAAGAGTGTACCTGTCCAGGCCATGGGCCGCCAGCTTCTCCAGGAGAACGCTGTAGGAGACCATGTCAAACGCTTTGCTGAAGTCTAGGTAGACTACATCAACAGCCTTTCCCTCATCCACCAGGCGGGTCCGGGTCACCTGGTCATAGAAGGAGATGAGGTTGGTCAGGCAGGACTTGCCTTTCACGAACCAGTGCTGGCTGGGTGTGATCCCTCGGTTGTCACAGACATGTTCTCAAACCACCAGTACTGATACCAGTATGGGCTGGTTCTCTGGTTCAGCTGCAGTGTTTATCAGCGGGGTTTGAACAGCCACAGTGCATGTCACAGGGGTTTGAGTAGCTGGAGTCCCTGTCATGAGGGTTGGAGCTGCCTCAGTGCCTGTTGCAGGGGTGTCCTGTCACAGTGTCTTGTCACTGGATGGTATTCTTAAAAAGTTGCTTAGCCCTAAACAAGGCCACATTCAGGATAAACAGCAATACAAACGTGCTGGTTTGAACATCCCAAGGATATTCAACATTCTCAAGAGCTATAGCAATTAGACTGGAGAAGAAGGGGAAGGTGAAGAAAGGCATCTTCCCCACATATTGACTCCCCGAGGAGAAAAGGTAAAATGTGTAGTTATTAATATCTTCAGACATATGGTTCCCAAACCATGGAGAGGAAGCCATCGCTGATGCTGTGCCACCACTGAATATAGATTCAGCTGCCACTCAATACAAATACAAAACTGGTCTGACTATCAATGATTTTATCATACCATAAGCCAGTGGTACACCGAACACCAGAGCAATAACCTTAATCCAGTGCCCAGAGGTGACAAAACACACATCAACACTGATAACCAGTATATACATCAAGTAAGTTATTACATGACACAACTCTGAGAGCAATTCTGAGAACGAATAAAACAACATTGTGACCAGCAGACCAGTGACAATTAAACCAATACAGTGAATTCTTATAACAAATGTTTTTTAACATGGTCTGGTCATACCTGTCCTTATCTCAACCCTTCGTGCCCTGCGTTAGGTGCCAAAAAGGACTGTCGTTGTTAAACCCCAGTTGGCAGCTAAGTATCATGAGGCTGCTTGCCCACTCCTCACCCCCCAGAAGAAGATAAGGAGAAAAATGAAAAAAAAAAAAAGGGATAGCAAAGGAAGACAACGATGATGATAACAATGACAATGATAATAGCAATAGCAATAAACCAAGTGATGCACAAATGCAATTGCTCACCACATGCAGGGAAAAAAAAAAAAAAGAAGAAACCAATCCATTGCCTGATCTATTTCTGAGCAGTGATCCAACGTCCCTGCTAGCTTCCCTAGTTATATATGAAGCATGGCATTCTATGGTAGGGAATATCCCTTTGGCGTGCCTGGGTCAGCTGTCCTGGCTGTACTCTCCTGGCTTCTTGTGCACCTGGCTGGGCGTGGGAAGCTGAAAAGTCCTTCAGTTAGTGTAGACACTACAACTACCTAACAACAATTAAAACATCAGTGTGTTATCAACATTATTTTCATCCTAAATACAAACCACGGCACTATACCAGCTGCTAGAAAGAAACTGAGCTGAAACTAGGACACATCTATGACTGTAACCTTCTGTTGTGCAAAGACTGCCCAGTTCTTTTGAAAGCAGGTAATTGTTTCGTGTTTATAATTATTCTGATAGGCAAAGGATAATCACTGTCATCTTCTTTGAAAGCCTGTTGAGGTGTGGTAGAGATAATAATGAATTGAAAATGATGTATTAGAACAATTCTCCTGGACTCATGAGTGAGACTAAAGAAATTTAAAATAGATTTTTGTAAGAAAATAAACTAGTAGCCCAAATGATAGAAATCATAATGAAGGGGTGCATGTGAGGGGTTGTATTTGCTTTTGGTCTGTGAAAGTTCTTGTGATGGAAACAAATCAAAGTAGCATTCATCTAAGTCCATGGCATTTTAGGTGAAACAGATCCACTGTTCAGGCAACTGCAGGCTACTGGACAATTTAACTATCTTCTCATGATGTGTGATAAACATTTTGGACAGTCCATCTCCCAGCTGTGTTTAGATGTACTTCCGTAATTGTTCAGGGAAAACCATAGCTACATTTTTGATATAGCACTTACCTGTGAGGCAAAGACCTTCTTGGCCTGCAAAGCACACTACTGTATGTCTAGAAGAAAAAGAGGAAATGAGGGTGCAACGATCACATTTCTGTGAAAACTGCATTCCCGCTGTATCTGAGAAGACTGAGACAAAACCACAGTCAAGATGTAGGAAGGTTTGTGGATCAAAATTGTAGTGTGCAGCCAGTAGTAGCCTTCACTTCTGGGAGCAGAAAGAGCTTGTGTGGCTGCAGTGGTTCGTGTGGCTTTGACCGACAAATCCCATCACTTACTTGGCTTTCATGTGGACAAATTATCAGAAGCGTGTCAGCTTTCATTATCTGAGGTTTTTTATTTTTATAGTGCTTAGCATGATAAGGGGGTGGCCCAGGAAGAAGGCCCAGCAGTGATTATGGTTGTAAATGGTATTCCGATACCTTCCTTGTGTGGCCAGTACACAGAGTGGGTAATAACAGCTCAAGTCTCTATTGGAAGAAACAAAAAAGAGAACCTATTTATTTTTCTGTTTCACTGCAGACATTACAGTGACAAATCTGTTATTACTTGCTGAAAAATAGGCCAGCCTTGCCAAAAAAAAAAAAGAGTAAATGAAAGGAGATTTGCTTTAGCTTTACATTGTTTCAATGTGTTCATACTTTCAAAGATCTGATAGGATAGATATTTTGTGAGGTAACTATAGAGATGTGGTTCAAAAATATTTCACCTCATTGTCAAAAGCTGATGTGCTGAAATATATAAATGCAGTAATATCTGGATTATTTTGGTACAAAAGTGAAGGCAACAGCAGCAAGGGTGAGAGAAGCCAGGGAAGTCTGATCAGAATGTCAGTGTGCAAGAGAACATTTGAAGAAGAATCTAAGACTCAACAAATCTTGAATGCTTAGTTGATTGTATTGAATTGATTTGCATACATCAAACACTTTTAAGTTTACTTTTGTATAAATCAAATGAGTAACAAATTAAATTTGATGTGGTTGGAAGGATTTAATATACAATTAAAGAACCTGATCTTGCAAATCCTTCAAGAATGAAACTCTCTTCAGGTCAGAATGTGTTGTATATGGAAAGGCCGCTGAGAATATACGGTGAATCAATCTGTAGCAAGAAGATTGTTGGGAGAGAGTTTTCGTGGGGAAGCATACCATAAAGCAGAGATACAAAATTGCTCCACAGATAATGCTTCTGTTTGAATAAGGGTTTCTGACACGCTGTTTGAAGGAAGTTGTGGTTTGTAGTTACTTTTTATTCTGTAATTTTTAGGACAAGGTCCATGGAGTAGAGCTACAAAAGTTTGTTTACTGGTAGTTTGCATCTCTCTAGGCTTTTAATAAAGGTAATCAAAAGATTAGATTTCTACCTGGTATTTTTTGCTGTTCCTGTCCTTCTCTGCAAAAAAGATTTTCCATCAATCAGAGGGAAATGGTCTACACCAGAGAGAATAAGTCACTTTACCTTGGTAGAATCAAGCTAACAACAACCTTTGAAAGCTGCGAATCCAAGTAAAATTGCAAAGTTAACCACACAGACTTTTCAATTACTCATATCTTCTGTCTACTGTTCAACTTCAGTGTAAAATAATTAAAGCATAAGGCCACCATCTGTGAAACATGTTTTGCCTAAACACAGATTTTATCTGTGAGTTTTCTGTTACTGTTATATTAGGTCTAGCATATATAACCTGGAACTAAATAATGCCAGGACTTTACATGAGAATTACAGTAACCCCTCTTTTTGCTAAGTAAATGAAATGGGTTTATGTGTTACGGTATTCTTGTCCAGGATGAAGAGACATAGTGTTCGAAGGCATAGGTATTGCGCACAAAAACATTCTGGAGAAGAGAGGCTGGAGAGGTAGAAAGAAGAGGAGCATTTTGTGTTGTAGCCTGAGATTTCAATACTGTAAATTAATGCAATAAGGTTGTATCCTGCTTGAAACCAAATGGCAGAGCCTTGTTAGCTTTGAATATATCTGGATTTTAGATATGACATTCAAAGAAAAAAAAAGTTTGCAGAAGAGGTTGGTTTTTTATTTTAATTGTATGTGTCCTGAATTTTTCATTCTAGAAGTTAGTTACGAATACCACCTTACCTTTACAAACTGCCTTTGCTACAGAGAAAGAAGTCAGTGCTTTGCTTAAAGTGGTTCTATAGCACAGTTTTAATCCTACAGCATTGCATCTCACTACCTTTAGAAAGTCCAGTGGAGTGGACGAATGAAGTATCCCTAACTCACAACAAAATCATGGATATGGAGTGAGCAGGGAAGAGTGAAGAAGCTAATTTGAGCATTGAGTGCATCCAGAATGACAATATATTAAAGTTTTTGACTGAATTACTCTATGCAGAAAAGGGAGCTTAATGGAGTAGGAAAAAAAACAAGAAACAAACCAAACTTGTCTGCTTCTGCTATTGCTTAACATTTAACAGCTCTCTCTAATCCTTCCTTGGAACATTGTTATATTACCAGAGGCATGGAAGTATGCTGCTATTGCAGAAGCCTGTTTTTGCTGATGTGGAAAGAAACCCTAATGAAAGAGTTTCAAATAAATTTTCATTTTACCTACAGCAGCTAAAACAAGTGATAAATCCTGCATCTGTTCACTTTGGTTTGAGACTGAAAAAGTTCATAGTGCATCGTGGCTGTTCTATGACTCTCATCAGGGATACCTTAGCAGTGATCTGCACAGGGGAAACTGATCCTCTCCTTAGACCTTAGTCTTCCCTCTGATCAAGCTACAGCTTCAAACTTTAATGTGGTACCTTCAGGGTAGTCACTCTACAACTCTTAGCCCAAGTGCAAAGACGACCATTATTTTAAATTATAGAATCATCGAATCACAGAATGGTTAGGTTTGGAAGGGACCTCAAAGATCATCTACTTTCAACCCCCCTGTCATGGGCAGAGACAACCTACACTAGACCATGTTTCCCTTATTGATAGAGAAAATCCCACAGCACGCCAATGTACATAGAATTATGATGGTTGTCCTGCTAATATTACACAAAAAATGTGCTACAGTTGAGGTGAATAAATAAGCAAAGAGTACTAAACTCAGCACTCATCTACTTCGATACTTGGTAACTTTCTGTTCCATATCAGTAACAAAATAGGCCTAATAGTGTAACAGTATTCTTTTCTACCACAGCTTTCAAATATTCTGTAGATAAAATAGAAATTTCTGTAATTATGATGCGTTATAACCATTTTGAATTTCACTCTATTTCATGTTTTTTTAATTCACAGGTGAGTAATGGTTCCTGGAACAATGATCGAAGTTTCTGAAAGGTTTTTTGTGCTCATTCAGTAGATATATCGTCACATCAGCCAAGTCTATAAAATATAAATATTTTTCCTATGGGCAAGTTAGAACTTTGCCTGTGATTCAACTTTGGTTTGAGTGTCCTTCATGTGATTTTAAAACAACGACCACTGGTCCTTGACTCACATGTACATTGTGCAATATGAAGTCACTACTATGGCGATAGTCCAGACTGACAGCACAAAGCATGATGCTACCCGTAGCATGCTATTTTCTCAGTATTTTGAATAATTTTTTATTATTTTTCTGTGATTTGTTTAGATTCTAGTGAAGGCTGGAAATCCTAAGACTATCATGAACTCCCTCCGTGTGTGTATAGAGTCGAGTTCTAACATGAAAGATAGAAGCACAAAAAGTGCCAGTCTGAAGGGAGGAATCCTGGTAAGTTTTCAGAATAAGTTAAATCAGCTGTTGTCAGGTGTTTGGTATGTGAAGTAAAATCAACCACAGAACTGGAAGATTAACATCATTCGGTAAAGTGTTAGGATTAGTTTCCAAAGAATAGTAGTGCTTTAACATCAATGAATGACATTTCACAGATAAGACGTAAAACACCAACTCATCTGGTTGATGAGTTGGGATCAAGTGGATCTGTGCCCAGCAGTCTGTATTCACTGAATCCTTTTCGTTAACCTACAATGATCTGAATAAATTAGTTGTTTTAAACGTGATGACTCTTATCTGACCTTTCTGCTCAACTGTGTAGCCTAATTTCTGCCTTTCCAACTCAGTTGTAGCAGTTCTCATTAAGGTCAGAAATGAGATCTCGCCTGAATGACTTCTCCGTTTCTGCACTCTTCTCTTCAGATCTCCCTCTTCTGTCTGTCTTCTGGTTGGGTTTCATTTGCTTTTTACTGCTGGGAATGTTGCTTTGCTAATTCTGCTAAAAGAATTGACAGCAAAGTCTTTCCTTGCTTTGTCCCCCTCTATTGATATTCTCCAGATCTCTCTAAATTCTTTCTCTTCCTTTTCTGTGACCATCCCCTGGGATTTCTGCATCTGCTCCTGAGTTTCAGTTGCCACATACTCTAAAATGCACCTCTTCACAAGTAATGGAACAGTCTCTCATCTGGAAAACTGATTAATTCTATTGTTTATCTTGATTATATATAGAAGCTGGCTGCATCATGGCTAATTAAGGAAAAATTACCCATAATTTTTAACTCATAAGGTGTTTAGAAAAGTTTGTTTTGTTACTCTGACTCTAGCTGCAGCTCAGTTCTGCTTCCCATGCCCTTCCTTCCCTCCACCCCCATCCCCACCCTCATCTCTTTTCAGGATGAATTAAGAGATAGTGACTTGTCATAAGCCAAATGTCTGCTGCGCTTGTGGTAGAAGCATTTTTTTAACAGCTATAGCAACCATTATTTCACAAACACCTCAGTTTAAAGGCTTTCCTAATAGAGTCTTAAATACAGTGCAAACCATTATCTGTAGTCAATGCTTGTTTCATGGGAAATAAGGGCATTTCATTTTAACCTTTCAGTTTTGAATACTTCCTTCAGTGATGTTTATGTTATTTAAAAATAGTCTGGATAAATTCCTATTTTTGTTATTGTCCATCAGAAACATTTTCCAGTGAATAATGAGATATTCTATTAGATAGATGTAATAATTTTAATTGTAGGAAGATGTGAGGGGTATTTTCAGAACATGGTCTGAATGAAATGAAAAGTACAGTAACTCATCCAATATACATCTAAAGTAACATTTCAGTGATAGTTCAAACCATATAATAAGTCACTTATTAACATTTAAAAACAGATGGTTACTCACAGGCAGCACTTCCTTTCAAAGCATTGGGGAGGAATTCATTAGTCAAAAGCCATCTTTGTAACTTTTCAGCTGCTTTAAACTTTCCAAAGAGATACTGACCCTACTTAACTTCTCCAACTATTATTTTTCAGATAACTTGACATCTTAACTTCTTTAGAGCTGAGTATAAAAATAAACTGATATAAAGCAGCATTCAAGCATATACATTGAGCATCTTGATACTTCGGCAACCTTTTCAGAAAGGGTAGATCTGATCCATGTAAACTATGGCAGCCATTTTTAAGCCTCATTTCCAGTCTTCTCCTGAGAAGCAATAATCTTAAATGTGTAATTTCCTTTTTTTTTCATTTTACTCTGTTCTTATCAGTGTATGAGCACTAACTCTTTTTGTCAGCACAGGAACCACTCAACAACTTTAAAGTTGATCCTCATAAAAATAAGCCAGAGACTACATCCAGAATTTGTTTGACAGAATGTTTACATTTAGCAAGTAATACTAGTGTTGAGAATGGCAGTATTTGACCAACAAGAAGTCATGGAGTCTCAGATAGAAATTATTCGCTGGAGCTTTTGTTTGCAATTAATTCATAGGTGGGTCAAAAGTGACAACAGTGCGTTGGTATGTGAAAAGTGGATCCTCACTGCAACTGATCAAAGTTACCAGAGTTGACAAGTTTCATGTGTGTGGTGCCTCATTGTGAAATCAAATGGTGTGTGATAATCCCTGTGTTTTGAAGGTTGATAGCACTTCCTGCTCCATATTATCTGATTAAAAAAAAAAAAAAAATCCTGCTAGAAAAAATATAATTGCTGAGGTTTTGTTCTTTGGGGTTTTTTGTTTGTTTGAAATACAAGATCTGACTGTAATTTTTCAGGTTTTTTAATTATTTGAAGTTTAAGGAGATTCTTAATTATCACTTTCCTGCAGTAAAGTAAACCCCTTTATTCTAGATGGTACAGTATTGCTCTCTTTCAGAAACTTTCTTCTCCATTTTTTAGCTAAGTAATGAAAACATCAAGGCTAACCTGTCAGTACTTTTACTGAGCTTTGAGAGAGCTGGCTAGTCTTTATTAAGTTATGTTAACAATTGGAAGAATTGTGAATGAAATCAATTAATTTAGAGAGGAGTGCCACATTTCGTCAAAATATTTCAACCAAATAAAGAATGGCGATAGCTTATAAATGACAAACTGAAGTTATAACTCTGATGACAAGCATCTTTGGATTTTGATGGGGTCATTGCATATGTAGCTATGCTTTTTGTGTGTTACTGAAGTCTTTTTTTGCTATCCCCCCTCTCCTTTTGTGATGCCAGTATGAATAAAAAGAACTGTTTCTTTTCTGTAATGGTGAAAATTTCATGAGAACAGTTAATCTCATAAAAATGACCATTTACTGAGATAGGAGTATTTTTATATTTGCTGATAATTTGAAATGTTCTTAATCCTCTTTTAGAACCTATCACCTAAATATTCATCTGTATTGCAACATCATTAAATCCACATCTGAAACTCAGGGATTACCTGGTCTGAATTTGGAGAATGCATTGAAAGCAGCCCTGAGGAGAAGGACTTGGGGGTGATGATTGATGAAAAGCTCAACATGAGTCGGCAGTGTGCACTGGCAGCCCAGAAAGCCAACTGTGTCCTGGGCTGCATCAAAAAGAATGTGACTAGTAGGTCAAGGGAGGGGATTCTGGCTCTTGTGAGACCCCACCTGGAGTACTGCATCCAGCTCTGAGCTTTCTCAGTACAGGAAAGACATGGAGCTGCTGGATTAAGTCCAGGGGAGGGCCACCAACTTGACCAGAGGGCTGGAGCACCTCTCCTACAACCACAGGCTGAGGGACTTGGTCTTGTTCAGCCTGGAGAAGAGAAGGCTTGGGGGACACCTAATTGTGGCCTTCTGGTACCTAAAGGGGGCCTACAAGAAAGCTGGAGAGGGGCTGTTTACAAGGGCAGGGAGTGATCGGACACGGGGCAATGGGTTTAAAGTAAAGGGAGGGAGAGTTAGTTTGGATATTAGGAAGAAATTCTTTCCTGTGAGGGTAGAATTGATTTGATTCTAGTGAGGCACTGGCATAGGTTGCCCAGAGAAGCTGTGGATGACTACATCCCTGGAAAAGTTCAAGACCAGGTTGGATGAGGCTTTGGGCAACCTGGTCTGGTGAAGAGTGTCCCTGCCCATAGCAGTGGGGTTGGAACTAGATGGTCTTTGACATTCCTTCCAACCCAAACCATTCTGTGATTCTATGATTTCAAGCCTAAGTGTAGTCTAAACAGTCCCAAAAAAAGCTGATGATCTTTAGAGTGCAAAAAGTTCCCCTTAATACCATGGAAGTAGAAGTTCCTGAGATGTGAAAATTGCCACCTACAAGTTAACAAATACCACCCGCAGTTTGAAGAAAAAGCAGATGGTGTAATTATGCTAAAGAGGCCAGTGAAGCAAGAAACTGAAAATCAAGGACACTGAGAACAGTGGGGGCCCTCTGAGTTGTCTGTATGCCCAGGCCAGGTCAAGCAGTGCCACCACTCATGTGCGTTTCGCTGCAGCCCAAGACCACTGCTGTGGGATAGAATATGGAGTCATGACAGAGGACTACTACTTGCCAGTTTGAAAATTGTTTACAGAAATCAACATTCCTGTTAAACTTGATCAGATCTTGCTTTTATTTTCACATCAGACCTTTCAATGACTGTTTTGAACTTGACAGGGTTATCATTGCTTGGATGAGAAGTTTAGAAGTCTGTGGGATTCATGGACTGGTTCATGTACTGGTTCATGTACATGTGACAGTAACAGCTGCTTTAAAATAGGTTAACAAGAAGCACTTCTTGTAAAACTCAGATATTTAACATATCTTGATTTTTTTTTAATTTTAATTTTTTTTTTTTATGTAGCTGTCTGCTAGATTTACTTTGCATTTTATCAGTTTATTTAGGAGAAAAAGCATGAATAAAGCTAGGCTCTGTGATTTCCAAAGGCATGGTTGAGATTAATTGGTCTTTCCTTTTAACAATGCATATGTTTTGCTGCTCATTATCAGTACGCCTTGTGCCTCATAGCTCCAGCCACAGCTTCTGTTCTGCATGAGCTTAACGCTCTGTTTTGGAGACACCTCTGTGATAATGGCAGAAGAACCAAGTAAGAAGTAGGAATGATGGCAGGGTCATGATACTTGGAGTTTGAGTGCACAAGACATGGAGGTGAGAGTGAATAGCATTCCCCAGGGGTGGCAAAATTGCAGATTCAAATGATAGCTCAGCAGTGAGACAATTCCTACAGCACAACAGGACCGTGATTGCCATGACAACAGGCTGTGGCCAGGGTGGGTGACTCAGAGACAGAGATGATCGCACAGGACTGGCAGCTACTAACGATTGATATTTTCCCTCTCCTGAAGCCAGACTCTGTCATTGATGGAGAAGAGGAAGAAAAACTTATGTAGAAACTGAGTCAGAAGGAGAAGCCATTAACGGATTGAATTCCTTCAGGCTGGGAAAATTCATCACAGAGTCAAAAGGTTCAGACTTTTCCACTGAGCAGCTGGAGCAAGCTTCTACTTTTCACTATACGCTGACCTCAAAATTAGCAAACTTCCAGCTGGAAAACCAAGCAGAGATTATTGCTTGGTGTGTTACTGAGTGATCAGATGAGGAAGTAGCTATTGTTAAGAGATATTTGGGCAGACAACTGGATAAAATGGAGTGAGGGGTACAATGGGGTCAATGTGGTGATCTGTTTCATTACTGCATTGAAATTCAGTGACCCTTGAAGTCAGTGGTGGTTCAGCTATGAAGGAAGAAGACCATTCTAGGCTGCTCCTGTATTTTCTGTGTGGACAGATATATGCCTGTTCCAGCAGTGAAGGTTCAGGGAGGGTCTTCTAGCGATGTCCAGACTGATTCATTGTAAAAGGAACTTTTTTTTCTGATTAAGCTCTCAGATTTTGCATTTGGCCTTTGAAATTGAGTGTGATTAGTGAACGGTATGAAAAGAAAAATTAAATGACTGTGCATGCGCTCATCCAGGCTGTAGGGTCTTTAGAGACGGAAGAGCTGTACATGCTTGTGTGCATGTGCATGTGCACAAGTGTGCATGCATGTGCATATGCAGCAGTTGGCAGAACAGTATCCTGGCTCAAGTACTGTGCACACAAGGACAGACAACTGCACATGAAGTGGCAGGTTGGACTGAAAATTAGTATTTTTGCATGCCTTTTTAACATTTTTGCATTTCCTTTTCATCGCAGAACTTTCAGTTTGGCATTTAGATTTACGCACATCTTTGAGTATGCAATTTCAAGCCCATATTTTGAAAGCCAAGCCCAATAAAGGAACTAGACATAAAATATTCATATTTACTGTCTATCTGTAAATGACACAAAACTGTGGTGAAGACAAATTAGTCTTTCAGAAGTAATCAGAACAATTTGAATGGGCTTTGTTATCAGTCATGTTAGCATGACAAGAGAGAAAACCTGTCCTTTGTAAGTTTTAACCTTAATTTACAAGAAAGAATCTCCTTTAATGAAACATCCACACTTCAATTATTGTAAGGAGTCTTTGCTCTTATTATAAATTTTCCTGTTGTTGTAAAGCTGTGTTTTTAAGAGGGTAGACATAATTATCCCAGATGCTAATGTGGAATTATATAATAAATTCTGTTATGAGTCAACTGACTAGGTCTTGGGAAATTTTTGTGTCTGTAATACATTTTAAAAGAGTATAGTGATAAATGCTCTATAATTGGTAAGCTCCTGAAACAGACAAACAGCTATAGATGGGACTGCCTTCTCACAAGGCGATGCCCATTTGTTTTCTTGTGCCAAAATCACCCCTCCAAATGTGAAGATTGCACCTGTTAGGGTCAGAAAGCTAGAGTGTTGGGTAACTAATTTATCAGGCACACACCTGTGATTCCAGTGGAAATTGTGAATTGTGCATCAGGAAAAGGTGGCTGCTTTCTTAAGGTCTAGAGGGTAGTCACCAAATGAGTGCTGGGGAAGAGCTACTGGGTTTGGAAAGAAAAGACAGAGAGTTGCTGGAGGCCAATCATAAGCTATTAAAGAAGTAAAGTTCAGGACATCACGCATAGTGCGCAGTGAAATGTTTCTTGGTCCTGTCAGAGATCTCCATGGTGCAGAAATTCAGCACAGCAGAAATTATGATGGGAGGACATAGTGGGCTACCACTGATTCAGAGCATCTGCGCAGGGTTTGTGAAAAATTGTCTGGTGAAGTAATGCTATCACACTTCTGCATTTCCAGCTCATTTAAAGGTGCCATAGATTTTAGTCAGTACTTTCTTAATATTGGTTTCCCATGTAAGAAATTGTACAGGACGGTGGTAGCTTGCCAATGAAAGGCAGGTGGTTGAAATGGTCAAGGTGGCAATTTCTCTCTCAAAATGCTGTGATGGCAGGAAACTCCTTATGAGTTCTCTACAGTATACGAGGTGTTCGGAAAATTAATTTCCCTTTCCGTAAACAGTAAGTTCCACTGGTATACCTAACACAGTTGCAAAGAATATAATGTTTGTTGAGCATAGAAAATAAAAGGCTCTATCAAGAATAATTTACAGGAAAAATGTAACTTTCTTTACAAAATAAATATAAAACCCCCTAGGCTTTCTCACTTGTATTAGTTGTTAAAAAAAATCACTTACTAATTTCAGAAAACACTTCAAGGTCCATACTCCTTTTTGTGCAGGATAGTAACTCTTTGGGTTAGAGTTTTAGTGCAAATGCTAATGACTAGATACTCATTTTCTAAAATTATTTAATATGTAGTCAGAATATTTCTGAAATTCAAAACAATTGCATGGACCTGTTCCATGGGAGAAGACGAAAAGGTACTCTTAAAATAGAATAGAATAGAATAGAATAGAATAGAATAGAATAGAATAGAATAGAATAGAATAGAATAGAATAGAATCTTTAAGGTTGGAAGTGACCTCAAGGATCATCTAGTACAACCATCCCCCACCACCTATTACCCTCTAAACCACGTCCCTAAGTACCACATCTAACCTTTCCTTAAACACCCTCAGGGATGGTGACTCCACCACCTCCCTGGGCAACCCGTTCCAATGCCCGACCACCCTTTCAGAGAAGAAGTTTCTCCTCATCTCCAACCTGAACCTCCCCTGGCGCAACTTGCAGCCATTTCCCCTTGTCCTGTCACTAGTTATCTGCGAGAAGAGGCCAACCCCCAGCTCGCCACAACTTCCTTTTAAGAAGCCTTCCAGAGTTGTATGTGTTGGTGTGTTGGTTGGTTGTTTCCCAATGCCTGAGTGGAAAAAACAATTAAAGTCATTGTTTTCAAGTACATGTATTTTTAGCTAATTTTGCTCAGTCTTTCTAGCACATGTACTGAGGACCCATCTATCCAGGTTACAAGCTATCAGGAGACTGGAAGATTTCTGGAATACATGGAGCCTACATGAAAGTGATGCGAAATGAGTGATCAAGGGATATCAGAGATGCATTGGAAGTGACCAAAGATTGTATTTTGGAAGAAGTGGTAGACAACTGCTTTGCATGTGTATTTACTTGCAGATGAGCTTTGGGAGATTCTTGCCCCACAATTTCTCTCATACAGATTTGTTCATGTGATTTGACGCATTAACAGATATCAGCATTTTTTTCCTTAAAATTTGTCATGTACACTTGCCCAGGCATTGCATAGAAACTTCTTTTGTGTGGAAATTTTAAATATTGTATTTAATTTTGACAAATTGCCTTCTGCAGAATATTATTGTTTGTTTTGTTCTATTGGCTTTTTTTTTTTTTGTGTCAGAAACACCAGAAGTATTCCTGGCTTTATTTGAATGAAGAATTACCTTACCAAGGACTTACTCACATGGCATGTTAAACTCAAGTCGGGTGACTCTGTTCTCCTCTTCCATTTAAATTGTTACAGAGTTAAACCTGACCTTGGCACCTCCTGCCCCATCCAGACATTTCTGTAGAGCCTCTTTGCATAGATATGTGGTGTAAATAGAATGGCTTAAACTCAGACTGGTCTATTTAAAGCAACTTCATCCCCAGGTAATTGCAGTAATTTTTTGAAGCTTTCTGAGTCTGTTGTTGCCACCCACATTTAACCTCGGATGATGGGATTTTTCAGTCATATCAGTACTCAGCTCCCACTTCTCAGGTTGTCAGATAACTACTCAAGAAGCCGAACACTGAAAGTGTTAACAACATTTTTGCTTTCAAACCATTAGCAGGTAGCTGAAAAACAATATACCTAAAATTATGCAAAAGATGACAATTTGTTCTTGATTGCTAGAGGTAGACAAATCCCAGTAAATATGGCACTATAATATATAAAAAGTGTAGAAAGGGAGCATAATTCCCCCTTTTCTCCTTTTGTTCTCTTCCAGTGGCTTTGATAGAGCTTAGTGACTGCCAGGTTGGCCCTCCTACAGTGCTGGCGGCATAGCTGCTAACTTTTAACCTTCTTTCAGCTGGTATGCAGATGCTACAGCAGAACTCCAACTACATGCTTTGGGGACCTGCCAGTAGCTTTACAAACATTCCTAGTGAGTTTGCTAGACATTCTTCTGCTTAGATGCAGAGGATCAAACATTGTAAGAGTATCTCTGGTTTATGTAATGCTATTTTTAGGATTCTGTTCTAGTTCTCATATGTAACATATAAAGACTGAGCTCGTTTATACTTCACTATGTTTAATCCCCCTGTGTCATTGCACTTCTTTATCTTATGATTTATATAATTTTTTAAGTATTCTTCCTACTTTGATGTTCAAATATAAAACTCTTTTCTAAGCCAGCTCCTCTTAATACAGAAATTGTCATAACTGGCTTGCTCTTTTGTCATTTCGGCAGTTAATTACACAATTGTCCTATGGCATGCAAATACCTGCAATAGAAACAGCAGAAATCCCAGGCAGTATACATAATACCAACTAATGTTGAATATGAGAATAAGTGTTCGTATCTCAGGGCAGCTCTAATCGTATACCTATTTTCTACTTTCCTGAGTCCCACGTTTAATGCTTAGAGTAGGCTGGCAATGGCTGCACTATAATTATTATTTCAACCCATAAACTCTTTAGAGCTCTGAGACATTATTTTTCAGGATGTATGTATGTATACAGATTTATTAGTGCCTGAGTTCATTACACGTAGCATGTAGGATCCTGAATTGTTGTTACAGGCATTGTGCATACATGAAATGCTTTGGGATCCAGAACTTCAAGTCTGGGATCCACAGGAGTGTCCAAAAGCTGTAGTTATGTGACTTAAGAAGGTGCAAGTGTCTGCTTCCAAAAAAAAGGTTTTCTCCCTCTATCTCTACTGGATTGAAAGAAGGCTTGATGAGAAGGACTTGGAGGTGATGATTGATGAAAAGCTCAACATGAGCTGGCAATGTGTGCTCACAGCCTAGAAAGCCAACCGTGTCCTGGGCTGCATCAAAAAAAGTGTGGTGTGGCCAGCAGGTGGAAGGAGATGATTCTGCCCCTCTACTCCACTCTCGAGAGACCCCACCTGCAGTACTGCATCCAGCTCTGGGGTCCCCACTACAGGAAAGACATGGAGCTGCTGGATTAAGTCCAGGGGAGGGCCACAAACTTGACCAGAGGGCTGGAGCACCTCTCCTATGACCACAGGCTGAGGGAGTTGGGCTTATTCAGCCTAGGGAAGTGAAGGCTCCGGGGAAACCTAATTGCAGCCTCCCAGTACCTATAGGGGGCCTACAGGAAAGACGGAGAGGGGCTGTTTACAAGGGCAGGGAGTGATAGGAGAAGGGGGAATGGGTTTGAACTAAAGGAGGGGAGATTTAGATTAGATGTTAGGAAGAAATTCTTTCCTGTGAGGGTGGTGAGGCACTGGCACAGGTTGCCCAGAGAAGCTGTGGATGCCTCCTCCCTGAGGGCAGGTTGGAGAGGGCATCCCAGGCTGGATGGTGTTTTGGGCAACCTGGTCTAGTTTAGAGTGTCCCTGCCCGTGGCAGGGGGGTCGCGCTAGGTGATCTTTGAGGTGCTTTCTGACCTAAACCATTCTATGATTTTATGATTCTATGATCTCCATTTCCTAGTCCTTCCATAGGATCCAACTCATGCCATGGTTAGCATTGCTGTGACTTTGTGGTAAGTTGGATCAGTGATCTGAACTGGCAGAAACTAACTCTTGTGGGATGAGGATCAGCCTTGCCACCGAACCTCATGAACCCTAAAGCTGGCACAAAAAAGGAGACAGATATGTGTATGCCAAAGCAAGGTGAAAAAGAGTAATCAGATGAACTTCACAGAAAACCATACTCTGAACTGCTCTCTTCTCCCTTATGCAGACTGGATGCCCTGAGCTGCTTTGCGGCATAAATTCAGGGCTTGTAATTGCACTCAGTTGTTACGATTGTTTTGCCATAAAACTGACACCTAGCCAAAGTAAGATGCAAGAAACATCACCAAAGAAGCAATTAAGCCAAAGACTGGAGATTGTTTCCCAGACTCTGGAGGAGATTTCTGATGCTGTATTATTGCCAGGCATTACTATAGCAACTGATAAGAAAATTGGTCACAGAAAAATTTCCTTTTTTCTTCCAAATGCTGGAGGCAGACAATTAGTGTTTTTTCCTCCTCTGTTCATGGCAGTCCTATATCAGAACTAATGCTGCAGATTTTTCTTAAGTGAAGCTGTTAACTCTGTGTTCCTGTTCTGATGGTGAATGGTAGTTCAGGTAGGGCTTGCAGGAAATATGAAAATATGAAAAATATGTCCTTTATGAGATGGTCAAAGAAAAAGAATGGTGTATTTTAGTAAAGTGAAGGACTTAGAAAGCATAATACATAGGCATTTTGTGATAATGATGGTAGATCACTGCATGTTCTTAAATATGCGTATGTAACATTGTTATTTTGCCAAGGAGACCCTCATCCTTATGCAGAAATAAAAAGGTTTGTGACAAATTTATATGTAGGATGTAGTGAAAGATTCTGATCTGGTAGATAAATAAATGTGCCTTTTGTGTTTCTGCTGTTATATTAATTTTTACAAATGTGCATTTAATACAGGTATGATTGTGTCTTCGTGGGATTATTGATTTTGGTGTTCAGCATTTGTTGGTAGTTGAACATGATTTCAAAAGTGGTGGCTAATTTTGGAAGGTGTCCTTGATAAACGTCAGAGAGGTAGTTGCTTGTCTGTGTAACTTTCTTTCCTTTCGATGTGTGTGCCTTCTACTAAGTATCTGATTTTATCTCATATGAAAAGGACACTCTTTAGCTCCACATTACATTTCTTTTTATGATCCTCTGCTGCAGGATTTTCCTGCATCCTCTGTTCTAATGGCTAGGGAACAGATTGCTTACACTGATCTCGCTTCTCCCCTGCAACCAGGGAGGCTAGCTTTGAGGGAGCTGGTTTGAAACAGGAGTAGGAATATTGCCCCATAGATTTCCCCATCTTGCTCTTTCTGAACATGGTTATCGGTGACATCGCTTCCTGGAACTGGCACACTCCTGCGGGTATGATTGTGATAGGGTTTTGTTTCTCATCCTTTCCTGAAGGACTCGGATGCTGGGTGTGATATGTTTGAGAACACAAAACTCTCGCTATAACTAGGAGCCCTCTTGGATGTAGCTGTCTGGGAAAATGCATGCTATGTTTCCTCTGAAGTCGTGAGCTGCTGTGAACCTTGTGTGAGACTGGGTACTTTGGGAATTAGCAGGTATTTTTGCATCAGGGAGGAATATGTCGGTTTAAGCAATATTGTAGCGAAAAAACAATGGGCAGGGGAGAAATATCACTATATAAAATATGTAAATCTATTTCAGAAGACTTTAGTTAAGGACCCCAATATTTGATAACTAGAAAAAAAAATGCATTCCACTATCTTCACTGAAATATACTTTATCTCTTGCCTAGGAAGAAAGGCTTATAGGATAAAACAAGTACAGAAACAAACTGTATTTTTGATCTGAGGAAAAAAAAAGTATAGGGGGTAGATTCAGGGCTGTGTACAGCAATAACTTTTTCTCATTTTTGTGGTCATAGGATCTGGTGATAAAAAAATTAAGGACCATACAAAAATCTTGTTGTTATTTCTGTTAATACTGTATCTAAGACGGAAGTTAAGATTCTCTTTCAGAATAGAATAGAATAGAATAGAATCATTAAGGTTGGAAGTGACCTCAAGGATCATCTAGTCCAACCATTCCCCCACCACCTATTACCCACTAAACCACGTCCCTAAGTGCCACATCTAACCTTTCCTTAAACACCCCCAGGGATGCTGACTCCACCACCTCCCTGAGCAACCTGTTCCAATGCCCAACCACCCTTTCAGAGAAGAATTTTCTCCTCATCTCCAACCTGAACCTTCCCTGGCGCAACTTGCAGCCATTTCCCCTTGTCCTGTCACTAGTTATCTGCGAGAAGAGGCTGACCCCCAGNCCCTTCTTTGGACACGCTCCAGGGCTTCAATGTCTTTCTTGTGGTGAGGGGCCCAAAACTGGACACAGTACTCGAGGTGCGGCCTCACCAGGGCTGAGTACAGGGGGACAATCACCTCCCTGTTCCTGCTGGCTACACTATTCCTGATAATATACTGTGTTTTCCTCCATTGTAATGGGGTTTCTTTGCATACAGTCTGTCCTGTTCTTTATGCAAAAGCTCTTTCAACTGTAATCAAGTTTCACAAAAACTTTTCACCTTCAGTAAAGGCCAAAACTACTGCTTTTTTAGAAATCTGTTTCTATTTGTCTTGGTTTGGTTTTGGTGTTTTTTTTTGTTTTTTTTTTTCTTTTTTTTGGGGGGGGGGAAGCGGTATTTGGTTATTTTTCTTTTTTTTCCCCAGGAACTTTTCTGCTACTGTGCTGAAGTAGTTTGATGTGATACACTGATTTAGGTAGTATGATGTGTAAGATGTGGATTACATACAGGTGGAATTAAAAGTGCAGAAAGACTTGGTACTTTGTGGCTTGTTTCTGTCATAGGATCATTATCAGCAAGTGGTTATCACACAGAAGTAACCACACTAACATTATGTGAATTACCAGGCAATAGAAGGCACATTATGACTGTTGCAGAAAGAACACAGAACTAGTTTTTAGGCCATGCTATTTTTGCCAGTCATGCCAGTGTGTTTATTTATCTACCTATCTATCTGTCATTTTTATAAGTTTAATACATATTATGTGTAAGTGGCAAAGAAAATTAAAAATGAATGTCAAGATACTAAATTTACAGATAATTTCATTTGTCTTAATCTAGCTTGTAGTTAGTGTAAGTATTACAATCAGTGGATGGTCTTGATAATTTCTGTCTCTTCTTGGGGAATTTGGTTCATCTGGAGCAAAACAGTTCTTAACAGTTTTAAAAAAATATATTTTAGGTCTAGCTAGCAAGTATTTTAGGTTAATGCTAGCATTTTTCAAGATAACTGATTTGATAAATATTTTATTTAAATAGTGAAAATTATAACCATGTCTGGCATATAAGAAATGCATGGATTAGTGTATGTTAATTGTGTAAATGGCTCTTTTCTTTTAAAATTTAACAAAATTAGTTTCTGGTTTTTTGCGGCTTCCTTTATATAAGATGACTTTTAATGAAATTCAAATAAACAGTAAACTGCTGTCATAGAATGAACACTTGCATGTACACATTGCATATGACCATAGATACCAGTTCATTTCTACAACTGCTGAGCTGTTTCTAGTATTGTCAATTCAAATCTGAAGTGTCTCCAGCAAATGTAAGTAAAGACACTTCAGTTGAAATCCTAAGACCAAGACAGTCAATAAGTTTTGCAACAGATTTTTAATGGGGAAAGGATTCACTCTAAGATTTTGCTACAGCTGAATGAAACCTGAATATGGCCCAGAAGAAATACATAAGCATGTCAAGTGGTGTGGCAATCCCTAGGGAAAGGAATTATGACAGTAACATTAACAGAAAGTTGAACTCAGAAAAATTAGAATTCTTTGTACTATCCTTCTCTTCTTTGAGGATTATGAGACATCAGTAGAGAATAAGAAAATATCTCCTTTTAAAACAGACTGAGGTTGATTTATGCTTTTAAAATATCCTGCTAAACTTCTCATCTCCTAATCAGTCATATTTTTAGCAACCTAAAAGATGCAGTGAAGTTTGTGAAATCTAGATGAGCTGGAGCTTGTTAGGAGTAGATCCCTGAATCTACAGCTGTGCTGAGTGATAACAATTAATTCCATTACATTACTTGTGGTACCACTGCCTTCTACATAAAAGCCAGCAGTCAAAGCCTTGCTATGATTCAGACCCAAACATCCCTTTGACACATGTCTTTTTTTCCTTGGGTATTAGTATGTCTACAAGATTATTCAAAAATAATGAGTTTACTAATTTTGCTACTTAATCCACTGGAAAGAAACATAAACATCCTGGGGAAATTAGTCTGTATAAAATTTATCCTTCTCTTTCCGGGATTTAATAAATCTAGTGGAATATTACTGATACGTGCCAAGAAGTGGGTGGTGGCTGTGTTGAAGCTTTCCCTCCATCCTGAAGGCCTGCCTGCACAGGAAAATAGTAGATAAAAAGAAACTGCAAGGCTAATTGCTCTGCAGATAAGGAACCTCAGCAGGTCTAATGCAGTTATACTTGCAATTCATGGGACCCAACTACAGCTACGCTTTACAAATTACCTCTGTGACAGGTAGTGCGGATGTCAGGTTCCTAGCAATTTTTCCTTAAAATCCATTCCTATTAGGTCTTATTACTTGTTATTTTAGTTTAACCTAAGGGTTTTCTCCTTTCTGAGAAACAAAAAGAACTTGAAAGCACCTTTTTCTTCTTCCTTATTTAGAGGGATGGCTTTTAGAAGTACAGTCTATGTTGTGTGTCCGGTTCTGGCTTTGACAGGAAATTAAAATCGTGGAATGGTTTAGGTCAGAAAGCACCTCAAAGATCACCTAGCGCGACCCCCCTGCCATGGGCAGGGACACTCTACACTAGACCAGGTTGCCCAAAACACCATCCAGCCTGGGATGCCCTCTCCAACCTGCCCTCAGGGAGGAGGCATCCACAGCTTCTCTGGGCAACCTGTGCCAGTGCCTCACCACCCTCACAGGAAAGAATTTCTTCCTAACATCTAATCTAAATCTCCCCTCCTTTAGTTCAAACCCATTCCCCCTTCTCCTATCACTCCCTGCCCTTGTAAACAGCCCCTCTCCGTCTTTCCTGTAGGCCCCCTATAGGTACTGGGAGGCTGCAATTAGGTTTCCCCGGAGCCTTCACTTCCCTAGGCTGAATAAGCCCAACTCCCTCAGCCTGTGGTCATAGGAGAGGTGCTCCAGCCCTCTGGTCAAGTTTGTGGCCCTCCCCTGGACTTAATCCAGCAGCTCCATGTCTTTCCTGTAGTGGGGACCCCAGAGCTGGATGCAGTACTGCAGGTGGGGTCTCTCGAGAGTGGAGTAGAGGGGCAGAATCACCTCCCTCAACCTGTTGGCCACACTTCTTTTTGTGCAACCCAGGACACGGTTGGCTTTCTGAGCTGTGAGCACACATTGGCAGCTTATGTTGAGCTTCCCACCAGTCAAGACCCTCAAGTCCTTCTCCTCAGGGTTGCTCTGTATTTCTCATGTCCCTAGCCAAGTTCAGCTCCAGCTGTGCCTTAGTTTTCCTGGTGCCCTTCGTGCACTCCCAGGCCATATGCCTATAGTCTGCCCAGGATGTATATCCCTGTCTCCACTGTCTGTGCTTTTTGGTTTTGTGTTTCAGTTTGAGTAAGAGATCTTTACGTAATCAAGCTGGCCTCCTGCCTCCTCTGCCTGACTTCTTGTATATCAGGATTGAGAGCTCTCACTCCCTAAGAAAAATGTCTTTTAATATCTCCCAGCTCTCATTTGCTCCTTTGGCTCTGAGGGCAGTTTCCCAAGGGATCCCACACATGACTGCCCTAAACAGGTGAAAGTTTGCCTTTCCAACGTTTAGCGTCCTGACTCTGCTTTTTACCGAACCTGTACTACTTAAGATTGAGAATTCCACCAGGACATCATTACTGCAGCCCAGACTACCTCCAGTCTTGACCTCTCCCCTAAGTTCCTCCGCATGTGAGTGAGCAACAGGTCCAGCAGTGCATCTCCTCTGGTCAGGCTCTCCCTCACTTTGTTGTTCCAAAAGTGGAATTGTTTACCCAGTGTGCAGTACACCACTATACACACAGAGCAGAGGTATTTGTTTTATTTCATGTCTGCACAGAGATGGGTGCTGGGTGGTGATTCCACAAAGCTAGCACCTCACACAAAGAAACTACAACACATGTATCATTACAGAAATAGAAAAAAATGGCCTAAATTTACGCTAATTGGCCTTTAATTACTGTATCATCTACTATTGGTCAAGCATATTTAAATTAGCATGCATGCTTCTTGAGGGTGTGTGTGGGGTAATTTTCATAGGTCTGTAATTGAGTGGGTGGTCACAAACTCCCCCAGCCACCTTTCCCTTTCCTCTTGTTATTGCTGATTTTTAGTTGACTTGAGGCCTCTCTGGCAGTCACCCAGCTCTTGGCACCTTCTGGGGCAGGATGTTTCCTCTTTATCAGTTTTTCAGCTTTTCTGTGAGGATACTTTTTAGCAAAGCATTCTTTTTATCAGTCTTTTATCTGTTCTTCAAAGGTATGGTCGTTAGCAAAGCAACGACCATAAATTAAACAATATCTAAGCACTAATCCAAACACATTTCTGTCCCTGCAAAGTGAAAAGTTCTACTTTATAGATATCAACTTGTACTAGGAAGATGTCCTCAACACACTCCAGTACTTTCCTGGACTGCTTGCTGTTTGCTGTGCTGCTTTTCCAGCAGATGTCCAGGTGGTTGAAGTCCTCTACCAGGCTTCCTGTTGTTGAAGAATCAACCTCCTCTTCTTGATCAGGTGGTCCGTAGCCACCAACCACAAAGTTTCCTTTGTTGGCTTGGCCTCTAATTTTCATCCACAAGCTCTTGGCATGTGCACTCCTGCTCTTCGAAGACAGCTGGTGCAATTAATCCTGGTTTTGACATAGAGGGCAACTCACCCACCTCTCCTTCCGTAAATTGTTTTTCACAAGGAATTTTTACATTGCTTTCACTGGTGTGTAGAAGTTAGTAGTGAAGGAGAGCTAGGTCACACTTTTTGTCACACTTCCCAGCCTCACACGTCCTCTCCTGCCACGGGTAGCTGATTCTTCTATAGCTGCAATACTCCTGTTCTGCTCCTTTGAACTTAATCTGATGACACAAGAATGGACTTCATACTTCAACAATGAGTTTGGTATTGCTTCTGCAACATCAAATTATGTCCTGTACTGACTTTGCCCTGTTCTTATTACTAAACTTAAAAAAAAGGGCAAAATAAATTCCTGATGTTTCCAAAATCTGTAATTTGTTTATCAATGAGTAATGTGATATATGCTTGCTCTCTGCAGCCTTTCTGCTCCTACTCTTCAACCAGCCAACTTCATAGGGTGGCTAGAGATATAAAACCCATGGATTTAAATGTATGGATAAGAAAAGACCCTGTTAATTTCCCCTTCATTAAGCCTCATAAAATGGTTTTTAATGAGAAATATTTTTATGTGCTATCTTTTTTCTAAGGAAGAAAGGGTGTTACACCTGTTTTTAGGATATACATTTCCCTATTCTGAGTTAACAAACTTTGGGATTACAAGGGAGTTTATACGCAAGCTCACATCATCATTTCTTCTAGTGCCATTACTGCAGTAATTTATTTTTGCAGTTTTCATGGTTTAACCTTGTAGGCAGCTAAAACAAGCACACAGCCTTTCACTCATGCCCCACTCCCAGTGGGATGGGGGAGAGAATTGAAAAGGAAAAAAGGTAAAAGTCATGGGTTGAGATAAAGACAGTTTAATAACATATAAAAGAAATATAATCTAAAAATAATAACATCAATAATGCTAATACTAAAATAATAACAACAGTGATAGCAACAACAATAATAATAATAGAATATACAAAACATCTGATGTACAGCACAATTTCTCACCACCCAAATCTGATGCTCAGCTAGTTCCTGAGCCACACTGCTTCCCCTCCAAGCCCCTAGTTACATACTGAGCATGACATCATATGGTATGAAAGATCCCTTTGGCCAGTTTGGGTCAGCTGTCCTGGCTGTGTCCCCTCCCAGCTTCTAAGGCACCTCTGGGTTTTTCATTGGCAGGCCAGTATGAAAAGCTGAGAAGTTCTTGACTGCTTGGCAAAACCTGAAATATTATTGTGTTATCAACATTATTCTCATCCTAAATCCAAAACACAGTATTATATCATCTGCTAGGAAGAAAATTAACTCTATCCCTGACAAAACCAGGACAGCAGTGAAAGAAAGCACTCTCTATTTATTAAACTGAGAATAATGTATTCAAGAACATGTTGGACAGCCTTTATGGCTAACAGCTTCAACTGCAATAAAAGAAGGCTTGTTCTGAGGCTAAATAACTGATCGCAAATACTACGTAAAAACAGATGCTCATATATTTTGTAGGGAGTTGCATTCAAAATATGCAACAACATATTTAAATAAGAATTGCAAGACTGCAAATACAGGGCATTAAAAATTGAGGGTCATTTTCCTTAATTTTCTTTTCCCTTCTCTGACCTGTGTAATCTGTGTGCAACAAAGGGGAAAAAAAAAAGAAAGAAAGAAAAAAAAATAGATAAATCATCACTGGTCGCATGAAGTTTTCAATTACCTTGATTTAAATCTTTGAAAGTTGTTTTTTCTAATAAAGCCACAGGCATCCATTACAAGAGGGTTAAATATTATCAGAGCATTGTTGAATGTATTTGAATCTTTCTGATTTGTGGTAAAATTAATGTATTTATTTATTCTTCATTGGAATTTGCACTAACCAGAAAAGCAGAAAAAAAAAGAAAAAAAAAGATTGCTGTGTTTTACTAATAAAATGCTTGCTGTGGGAAAATTGTTAGAAACAAAGTTACTATGACAACTGGTGTGAAATGACATTAGCTGACAAGACTCAGACAGCCCACGTGGGCAGATCTGGGCAGATCTGACTCTGAGAAGGTTGCTTGGTCTTGAGTAATGATACTTTTACTACTTGTCAATGTTTCCCGCTTTCTAATAGTGTAGTAGAGAGCATATAAAAAAAATAATCCTTGCCTTTGAGGTGCAGTGGTTTCCTTTATACTGTCCTATTTACCATTCTAGGCTTTCCCAATAGCAGAATTTTTTTACAAAAATTTGTCATCGTGTTTTGCAAACTGACATGTAAAGCTTGTCCTAGATGACTTTGGCTCTAGTCCTGCATGCAAGCACGAATGCATATATCTGCAGATGTGGATAAAAGAAAAGCAGCACAATGAAGATTTTGATCCTATCAAAATTTCCAGTTGTGAAGTATCAGAGAACCAATTTAAGTATTCATTGACCTGAGTGGACTGTTGGTTGCAAGAGACATGTATGGACATATAAACATTTGGGCATGTACAAGTTCAAAATAGATATGGATGGACATAGCTGTACATTCAGTCAGCTGCTTTCCCCCAAACTGCCCCACCTCCCTGGACGTAATTTGTCTTTACAGTAGTAAATTAGGTTCTTTCTAGTGCCAAAATGGCATTTCCTTTCTCTCTCTCTCTCTCTCTCTCTCTCTGTTGTTTGTTTTTTTGTTGTTGGTTTTTTTGTTGTTGTTGTTTTTTTTTTTAAAGTCTCCCTTAGTGATCCAATCCCTTTATTTCTTGTGTTTCTAGGATTCTGATAAAGCTAAATGTGCTGAAACAGCTTTTTAGTCATATGGCTCCATTCGGCTTCAAGTGCAAAGAAAAAGACCCCAGTTTGGCTGATTGCTGTAACAAAAGGCTCATTTCAAATCTCTGATCCATTGGGTTTTTTTTTTCCTCTCCCCTATTCTCACTCAAATCAAAAGTCAGTTCATATGCGGGATATTTTTGTCTCATTTTGGTTTGATTGCTTTGAGGCTGTGCATTGACAGGAGCTATGAATCCATCAAGTTTTATTTCAGTATTTTTCATCATTCATCATTTTGAATCCATGTCGATGTTTCTTTCCTTGGGGTTTATGAATCAATTCTCTGCCACCCCTGCAGCTTCCTAAGGAGGTATACACTTGTCTTTTCTCAGCTCACCTAGCTACTTTTAGGTATGTTAGTCTTACCTTTCACTCAAAAGGCATTTTTCATTATGACATATAGCTAAAGGGGCTACTAGACAATACCTTGCTGGTTATTTACCGCAGCAATACAGATTAATCAAATAGTCCAATAAGAACCAGCTTTTATAATGGTATGGATCTACTACATGTTACTTAAGAGTTGCAGTTCCTACTTGTCATGTAACTGTTATTTGATCAATGTTCATACATCTTACCTATATAGATGCCCTCTCCATTTGACATGTGTCTGCAAGTACCTTTCAAATCATATAGGCACTTATGTAACATAAACCCTCATCACATCTGGCTAGACAGAAAGTAGCTGCAAAAAGTCCTCTGGGATGAGGGGACCCATAAGTAAGCCACAGGCTGAGCTGATTGTTACGGGTGTAGGTGGTAGGCTGGATGCTGGCTACTCTTGACTTCGCTGTAGAGAGACCCTAAACAGAGAGTACAAAATTTTCCAAAACTATTCCATAAAGCTGGGGCTGTTTATCCTGGAGAAGAGAAGGATCTTATCAGTGTATATAAATCTCTGAAGGGAGAGTATGAAGAACAGGCAGTCATGGTCTTTTCAGTGGTGCCCAGTGACAGGACAAGAGGCAGTGGGCAGAAACTGAAACACAGGAGTCTCCCAATGAACATCAGGAAATACTTTTTTACTGTGAGAGTGACTAAGCACTGGCACTGGTTGCCCAGATTGGTGGTGGAGTCTGCATCCTTGGAGATATTCAAAAGCCGATTGGATGTGGTCTTAGCCAGTCTGCTCTAGATGTCCCTGCTTGGGGCAGGGTTGGACCAGATGATCTCCAGAGGATCCTTCCAAGCTCAATCATTTTGCGATTCTTTGAGTTCACTCTACAGTTCATGAATCATTAGGAAAGTCCACTTTTGGGCACTACTTAACTTACATGATTGTCTTTCAGGACAGTAATAAAGATAATCATTAGTCATTCAGGCTAGCCTATTCTGGTTGTTTTTTGACATATCAGATGTTAAGATCCCATAAGTGTCTCTGTTGATTCATGACAGATAATCTCCCAAATTATTCTGGAATGCCAGCAGGCAAGCTGGTTGAACATATGTACCAACTATGTAGGTATTTTCAGAGGCTGCAGAGACTCTTTTTGGCTTTGAATACAAGCTGCACAGTTGAATGAAAATATGGCTGTCAGACATCTGCCCTCAGTGTCCCTCAGCATGTGAGAGGAATCTCTTGACCCAATGGCAGAATGGAAAGAGCTGGGCCACAGGTCTCCAAACTACTCTTTTTAACTGAGAGGCTCCTTGGGGCTGGTTACTCCAGAACAATTTAAAACCAAAGCAGATTACGATGGATTGAAATATAATTTTATTTTTTTTACAATTACTTTGAGACAATCTCAGCCAGACCACAGAGCAGTGAAGCTACCCATTGTTTCTTTTCTGAGACTGAGCATCTTAGTACCCACAATAGCAGTGGAAATCAAGGACAGTTCTTAACTCCATTAGTACAATGAAGCTGTTTACTGTGCAGATGTTATCTCTTCTTTTCTTTGTAAAACATTCCTTTGAACTTTTCTATAAAACTTTAACTTGGTTAAGTGTCTTCTCTACGGTTAGTTGTAACAAAGCAGAAAGTAAGCAGGGTGAATATTCCTGATTAGGAATCCCTATGGTTTCTCCTATGGCTTGGTGTTACAGGTATTTGTGATTTGTGTAAGCATTAATATTTAATATCATGTTTCTAATAGACACTCCCATGGTATTGATACAGATATGGTAGAGTCCTATGACAAAATATAGGGTGGTTATGAAGTACTTTCTGAAATCAGTTAATATTTTTGTTCAGATAATATTATAGGTCCTATCCAAGACTTTTCTTGCAATTCAGACTACTCATACAAGACTCCTGGCTCTTCTCCAAATATTCTTCTTCCAAACATTTTTTTTTAGAGTCAGAGAATGATAACTTATTGACTATTTGACTGTCCCTCTGTGATTGCGTATTAGGATAAACACTTTCCTTATACACAAAAGATTGAAAAAATGAGAACCCGTATGGGATCTAGTGCAGGAGAAAAAGGCTGTCCTCTGACACCACTCCCCATCTTGGACGGAGAAAACCTTCTAAAAAGCCAAGAGATTCCTCAGAGGTGGAATCCCTTCTGTGAACTATTTGTCTCCTTGAGAACTCCTTTTGCTTTTTTCCTTGTTCGATACCAAGAATTCAAATGTGATATAAACAATGTTTTGGAGATAGAACGAAAATGGAAAAGAGTAGGAGTTGTCAAAAGAGCGAAAGAAATTTTCTTCTGCCTCTTTCTCAGCCCCAACCTGTTCCTCCCCCAATTACTCCTCATGCAAAATGAAGGTTCACAAACTAGAATAAATCTTTTTCCCCAATGCCATTGTCCCTTGCTGCCCTTCAGGCTTCAGATGTGCTCCTTACACAATTGTCTCGATGTTGTCAGCTTTAGGGAACACTAACCAAGTTTTGTAAAGCCTAGAAATAAATTTTATATTGTTCCATGAAGAAAATCTCTACTGGTATGTTTTTGTGACTTTAGTCAGTGTTCCTCCAGGAAATCATGGATCTTTAGTGTAAGATTTAAGAGGTTGATAGCTGTCATTGATATTATCCTTAGTAAAGTGTTTGAAGAACTTTCTGAGCAAATTTATCCTTCCTACTTCCTTAACTTTGGTGACTATATCATACGTGCTTGATACCTAAGGGCTTGAAATCACAAAAATCCTGAAAATCAGATGTGACAAATGCTCTCAGAATTTCCTAAAGAACAAGAGTCAGAAGAAAAGTAGTAAGTTATAATTCTTATTCCTAAAAGTTAGTAATGTGTGAAAAACAATGAATAAATACCACAAGCACTTGATTATAAAACCAGGTGAAAGATTTGTTACAAATACAGCACAGAAATGCATAGCAGACACAGGTATTTTATTAATTTTTTCAAGATCATTAAGTTCTTTGTATTATGCTAAATAAGTTACAAAAACGTGTAGCACATATAACAGCATTTCTTTCACAAGCTGTACATAGAAAAAGAAAGCACGTGTGGGGTGGGTTCTGTGGGGTTTTTTTTGGGTTTTGGGTTGGGTTTTTATTTATTTAAAATATTTCAGCCATGATGCAAATGTTTAAGTAAAGATCCCCAAACCAGTTTTTCCAAATTAGCAGGGCAGTAATGCGTAGTACAGCAGTGTATTTATTATTTAACAGATCACAATTATTTCATATAATTTGTTCATAAGCAAAAAGTGATATAATCATTGAACCAAGTTCTCAGAGGAAGTTTATGGTATGTGGCTTGTTTCCAGGAAATTCCTAAGTAGATCAAATTATTGGAATCTGCAATGATTTTTGAAATACAATTGGGAGATATAAATGTATAGTTTTTGTAGGAGGATTTACAAAATATTGAATCCTGAGAGGAAACAAATGTTTCCCCTAAGTACAGATGAAGATTCTGCATCTGCAATTTTGCTTAAAATGGATTTTAATTACCTTGGAGAAATTAATATATAATGATAGCAGACGTTTGTGGTGTCCCAGTTCTTGCAGTAGAAAAGGGGGGCCAGGCACAAATACAGAAGTCTTTTTAACCTGTTCTGCAGTCCACTTTTTCTAGAGGTGAGAGTCTTCCTTTTAAATTTGTAATGGCAGAAAGGAAAGAAAAATACACCAACCATAACTCTTGCCAAATTATTCCACTCTCCTAAATTTCTACTGTCACTTACCTGCTTGAAGGCTCTGGTGGTGTTGGTTGTTTACATCTGTAAATATTTTACAGGAAAAAATAAAATTGATATTAAGATAGGATTCCTGTTCTGGCACATCCTAAATATAACCTATTTATCTTGCTCATTTCTTTTATTCTTTTCACTTAACTGATTATGTAGTTCCTTGCTCAACTGTCATCCAGTACATGGATTTTGAAGTGTCATTTCTGGTCTCTGCTGACAGTGCTTAAGCTTCTTCTAAATTTCCTATTTCAGGACAGTTTCTTGTCCCCAAAAGAAGATGTTTTCTGGAGCAGGAATCTCATACTGAACTTAGCTTGGCACAGCATGGTGAAATTAGAGAAAAGAGGGGGAAGGGAACATTTAGTGCTAATGAAATGAAAACAGTGAGAGGGAGATAAATAATTCAGAAAATATAGTCTCTTGAATTCTGTTAGATTCTTCATCTCTGTTTGGTAGAATTGTTTGTAAAAATAAAAGTGAAAGCAAGTGAATGCAGAACAGAGAGGGAAGGGGGGGGGGGGGGGAGGGAAAAAAGGAAAAAAAAGGAAAAGGAAAAAATAGTAAAACTCCCACTTTCCTCTAGTAGACTATTTGGCAAATTACCTCTGAGAATGGCCTTAGTAAGCTGAGCAGTGTGAACATACTGGACGCTGTTGGTAGCATTCGCTTTTTTTTGTGCTCTGAAGCGATGCCCTGTTCTTCCTGTCCTCAGGGGCATGTGACTTTATCCATTTACTGTGAAGCCTTGGGAGAAGTAGTTCTGAAAGGCATGCTAATTTTTGACTCGTGCTGTGATGTGTTTGACGTTTTCAGTTTTGTTTGTAGTGGAGTTTGCCCCTATGCAGGCCTTTTGGCATTTGAAACCTGTGGGAATCTGAGAGGTGCCTAACAACCACAGAAGGGGTGTGATGTTGCCAGCCATATCTGCAGCTAGCATTAACGTAATTGGGACTTTCTCATATTATATTTCTGTATATTTGGCAGGAATGAACAGGAATTTCTGTTTGGGAGAGGACTTAAAGATTCTTTGCCTAATTCTGTTGCAGATGTAATTTTTTTTTCAACAAGCCCTTTCCGTGCTACTTTGTACAATATACTGCTGCTTTACACTAGTCTCATGAAAGCAAAGATGTGACTTCACAGTTGTAGCCTGATACTGCATCTTCCAGAAACTGTTACTTTCTGTCCTTCTAATGAAACTGTGACAAAACCAATCTATAGGTCAAAGATGACAGGAAATAGAAAATGCAGAGCTCTGAAACTTGGCCGGAGGCAAGAAAGATTAAATGCTGGGGTTCTGTAACAGCTGTAAAGTAAGTCAACAACTTTCTGAATAAGCAGCCACTGGTCAGTTGGTTCAGCTCTGAGATGGGGTGGTGGCATCTCACATGGAGATCGCCTTGGCTGCTCCTGTTCCAGGAACCCAGTGCTAGGGAAATTCATGTGACACTTGCTCCTTTGTGTGTATTTCTCTCTTGCAAATTATTTCTAAATAAAAAGAAACAACATCAGCTGGGAAGAAAGAAAGAGCAAAGAGTAAAACATCTTAGAGTTCTCTGCTAGAAGAAGGTGCTTGTGGTCATACATTTGTAAGTCAGACAGAAAAATGGTAGTGCTCTGACCTCCCATTGTTTAAATAGTAAAAATGAATAAATGAACCATAAGCATACATGAACAAGTGTGACTTAAGACTCAGCCCACAGACAAAGTGTAGATGAACTGCAAGCCAATGATGGCAAGACTTCATGAGTACAGCAGTTTGTGTCAGTCCTGATATGGGGACTACCAGGTCTTTCCTGAATCTATGTGCTTAGGCTGCAAATCTTTCAAGATGACTTGTTTTCTTTTGCTGCAGGAGACATATTTGCTTAAGTACTGCAGTAAAACATATGGCAACAGCAGATGTGCATCAATTTCTGAGCTATACTCGGCATTTTGAATTTGTGGTACTGTAATTCACAGAAGTATGGAGGGGAAACATGGACAACTTAATCGGAAATAATTTAAGAAGAAAATTGTATGTGCATAGGAACTATAAGGCTCATTTGCCATGTGCTAGCACAGCTTCATAAGAAAATTCATACCTGCGTCAATCTATATCTCATGTATTATTAACAATAGGCTTTTTCTGCCAGTTTCTTAGCTTATCACTGCTTTTTGCTAGAGGGCTTTTCTTCCGTTTGGTTGTCTTTTCAAACAGGTTATTCACAAGACTGTTCACATCAGATTCAGAGCACAGTTCTTGCTGCCACCAAAATGCTCTTAAGCAATAGAAGTAATTGTGTTTCACTTTTTGTTCAAAATAACTGTTTCTATGGGTTAAATCCATGTATAGATTCTGCATGATCTTAGAGTTAAAAAGCTGCTTTGAGATACAAAATTAAAGCAACCCAGAATACTACTGTTTGTGGTAATCTCCACAGTTTATTATGGAAAAGCGAAACACCATACCATACCAAAGTCTTTGTTACAGCCCCAGATCCCATTCCCTTCCTCTTTTATTCTGATTCATTAAAATCCATGCATTCCTTCTAATGCTGAATATTTCTACTAATGATTCAGCTATTCAGCTACAATTGTCATACATTAGATATTTCTGTCACTCCCTTCATGCTCTAAATAGGTGGGCAGCAAAGGCTATGTATGACAGTCTTTCTCTTTGCCTACCCTAGATGAATAACTTGTACTTGACTGGTGACTTTCACAGAGCCCATATCAACTACACTGTTGCTACAGGGCACCTGGCCTTAGACACAGACAAAACACATCAATTTGTCCAGAAGTAACCCAATAATACCTAATGTTAAGATTGAAATGTAAGACTGTATTAAATAGGTCTCAAAATGTGTTTATAAAGTTATGGCAGTGGATTGCCAGATTACAACAAATTTGTACAGAATACAAGCTAAATGCAGCCAACTACTGCTATTTTGAAAGTGTACTGTTAGTGTGCTATTAACAGTTAAAATTGTGACACCACTAAATATGAAAATTAAAAATGATCCTCACTTTGCATGCACATAAGATGTGTTCTCTTTGTAAAAAAAGGTAATTTTCACTCCTATGCACATTTTAGCTCTAGAAAATTAGACTTAATTCCTATTTTATCTGCTTGTACCAGTAACACAGGTTCTGTTGATCAGATCAGTTTGCCACCTATATTTTTTGATTTGATTCTTTCATAATTATATCTTTGCCAACACATCTGCCTAAATTTGTAGTGCTTAAATCCAGAAGCAGCCATCAGATCATCCAGAACAGATACGTAAGTGGATTGCTCAGTTCAAAGTCAGGTAGCCACGGCAATGCTCCACACGGTACTGAACCCATATGCTTGGGCTCAGCTGAGCATGTACTGAAGAAGAGCGCTCAGTCCTGATCTTCTGAAGTCACTACTACGCTTGAAGATATGTCTGTCTCATTAACAGACATTTTTAGTGACTATCTGTTTGGAACTGGTCTTGCTTTCAGTCACTGTATTGCCTGATGCCATGGTTTCACCCCAGCCGGCTGCTGAGCACCACGCAGACGCTCACTCAGTCCCCCTCATCGGAAAGGGGGAGATAATTGGAAGAGTGAAAGTGAGAAAACGCGTGAGTTCAGATACAAGAGTTTAATCAGTGAAGCAAAAGCCACGTGCACAAGCAAAGCAAAACAAAGAATTCAGTCACCACTCCCCATGTCTTTCTCACCACAAGAAAGACATCGAGGCTCTGGAGCGTGTCAAGGGAAGGGCAACGAAACTGGTGAAGGGGCTGGAGCACAGGTCTTATGAAGAGCGGCTGAAGGAACTGGGCTTGTTTAGCCTGGAGAAGAGGAGGCTCAGGGGAGACCTTATTGCCCTCTACAACTACCTGAAAGG
>VWZZ01006399.1:0-27490 GCA_013399095.1 Psophia crepitans | reverse complement strand
TTGGCCTCTGCCCAGCGATCCAACCTGTCCAGGTCCCTCTGCAGAGCCATCCTACCCTCTGGCAGGTCGACACTTCCCCCCAGCTTGGTGTCGTCTGCAAACTTACTGAGGGTGCACTCAATTCCCTCATCCAAATCATCAACAAAGATGTTGAAGAGGATGGGCCCCAACACCAACCCCTGGGGAACACCACTAGTGACCAGTTGCCAGTTGGATTTGACTCCATTCACTACCAGATAGTGCAGCTCTAAACAAAGGTACTTTTTCTGAAAATAATTTTTCCTGCAAATTAGCAGAGTTGCAACTATGATACATATAAGAAACATTCCTTGAGAATTGTACAACATCAGTGACATGATAAGAAAATAATTTGCAAGTAGGAAACTATTAGAATTTCAATTATTTAGTCATGAATGAAGAAAATATATACATCAAATATTTCGTGGTCAACCTGTGAGATATTTCTGACAATAATTTCATTTTGCAGAAAAGCAATTTCACAAGCTGTCTGCATTAGTGTTTGTATGGCTTCCAGACTATAGTGAAACATCAGCCTGCAGTTTTGCGGAACATTTGCTTGAATTTATTCAACATTTGTAATGGTTTCAAACCCAGAAGTATCTAACTGTCTAAATGATAGGTACTGATTAAAACCTGAAGAGGTATTTTGACTTTACAATGATTTTTACTTTAATAAGTGTTAAATATCTTTCTAACTAATGCTATCTTTTCTAACCAATGTTATCTGGTTATTTACAAAGTCTGACTGCATGAGTTACAAAAAGAGAGTCAAGTAGGCACGTATTTGGCTTAGAGTTTAATTGTGACTGCATTTATCATATTTTGTTCTGGAACAGATGAGATTATTTGAAATGACACTTCACAAAATCTCGTGTCAAACTCTTAACATTTATAATCCTTTGTATAAACAGGTACAAATTTGGCTTTTATTTCTGATACAGAAAAACACTTTTGCTTGTTTTACAGATGTTTGCAAATGGTATTAGCACACCTGGTACTCATGTTCACTTGGATTAATTAGAGATTCACATGAAGAATACAGAAATTTGTAATTCCTTTTCAGAACGAGCATAGGCTCAATGTTGCACAGAAATGCTACAGGGCTGAGAAGAGCTGAGCAAACTTCCTCTCTCCCCTCTTTTCCTCCTGCAAGCCACAGAGCAGGATTACTGCGTAACATTTGAAAGCAGAGGAATAATTCAATTTTTGTACTAATAACCATTCCCAGTTGTAGGTTGACAGCTGAGGATATACAGTACAGTGCCTCAGCCATAGAGCAGGTGTACTGCAGTCATAGCCTGCACACAGGTATTTGTTCCTATACTTCCCTAGATGGCTTCTATATAACAGAGTTTTCATCTACAAGGTGGTATATTGATAACTTTCATTTGATCACAGTAAATTACAAAGTAAATTACAAAGCCATTTAAAATGCTCCCTACCCTCTTTGATATCTCACTCTCTCAGAAGCTATTGGAATCTCAAATGAGATCAATGAAACTCAAGTCACTTTCTCTTCCAGTCAAGTGCAGTAATAGATTTCCATTGTGGTGTTTTTAACTCAACTGGGTTACGGGGTTTTTTTTGAGATATGACTTAAAGAAACACGTTACAAAGCTTGTTAATGAGATTTAATAGCCTGGGTGAGAAGTTAAGATGAGAAGATACAATAGTCATTTCTAGACTGAAAAAACCTGTGACACTAAATAGCACTTAATTGTAAAATCTTTGCAGGTACAATTGACTGTTTCATGTCCCAAATTTTTAAAAGAAGTAAACTCTCAGATTACTATAATTTGTGCTTCATATTCCTGTCATTATCAGGAACCAGAAGAAAAGTTTAAAGAAAGAGAATGCTTTGGTTAGCCTGGAGAAAAAGGTGCTGAGGGGAGACCTTCTCACTCTTTACAACTACCTGAAAGGAGGTTGCAGCCAGGTTAGTGTTGGTCTCTTCTCCCAAGTGACAAGCGACAGGACAAGAGGAGATGGCCTCAAATTGTCCCAGGGGAGGTTTAGATTGGATATGAGGAAAGATTTCTTCACCAGAAGGGTTGTGAAGCCCTGGAACAGGCTGCCCAGGGAAGTGGTTGAGTCACCACCCCTGGAGGTATTTAAAAGCTATGTAGATGTGATGCTCAGGGACATGGTTTAGTGGTAGACTTGGCAGTGTTAGGTTAACTCTTGGACTTGATGCTCTTAAATGGCTTTTCCAACAAAAATGATCCTGTGATTCTGTGAATATCTGGCAATTCTTTTTGCATTGAGCAGTTTGGATGTAAAACACAATTCCAAGAAAATCTGTAAAGCGACCTACTTAAGAATTTGATTGACACACAAAAGCTAAACATGCATTTTAATTTGCAGTGACAATTGGGATACATAACTGAAATAATGGATCTGTTTAACTTCTAACTCCTGTAGACAATGCTATATTCTGGTCTTCAGAATGTACGTACTTTACGCTAAGAGCTGCAGGTCACCTACTTCATCACTAGCACTGGGTACACATCTTCTTGTGAAGCTCCTTCTCAAGGAAAGATGCAGACCATATGGTAGTGAGCAGACAAGGAAAAGCAGTTTCCTTTTTATTAACTCAAGGAAACCAGTAAGGAAACTCAAGGAATAAGTGAACCAGGACTGCAGTGACCTCTCATTGCCTATTAACCCCAAATCTTCCCCAGGCTCACAGCTGGGTAGAGGAATATCAAAGGGCAGGTAGTCATCTGCATAAAAATGAATTCTGCCAAGCGATGGAGATTTGTGCCTCTGTTTTGAGGGGCAAAGACCATTCTTTGACTTGACAAAGAACATTCATAGGTAGAATATCTCAAATATCCTATTTCTCCTTATAAATGTCTGTCATTTGGAATTGTAATTCTACTGTGATTTGCAAAATTACAAGATTTTTGAGCCAGTGTCCATATAGTCCACTTTTTCAATAGTGTGAAGCACAGGATCAGCACTCACTAAACAAGGGTAATAACTGCACTGCATTGGTTTAAGTTTTCTCTAGTCACATGGTAGATCAAAGTACTTGACTGTATTTTTTTAAACTGCTGAGCATTCTTTGTTGATTTGCTGCACATGGAAAAATGCTTTCCAATAATTTACTGAATCACCTTATTCTGATTTATAGCAAGAGTACAGTGGGAATAGCAATTCTGTGTTTGCAAGACTGGACAAAATTTTTAGGATGTATGTCCTAAAAGAATACTGTTGTTATGCTTGAAAAACTTAAGAAATGACACATTAAATTTAGACTACTTACAGACACACACTAATTTATTTTCTGAGCATGTTATGGACTTATTCAGCATGTTTTAGCTTGAGGGAAACAGGACTAATTCTGAATTTAAAGTGAATTGCAATTTTCATGTTCCAGTGAATATCCTTTATACCTAGAATCCTGGTGAAAGATTCTTATTTACACAGCCACTATCACTTGAATATGTGTATTTCACTCACAGTATGTGTATGTACAGCTCATAGAGGAAAAGTATTAAGTGAATTTAATATGAGCAAAAATAATGATTATTTTTTTTCAGGGAGGAGGTGGTTTTGCTTTTTATAAGAATTTGGATATCTGACTTGATGTTTGTAAATCAATGGTAAGAAGTGATCAGACTGCTGCTGTGGGAGGAAAAAGTCAAAAGGAAACCATAAACTCAGAGAGATTTCCTGATGGGTTCTGTAAGTAGACTTTACCGTTTCATGTGTGCATGATATGATTCACAGTTTCAGAGGTTCACAGGGGTAGGGGTTGGAAGGGACCTGTAGAGATCACCTAGTCCAACCCCCCCGGCTGCAGCAGGATCACCTACAGCAGGTGGCACAGGATCACATCCAGGCAGGTTTTGAGTATGTCAGAGAAGGAGACTCCACAAGCTCTCTGGGCAGCCTGTTCCAGTGTTCCGTCACCTTCACAGTAAAGAAGTTTTTCCTCATGTTCAGGTGGAACTTCCTGTGTTTCAGTTTATGCCCATCGTCCCTTATCCTGCCACTGGGCACCACTGAGAAGAGTCTGGCCTCTTCTTCTATACATCTGCCCTTTAGATATTTATAAGTATTGATAAGAGCTCCTCTCAGTCTTCTCTTCTCCAGGCTCAACAGACCCAGCTCTCTCAGCATTTCCTCATACAAGAGATGCTCCACCCCCCTAATCATCCTTTTAGCCCTCCACTGGACTCTGTAGTAGTTCCTTGCCTTTCTTGAACTGGGGAGCCCAGAATTGGACATGGTGTAGTCCAGATGTGGTCTCACCAGGGCAGAGTAGAGGGGGACGATAACCTCCCTTGACCTGCTGGCCACAGTCTTCTTAATGCACCCCAGGATACTATTGGCCTTCTTGTCCATGAGGGCACACTGCTGGCTCATGGAGAGCTTGTTGTCGACCAAGACTCCCAGGTCCTTCTCCACAGTGGTGCTTCCCTGCAAATTTAAAATTTCTAATTTGTTCATTATACATTGCCATGAAGCAATGGGTTAGTCCCTTTCAGTCAGGAAATACTCATGACTGATGAAATTGCAGACTGGAATAACTTCCTTTTTGAACTTGTTTCATTGCTTTCAACATGTTTTTTCCTTTGGGGGTGTGTCTGTGTATATATTATACCTAAATATTCCAACTAAATGAAGAGGACTATGTCTGTGATAGTTTGTGGCTCCTTCAGTTCCAGTTGACTTTAAGAAACACTAGGGCACTTTTCACTTGCTAAAAACCATGCATAGAGAAATAGTGAGGAAACAAATCAGAGTTAACATAGATTTCATGTGTGGCAGCCAAGAAATAGAGGAGGATCAAATGTGTACAGGAATATTCCGAGTGGGAGGGAGACAGAAAGGGCATGAAATACTTGTTCTCATATGCTGCTACAAACGGTAAACAAGCAAGCAAATTTGCTCTTGTATCTATAGAGATGTATTACAGCAGGAACACTCATCATCGGAATGTTTGTGGGCTGAATAATTTTGTCTCTGTGCATGTGAAACATCATTATGCAGTCAAGGTATTGAGGATGTGGGATATTAATTCAGTCATCCAGGGAGGGGAAAAAAAAAAAAAGACATTAGAAATTCTAGTAAAGGACTAATGACTTTAATTTTGATTTTGAAGAAGAAAAATGGGAAGTTGCAAATATTATGAAGAGAAGGGTGTACTGAGACCTGATCCTATACAGAAAAAAACCACCAACATATTTCATAGAGGTGGGAAGAAAGCAGCAATATCCAGCTTTTTGCATAATGGTGCAGTATTTATAGTACTTGCCTAGGATATGGGATATGTATAGTCTGGGGGCTGTGAACTGTAGTTCAAACTCAGACATCTAGCTTCACACACAGGACATGCTTTAGTCATTGGGCATGCTATGCCAGCACTACCCTTCATCCTGTTGTAAGCTTGAGCCACTGTGCAAAAGTAGTGGAAAAGGAATGCAAAATTCACATTCCCAATAAAGAACTGGCATGACCATCCTAGGCCACTGCCATTGGGCACAGAAGGCCCCAGATGCTTGTCTGTGTTCCTAATGAAGCTCCTGTTACATCCAATAACTCTGGAAGAACTTTTGACACCAAGGAAGAGTTCTTGTCATTGAGAGCAGAACCAAATTGTCTTTTGCTTACTTCCTCCCTACTTCAATTACACTTTCTGCTTTTGTATTTACCAGTAGTCCTGGAGAATTAAGACATATTGCTAGGAAATAAGAGCTGTCTGATCAAGTACTCTCAGACTGGCACAGGATCCCAGTAATCTTTCTGGCTTCATGACAAGATGGTTTGACCAGGTCAGATACAGCTGATTTAGCCTGCATTTGCTTTTCAAGAACATACCCAAGGAACAGTGCAAGAACACGATGAATATACCACAGTATTTCGCACTGGCACAATTCTGTTATCGTAAATTTTGAAGTGATCGAGGGAAGTCATTTGCTCTGCTTTGAGCAGAATTTATTACATACGTTAGGTAAGGTTTGGTCTGCCTGAACTGCACATGCCGAACTGCTACAGAAATTTTCTGCAACATGGAGCTTTACTTTAAGATGCTCGCAAGGAGAGGCAATCCTGCATGTCAGATCATTGATATGTCCTTTTGAACCTAGGAAATACAAAGACATAGCATGTAGGTACTCCATCTGTCTGTCCTAAAGAAAGACTGCAGATGCCCCTTAGAAGGAAGCATATATGCTGCTGTAATAGGTTCAGCTTTTAGAGGAGTGGGATTTCGGCTCTTACATCCCCAGCATTTCCTGGTGAGTAACTGCAACAGCTGCAAGCTGTGTGGGGTTCACCCTGCAGCTCTGGGTACATTTTGCCAGCTGTGTACACCCAAGGCTGAGATGATGAATGCACCTCAGTACCGAACAGTGTTGACCCTGGGCAGGCATCCCAAACCAGTTTATAAATAACCAGGTTGTCTAGCAACATTTCTGAGATTTCCTTCCACCAGCTATACCACATATTGTGGACACTCCATAGTCCTGAAAATAGGAATCAGTCTGACAATTTGGCAGCATATGTATCTCAGGGACCTTCAGTTTACTGGGGGGAGGAGGAGGCGTGGAAGGTAATATGTCTTTGTTCTTTTTCTAAGTTATCCCTTAGACAAGAAACACCTCCAAAACCTATGCTCCTTCACACACACCCCTCCACACACCCCCATCCCCTGTCAGAACAAGGCACCAGGCAGAGACAGGAAAGGAGTCATCACTGGCCTTCAAACATGCTACTTTGGTCTTCTCAGAAGAAGTCAATTGAAGGTTAATTTTTTACCTGTGGTGATTTTTATCCTACTACAGTTTTCTCTAATACATGACAATATAACACCACTGACCATCTTCTATGTGTCATATCATTAATTAATCTTATTTTTTGTAAAAATAAAGATTAAAACATATTTCTTCAGTGTTCCCACTCAGAATAATTAGAATTAATTTTAAACATGTAATTAATTAGCGTCATTGCACTTGACCCCATATTTTTCTAAGTTTTAGTGATGTATACTATAGAAAAACTGTAATTGTTGATTTGCAGGATTTGTAATTGATGTAACTATGTATACACCAGATCACAGCTGTTCCTTCCTTTTTCAGTCCTACCAGTCAGGGAAAGAGATGGAAAGTCTTGCCCTGCCTTTAAGAGTTGGGGATTTGACCTAACTGAGGGTATGTACTCTGCAAATCAGACATCTCCATAACTGTACTGACATGTAACTTTAGCTAAACAATCTTTATAAAATAAACATCATGACTGTAATTTTTGGAACTCTTCTGAATGTGTGCTAGGTCCATAGTAGACACAAATCTTTGAATACACTTGAAGAATTAAGCTTTTGATCAAGTGAACACCATGGCAACTAAGGCACTTGCCATCCTTTCGGAGATGTATCATTTTTTGCTTGGACTGCATCAAGCTCAGTCTCTAAACTCTGGGATGCAGCACCACAGGGATTTCAAATATCAGATACAGCTCTAAGCAGCTCATTAGCTGTGGGATGGCATTAGCACTTAGACTGAGGCTTGCCGGCACAGGATTTAATAGTTTAGTAACATCTTGATGAGGGTCTCAAGCATGTCAGTGGCATTTGAAAAATGGCACAGAGGGGAAAATAGGAATGTTTGGCACTTACTGATTATAGCTCAGATGCTCTGCTGTGTTGAGATGCAGTCTAATGTAGCAGAGAAGGGGCACAGCAGAAAAGTGCATTAAAGTTCATTCCTGTCAGAACATAGTTATTCTTTCCTGATCACCAGAACAGATTAGTCATTTCTGGGTTGCTGCCATGGACCTAGGCAGAGAGGAAGAGCTATGGTGCATAGCCCTCACCTCAGTCCCCACAAATGTAAACCATGGCCTCAGATGAGCTATTCTAATTCAGTATTTGCCAAGAGCACCTTTAGGTGATGGGCAGCTGTTTTCAGATGTTATCTTATTACTTGCCACAGACCGAGTGCTGTGAAGTTGAAAGCAACTAAGAAACTGACTCAAAGTGTTTAAACATGAGTTAAGTATAATCTTGCTTGTCAGGTTCAAGAAGACTGGGCTAGCGGACACTCAGTACAGCAGTGCCTGATGTACCAAGGCTGCGTATGCTACTGCTACAAGAATACCATGGTACAGTAAGTAGCATGCATAGAAGGAAGTGGTCTGAGTTTGCAGAGGATATTGAAGGGAAATGGACCAGCAGCCTGGATGACATTTGTCTCCCTGGAGCTCTGGTGCTTACATCAGGGTATTAGTTCTCTGTCTGGACAACAGAAACACAAAAACAATGGTCTCCCTGGCAAAAAATGTACATTCACTTTTGAAAGCTATTTCTAAGTTCAGGCATATCACCATTAATCTTGAATCCTGTGCTGTAAAGCATCTGATGTGCAATGCTTGCTTTTAATAAGCAGCAGCCTTATAAGTGAGGGCTGATTATCAAGTCTCAAAACTCTGCAATAACCTGGAATAATAAGAGATCTACTGCAAAGTTTTAGTGACAAAATTAAGTTTTAGCAATTTGCTTCCTCTGGAGTTTAATGTGAACTTCTTTCTTCGTTGCTAAGTAATAAATATAGACACAATGAAACATCATTAAAGTAATCAGAAAGGTCGGTCCTTTACTGAAACACATAGCTAGCATCACTTCTAGTTTTATTTATTGAAGATCTTAGTTAGTGCTTCTAGGACACTTTTTCCTTACCAACGGGCTGGTTTTGGCATTAGATTATTTTCCTTCAGCTTTCTGTCAGTAGTGGAAACTGACTTTCCTCTGACTTTTGTTAATAGTACTGTGGGGTAATGATAACTAAGGGCAGTTGAAGAAATGGGCATGCTATTAACTTGTTTCTCATTGTTTGAGCATCACAGCAGGCCTCTTGCCCACTGGTAATAAGAATTGTATTGTTTTCCACCCATTTTTCCTTGCCTTATATAATCCTACTCAGCAAATGTGAGAACTGAAGCAACTGACTAGAAAGTTGTTGTGCGTTACAGCACTGATCTTGTATACTTGTCCTGATGTGCCCTGTGTTCACAGCATACACAGTTTTTAAGATCAGAATTTTCAAGTTTTCTACAGTAAGAAATTTTCCTTTTGAGTAGACGTGAGCTTCCTCATATCTATTTAGCAAAGAGGCCATGTTCCACGCAGAGTCCTTCCAGTGTACTGGCTCTTTTCCTTTTTAGGGTTCTGTTCTTTGTTTGGTCCCAAGATGTATTTGACCAGAATGCAAATATTTGCAAATTGAGTATTTCAACATAAATACACCCTAAATGGTCTCAGCTCCTACCTATAGCCTGAGGAGTTAGAGGGCTACTTTTGCAAATGATTCCACTACCAAATCTACGACCTAAATCAGCATTGGAAGAATGGAATAAGGTGAAGAAACAACCACTAAAAAGCCATTATAGATCAATTTCAGCAACATTTCCTAGAGCAGCCAAGGACTGGGGATGATCCCTAAATTGATCTTCCACTCAGAGAGTTCACCTCAAAATTAGTGTGAGGCTTGAGGCTTTTTTATGATTTGGAATACAAGTGTATCTTGACCACCTCTTTTACGTACCAGATGCCTACAGTTATGGTGAGTCTTGGGAAAAAAAATAAATTAAAGTAGAAGTCACATCTAGAACAAGTCTTCTCTGTAACACTGGATTCATCCCATCAGAATTCCATTAAGACAGACATGTAACTAAGTAGCTCTTTGAAAACAATTTAGAAGAAAGAAGTGAAGAGCATAAGGGACAGAGTATCACAATCTAAAGGCAATAAACTGAGGATCCCTTCTTTAATTGTAATTTTAAATCATAGAATCATAGAATCATGAAATCATAGAATCACTAAGGTTGGAAAGGACCTCTGAGATCATCAAGTCCAACCGTCAATCTAATACCACCATCCTACTAGACCATGTCCTGGAGTGCCACATCTACACGTTTTTTGAACGTCTCCAGGGACGGTGATTAAACCACCTCTCTGGGCAGTCCATTCCAATGCTTCACTACTCTTTCCATGAAGAAGTTTTTCCTAATATCCAACCTAAACCTTCCCTGATGCAATTTGAGGCCGTTCCCTCTTGTTCTGTCAATAAAAAAGCATTTCACTCTGGCTTTCCACAAACTCACAAGGTATAGGAAAACTATGACCAGAAGTTCAATTATTTTAATAACAGAATTAATGCAAAGATAGTGAACACTCTTATAAGCCTCTTAATTTTCTACTTGAAGGTGCATGATGAGAAAAGAGTGCAGCCTGTTTATAAGAGAATCCCATTTACCTTCTCATTCCTGAAGCACATTTCAATATTACTCCTCTACATAATATTCTCCCTTTTTTCTTGTTCAAACAATTACTAAAAGGAATTGTTCCAGACTAATTCAAGCAATCACATTTTGCCAGAGACTTGAGAGATGCTTGAGGAACAGCCCCTCTGTTCCTTGTTCCACCAAAGGCAACAGGGGTCTTTAGAAAACCTGGTATCACGGACCTAGATAACTACAGTGTTAATGCAGGGAAATCTGGCAGAAAACCACCACAGCATGGTATGAAATATGCCTCCCCAGGTCAAAGTAATGTGTTTACCCTGTCCTGGGAGATAGACATGACAAGGAAAATGTAACAATTCCGTGCGAGAATTGTGAACTCTCTCATTAGCACTGACACAGCACATACCACAGATAACATCGTGGGGAAGAACGTGTTCAGTGGTATACATCCATCCCTTTCACCCTACCAAATAGTGGCTGTGTCTAGCTTAGGGCAACTTGTGTCCCATTAACACAAGAGATACACATCTGTGCAAAGGCATCCATAACTCACCCTCTCACTGCCTTCCTTTTGACTCTGGACATCACCCATCCCTGAATAAAGCCATTGAACTCCCTGGCAACAGCCCTGACATGTGATCTACAACCACCAAACTACTTAGCTGACAGCAATGCCTCAAAGTATCCCTTTCGGGTAAATGCTATGCATCAAGAACTGCTTGGTTCCCTCCCCAGCTGGTTTGTCACAGCTGTATTCAGCTCATCACACTATAAGGCAAAATTAAACACTGAAGTGCAGACATGCCACCATCCACTCTTTTGCCAGAGCAGCCTGGTCTAGTGAATGGTGCCCCTGCTCATGGCAGGGGGGTTGAAACTCGATGATGCTTAATGTCCATTCCAACTGAAACCATTCTATGATTCCATGATCATTGAAATGAACATCAGCAGAACTCCCTGCTGTCAAGGGCTTACTGCCTCAAGTTACCTTAACTAGATAGGGCAAGGAATATATTTTGCTGTGGTTAACTTGCAGCAACTAATAAGTGGACCAGCTCAACCCAACATTGTCACAATCACTTGGTCTAAATCTAGAGCATGAGAAAATTGCTGGGTACTAAATTTGACCACATAGCAAGTTGTCAAAGCCAGTGAAAAAAATTGCACATCTGTAAAAACTTTATCATGCAGTTTGGCTACTTTAGTTGTACCTTGTCTCCGATTGGATCTTAATCTTATGACCTATTTTAATTAGTAATTCTGAAGAGATACTCTTTAAAAATAACCAGCAAAGTGCCTTACACTAGCTCTTAGAAGTTTGGCCCCCAGAAGTCGTCATGGAAGATTCCTATTTTAATGTATTGCAGCTGCTACTGCAATACTACGTTTTTCCAGTCACAGATCCATGTCCAAACAACCTGACAAGGTACGCTGAGAGCCATGCAACTACTCGCTAGGTTCCTCTTTTTTGACTACAGCCATATTCAGATGAATTAAGATGCTAATCTCCACTGCCTCTTCTTGTTGTTCTCCACAGCCTATTGTTCTTCTTGGCTGGTCTGGAAAAAACACTCTCCAGGCAGAAAGCTTTGACGAAGTATTTAGTCAGAAGTTGTCTTTGTTCTGCCCTCTGTATATGTGCAAATGCTTCTCTGTTTTTTGCAACGGTTTTTTTCCCCTACTTCCCTGGCTATGTGGCAGGAGATGGCTGCAGTGTATAAACAGCGTTGGGCACTCAGCAAAGAGAAGGCATTCTCTTTTTAAGGATGTCAAACACGTTCCTAATGACAGCCCTCAAAGAGAGGTGTGCTGTGCATCAGCACCCTCCCACAGAGGCTGCATAAACCAAGGTAGGGAAACTACGTGCAGTGAGAAAACAAGCACAAGCAAGACGGCCTGAGTGATCTACCCAAGCAGACTCTGGCAGGCGTTTGGGATGACCCATTTGCAGAATGACAGGATACAAGTACTCTACAAGACAGGCAGTTGTGCATAAACTGTAAGATATTATATAATCATAGAAGGACATTCAAACATACTTAGTCCCCACACACCCTGCATGCATTGTAAATATCTGATAGATTAAAAATATTCAATAACTGCCAGTAATAATCACAACTGCCTTCTCTTCAGAGTGCTATAGTCTATTTGAGAAAATATTTGCATTGGTTTTTCCTATTTTTAAACATACTTGATTTTCTTGTCTTTCATTTTTTTCTTCTCCATAGGAAAATGTCTTTTTACTTATCTCTTTCCCTTTGATAGTCAATTTTGCTTGAGTTTATTTTATAAGTTTATCAATACAAGCACACACAGCTGTAGTTGAAGAGCATCTGAAAGGTATGTCTGGGTCAATGCATGAAAAGGAGAATAAAAGATGTTTTGAAAAGGCAAAATCACTGGAGCTGCCAAGGCTTTGACTATACAAGTTTTAATTTTCAACTCATACTCGTAGACTAAACCGACAGGATTAGAGCACTTCTCAAGTTTGCTTTTAAGGAGGGGTTGGGAGGGGGGAAGTGGGAAGGAGGACGGATCACACAATGCATATTGAAGGTAAATGACCTGTTTGAGAGTAAAATGCACAACTGTCACCAAACTTTTACAATAATGGAATGTAAGTGCCATCAAATCATATAGAATAACAGAAGGTCTTTTAAGGGTGAGTTCATAGTTAAACCTGGAGAAGATTTCTATTGTCACCTCCAATGCAAATTTCTTACTGCTATTGTGGGTAGTTAAGTGTGAGCCACTCTCTCTTCTGTATGTATCCAGGATAAATTCAAAGGCAGTCAGTGAACTGCAGAGCCCTTAGATTTCCAAAGCCTGTTTCCTCAGCTGTAAAACTGAATTGCAGTACCTACCTGCCTAGAAAAACCTGTTTGCTCCTCTGTGGAGCCTTCCAGACAAGGTGTGATGACCGTGCATGACAAGGAATGCAACACTGAACTGCTGCATCTTGCCACAAAAGTCCTCAGCTGGCACACAGCGTGGGCTGGATGTTACAATCTTCTATCAATGCAAGTAGTCATTTTTCATGTCACTTTCCAGTTAAATTCAGGCATCTGTCTGTTTATCCATCTACTTCCATGGAGATTGCATGAGGCAGCTGGAAAACTCTGCTGAAGCTTTCCACTGTTTCNAACAACAACACCACCACCACCACCACCACCAACAACAACAGCAACTATATCACTAAAAATATAATTATTGCTATATTATTAATATAATGATAATTATTATTAGTAGTATTATTAAAGGTGTTGTGCTTAGAAGTGTGAATAGCTCTGAAACAACAAATAACTTTAAACAAACTCACCAGAGTATGCTCCGTACTATAGAAACTGATACATTTCTGATGCGTAATTTCCTTTTCAGCAGGATTGTCTGTGGAATTATATACTCACTAGTCCATGGCATGACCTTGTTTATCTAAAAGCAACCTAACAACTTCCCAGCAACTGAGTAAAACTAAAAGTGTATCTTTTAATGATTTGCATGTAGGATATGGCACTATATGAAGCCTTTATTAAATAGACAAGTACAAGGACCCCCAAAATTATGGTTATTACTCGTTGTCCAGATCAAAAGTTATAGAAATGATCCATCTATTGTTGGTCTTCCTACTCCTTTGGAAGCAGCAATAACTCATAATGAATGTGACTTAAAATGGTGGTTAGAGAAGCATTGCTTTCTCTTTTTTTTTTTTTTAATTTATAATCTAACACCTGATTTATAGAATGCCTCCAATATTTTCTAGTCCTGATAGGAGTCTATCAGGTTGAAACTAAGTTTATTATTCCGCAAATAGAAATTTGATCACCATTGAGATCCTTACCCAAACCCTTTCCCTTGTCATTGCCCCTGAAGAAAGGTCAAGTAAGTAGAACAGTGTGTAGTGCATTTCAAGAATCTAAAGTGAATGGAGTCATGCCTGAAGTGCAGCATAGAAAGCACTGAAGCATCACTCTGCAATCAGTGTTACAGATCTAAGCCTTTGCTTTTGCTGTGGTGCATAAAGGAAGAATGCATGTAATTGTGGGCTGATCTCTACCTGCATCTTTCCTTGACACCTTTCCAAAAGATTTTCATCCTTGACCAGTTTATCAACTGGACAAGGGCAGCTGAAGATGGTTTTAAAAAGTCAGTAATGTGTAAAGAGGTAGGTAAGTAGTTACAAAATAGAGATTTTGAAAGAAATACTCAAATATTAACTACTTTGTTTTACAGATTCAGCTGCTGAAATAAAACCCACCTCATTTGTCTTATAACAGTATCTATAGGTACTATTTTCCTGTTGTGACTAGTATCTCTATTGAAACATAGAATTCATTCCATAACTTGTACAGATCAGCTTCATTTTTTTTACCTTAACCTTATTACATAATTTGATAATATGAGTTTGGTGTATTTTAGGTGCTTTGGTGGTTTTTTCCCCCTAGTGGAGCACCAGGGTTTCTTGCAATTATTAAACAATTTTTTGGAGTACATAATTTCCCACAGTTGTTGTCCCAAAACTGTATATTCAACAAGAAATTATACAAAAATAAGGTTTCTAGTGTTCATATTATCACTACTATGATATGTCATTGTATCATAGGCTTAAATACTCATGGTTTCTGGGTTTGAAATTTTAATACTGATTAAGATATCTGTGTGACACAAGTAAGTAGATTGTCATTATAGAGACATCTATTTTAAATGTAGGACATCTGGAAAAATTTCCTGATATTGTCAAGATTTAACTTTTTTGTCCCTTTCTATATGTGCTAGTAAGACATGTCCTTATCTTTCTTTCATTATTGCCCGTATAATAATTTCAATCCTGCCTCAGTTTATGAGATAAAATCCCACTGTCTTCTTTTTACTATGGCATTCTCAAACTAACATAGCTTTGGCATTGGACTCATATAAGTTCAATCAGTTCCACTGGCCTTGAAAACACAGCCCATATAGGATTAATAGTTTTAAAAAATCCTCTGCAAATCTTTAAATGTAAATTCTGATAAAGACTTATAGATTTCCAGAATCACTAGAAGCTGAAACATTAAGCTTACATTTTATAATCTATAAGGAAACCTTGATCTAAAAATATGTTTGTAAATTTCCAGATAAATGACATGGTATTTTTTGTCATGAAAATATGTAAACAAGGGAAAGTAGGCAGCAGACTGAAACTGGCTTGCCAGGAGATTCACAAACAAACTGACAGAGCTGTTCTAAATCCACTTAAGAATGAGAGAGTGATTTAATCGGAATGAAAAAATTATGGAGTTTATTTTAGTTGTTTGCCCTGATCTAAAGGTATTTTTTAAATAAAAATGTGCTTGTTTAGTACTATATAGTAGTTCTGTATATATGCCAGTGTTTAAATAAGATGGTACTTCCAAATTATTTTCAAATCAGCATATCTTTTGACAAGTTTTATTCTTGTATTTTCTTTGAAATCACAAGTGATCATTTAAATTCCTGTCAATTTAAAGTCACTCAGTTATTCTTTTCTCTCTTCAAGTCGAATGTGTTGCAAGTTTTCAATTCAAGGGCTTTTCTGTGAAGTTTTGTATCTAAAATATTCATCAAGTGCAGCACTGGCTTCTACAGTGGCTATGTAAAGCATTATGCAAGGACACCAGTTGACCAAAAATGCACAGAAGCACGAAAATGGTTTGTCATGCTAGATTGATTCAAGGAGGCTAGAAATCAGTAATGTTTTTATGCACTATGATACATCCCCCCTTGTAAGGAAATTTCAACCTTACATGTGTCTTCTATGTAGCTGCTGAGGGTGTCCATAAAGTCTACTACCCAGCATAGGTCCCACTCAGAAATTTAAATCCACACAGAAAGTGCCAAGATTGTCTTTTTCCTGCACTCACAGCTCTGCAACTGAAGTTATTGCAGGCCAAATTTTATCTGAAATCAGAATATAACCAAATTTCACAAACACATGGATCAAGATGAAACTTTCTTCCTTAACATGGTCAAATAATTTTGATGTCTAGATATTGCTAAAGAGTCATACCGAAACAAAACATGTATCTGTTTTCTTTACCTAATAAAATCGATAGAGCTTACCTCTCTTGTTTAACAAGCTGTACATCTCATATAAAACTCGATGCCTTACATATTTAACTAATGAGCCATCAACAAGATTATAAAATATGTAGTTCCACATGCATAACAGTAAGCCCCTTTCTTAGTATCACTGTCTCTCACTACACTTTTTTCCAAAACAATTCTTGCAAGTGCTATGTATTTTTCTCTATGAGTTTTTCTAGAAAGATTGCAGTAGAGTATATTTTGCTGGAATGCAAGTTAGTCTGAATGCTAATAAACTTTTTCAAAAATTTGTAACTTAGATAGGAAATTCCATAATAAACAAGTGTAAGAAAAAGAGAATGTATTTTGTGCCATCTATCAGGTAAAGTCTCTTTGAGGAATGCCTGATATGCTAGATATTCAGCAGATTAATAGTAGGTGGAATTAGTAAAGCAGAGCAGAGCAGAGCATATGTGCAGTCAACAAAAAGCAGTGTTCACTGGTGATGTGCTATTTGGGCTGAATCCATCAGATACAGTGCTTCACAAGAATATTAAAAGAGTCAAACTTACTAGGCTCTAGACTAGAGGCTATAAAGCAGAAATAAACACATCTCCAAGTTCATAACACCTGGCCATTTTCCTTAGCCTAACAAGCAAGGGAGAGAAAGAGTTGCAGACAGAGTGGCCAGCTTTGCAAAGAAACAGGTGCCATTCTCATTGTGTACACCAGGACATGAAGACTATTGAGAAGAGATATCCAATGGACGTGAGATTTCATTCTAAATAAAATGTTAAATGAAGTTGAAGATTTCACTAAAAAAGACCCCTAGGGTATGAAGATACAAGAGTATTAAATGTGCAAGATAGATGCAAGAAAGATATTGACATAATTATCTTTAAAATGGTCAAAACTGGACTCTTGTATGTTATGGTACTACTGAAAGTCTGGTATCTTTACTCTTGAATAGAGGGAAACAGAGGTGGGTGGACTGTAAGTACAGAGGTGGAGAGTTTTGTTTGCTTTCTTTTTCTTTTTCAAACAAGAAGCCAAGATTAGCTAAAATTAACATTTATTTTCATTGCTAAGCAACACCAAATCAACATGGCCATACCCAAGAATAAAGTCATTACAAATATCAGAATTACAAGCTCAATTAATACTTGGATTCAAACAAATTTGTATTGCATTTGATAAACCCTTAAGGTAAGCAGAGCAAGACCCCGAATTTTCATAAAAGATAAGCAGACAAGTACATAGGCAAAAAGCCCGTCCATCAAGGGCTATCAGAGACACTGCTAAATATAGGCCTTTTTAAAAGCAGCTGGGACCCAGCATGTGACAAACAGCATATGCCCACACCTTACTGTCAGTTAAGAGAGGGAGCTCTCAATCAAGATAAGATTTTGTTTAAAGATACAAGAATGGTAATTCCTCAGCTTAACATGAAAGAAATATCTCTTTCAGTGTACATGAAAATAATCTGAGATCTGAAAAAAATAATCAAATAACTAAATATTTTTTCTAGCTTCAAATGAATAGAGACACTGAAAAATGCATATGGCCAAAAAAAGCCAAGGCAAGCACAATCGATGATATTGCCAATACTGTAAAAGAATAGCCCTTGGAAGATGCAGAGGTTCTTACTGGCAGAAAAAATTAATTATCTGTTAAATTCCCTGAGACGGTCTTAACAAAATGCAAGTAAATAGGAGATTATGCATACCAAGTGTTTCATTTTTAGATGCAGTATCTGTTATAAAAATGCCTCAGAGACACTCACATTTCAACAAAACACAGGTGAAATACTACTTCCCATTATTCTCATGCAAAATATCTTAATGAAGTACAGAGAGAAAATAATAAAATATGCCCTACCAAAATGATGCAGTCAGGCTTTGATGTCTATTTAGTTCTATTAAAAAGTAGAACACCACTGGTGAAACATAGCTTGTCACCACTGACTTTTTAAAACCTGCATTAGAAATTAGCATCTGGGTAGGTAGCGATCTGCTGGTGTGTATAGACAAAGGCAATGAAACAATACACTCAGAATATAAAGTTCCAGAAATTACCAACATTTTGTGAAAACAAGGCTGTGTCCATCTCTCATGGGAAATATCTGTCACTAACAGCAGTGTCAGGTGGTAGCCAGACATAAATGGACTCCTAAGACAGATAAGTAACATCTGCACATCCCAGCAGGTAGAGGACTAAGCTGTTGAGATGTTTGTTCAGGAAATCCTCATAGAGGCAATAGTTACATCAGGTTGTAATAGCAAAGTCCCAGCTGTGCCACAACTAAAAGCAACAGATTAAACAGGGCTAAACAATGTGATGAGATCTACTTCATAAACAGCACTTCAGCCTTGCTTGCTGGCTAAAAGTCTGGAATTTATTACATAGTAGTGATGATTATTAGCTGTTTGTTATATATGACTGGGAGGAGACAGATGAAGAACTGTAATTTTGAAGAGCATGCAGCCTGAGCCGGATTGATTGTTTACCATTAGCAACAAAAATGTCAATTAGCAAGACAGCTAATGAGCCGGGCACATCTCAGATTCCCAAATTTAGAGCAGTTTCTCACAATGAGACAACCTCCATATTGCAAAGACTTGAGTTTCCCAAACTTTCTCTTCTCCTTCAGAAAAGTACATGGACAAACATCAGTAGTTTTGGAACCATTACAGGGAAACCAGAAGGTCTCCCCTCTCCTCAACTTTACTGCTTTCAAAGTTTAAAAAATGTTGGGGGGATAGGGGAGTAGAAAGACATGAAGGAAGGGGTTCCCCTCTATCGAGTGCAATGCCAGTGCATCCCCGCCTGCAAAAAGAGCACACTGAACAGCAGTCCTTAGGTACAGCCAGAACATACTGTACAGAAGAAAAGCAGGTTTCATGCAGTGTATGTGCTACTTATATTTTGATACCTGGATTCATTCAGAGTGCTTTGAGAAAAGGAATAGTTTATTGTAACCCTCAACACGCTAGTGGAATTTCTGGCTTTGTTTTAATACAGTGACACAAGAATTACTTGGTCTGATGAAGCATCTTACCCATTCTCATAACTCTGCTCTGTATTTATGTTCTTGGACCAAGATTATTCTCTGCCTTTGCATGTTTCTCTGTCAGAGCCCTTCATTATTCTGACAGAAACTTGTCAGCACCAGAATAAACGGAGACAACTGAAGCCAAGCTTTATTGTGGTAACAGATTTCTCTCAATGCTGTTTTCTACTGTGCTTCATAAAGTATGCTGTGGACAAAGGAACTAGGGCAGGATCTAGAATACCACAGCATTCAAGATTTTCAGCAGGAGAGCTTCACCATTAATACATTTGTTGTTGTTATAAAAGAAAGAAGAAAAAAAAAAGATTCTCACCTGTGAACTTTCCATGTCTTTTCAGTAGCATTCAATCCACCAGCATATGCTGTATTTCTGCATTCAGTATTAGAAGGTTACCCTCAGTAAAGCCATTCAGCCTGAAGGACTCTCATGAGAGTAGTTGCGTAGCATGCTTACTGCTTTACCCTGCTGCCTTGCCTTTTACATAGTATGCTGATTCATTGTCGTGTTTGAAACACAGTTTCAAAGTGATGATTAGGAAAAGAGGTCTTGATTTAAATTGATTGATTTTAGATTGGATATTAGGAAAAAATTCTTCAATGAAACATTTATCAAGCACTGGAACAGGCTGCCCAGGGAAGTGGTTGACTTGCCATTCATGCTGGTATTTGAAAGATGTGTAGATGTGCTCAGGGAAATGGTTTAGTGGTAAACTTAGCAATGTTAGGTTAACAGTTGGACTTGACAATCTTAAAGGTCTTTTCCTACCTAAACGATTCTATAATTTCATGGTTTTATGAAATTGAGGCCTTACTCCATGTTGGTAAACTCTTGACCTTTCAGAACACAATCATATTGATTTAATAAGATCTTCTACTGCCCTTTTCTTCTAGACAAGTTTCCTTTCAAATCATTCCCACAAAATAGCCTACCGCAGTATCATGTATTTTGGATTTATAAGTGCAAGCTATTTGTGAGGTATGGTGAGGAAGAAAAAATTTTGAAATTCATAGAATCATAGAATCACGGAGTATCCTGAGTTGGAAGGGACACATAAGGATTACAGAGTCCAGCTCCTGGCTCCACACAGGACCAGCCCAATCAGAGCAGATGAGTGAGAGCATCGTCCAGATGCTTCTTGAACTCAGCCAAGCTTGGTGGAGTGACCACTTCCCTGAGGAGCCTGTTCCAGTGCCCCACCACCCTCTTGGTGAAGAACCTTTCCCTGATTTCCAACCTAACCCTCCTCTGTCGCAAGTCCATGCTATTCTCTCGGGTTCTATCACTGGTCACCAGATGGAGGAGATTAGCGCCTGCTCCTTCGCTCCCCCTCGTGAGGAAGCTGTAGGCCACAATGAGGACTCCCCTCAGTCTCCTCTTCTCTAGGCTGAACAAATCAAGGGACTTCAGTCTCTCCTCATACACCTTCCCCTCTAGACCCTTCACCATCTTTGTTGCCCTCCTTTGGATGCTCTCCAATAGTTTTATGTCCTTTTTGTAATGTGGCATCCAAAACTGCACACAGTACTTGAGGTGAGGCTGCAGCAGCACAGTGTAGAGTGGGACAATCACTTCTCTAGATTGGCTGGCAATGCCATGCCTCATGCACCCCAGGATATGGTTGGCCTTCCTGGCAGCCTGGGCACACTATTGACTCATGTTCCACTTGAGTGGATCCTCCACTTCCATTTGAGGATCCTGTCAGCCAGGATCCTCAAATTGTTTTCAGCATGGCTGGTCTCCTGTGTTTCATCCCCCAGTCTGTATGTATAGCCAGGGTTGCCCCTTCCCAGGTGCAGAATCCAGCACTTGCTCTTGTAGAAGCAAGAATTGTAAAAGACTAATCGCTACAAAGGTGGTGAGGCACTGGAACACGTTGCCCAGAGACGTTGTGGATGCCCTGTTCCTGGAATTGTTCAAGGCCAGGTTGGATGGGATTTTGGGCAACCTAGTCAAGCAGAGGGTGTCCCTGCTCATGGCAGGGGGATGGGAACTAGATGATCTTTGAGGGCCCTTCCAACTGAAACTGTTCTATGATTCTATATTGCCAAAAAAGTCTCATGATCATGGACCGTCTCTTTTAGTACTTCGAGCACTAAATCTGATATCGTCCTCTTGCTTTGCTTTTAGGCTCACGGACTCAGATGCATGTTTGAGGAAACAAAGAGGAAGCCCTCACTCCAGATGCATTAGAGAATGCATTTTAGCTGCATAGTCTGCTGAAGTCTCCTTTCTTCAGAGCAAACTCCATTCAGGGCTATATAATGGACTTACTATATTGTGAGGATTGGCATAACGACCATGTATCTTTCTGAAGGGGACAGAGAGCAGACAAAGCAGGAGTAAGAGACTGCAGAAAGTGCCATTCTCTATCCAGGTTTTCCCTCTCCTAGGCTGATCAGCACCTTGTTGTCTGTAGCTCACTTAGAAACTCCTCAGCACACTGTCCCACACTTGCAACAGCTCGGTTTTCCACAGAATCAAACAGCTGCTTTCTGTAGCTCCCATTAGAGGTTTTGTGCCCAGTCAGATCATTAAAGTGATGTAAAAAATCAAAGACCTGAGGCAGTAAAGCCATCCTGGTAGTTGTTCATGGAACAGATATTATAAGTGTGCAGTAGTAAGTGTTGTCCCACTGATGTCAAAACCCAGTCTTGAAGTGATCCTTCTAGCAGTTAAAAAAACATTTCATGTTCCACACCCAGTGTCAGACCTTAACAGCCCTGGCCAGCTCTATTTGGGACATCTATCCCAGGAGTCCCATTTATAAGCTCAGACTGGGTCACCCAGGTCTTCTCTGGATGGATGTTGAATATATACCATGGGGTGCCAATCTTCAACCCCATCTCTTGGTGGACCCCTCAGACCTGCAACTCAGCTCCAAGTCGTGCTCCCCCCTTACTCTGCCATACCATGGATGCTGCTGGCCCCAGCTTTTCCCCCAGCTCAGATCTGTGGGAGTGGGCATGACCTGTGTGGGGTAGTCTCGGTCTCACCCCCACATGGGGCAGCATCTTGGTCAATGCTCCCTGACACTTAGTTTCCATGCCAGGTTTTCTGACAATAATACCAGGGAGTGTCAATTCTTATTGATATATGACTGAGCCCAGAGGGTTGTGCTTAACAGTGCAGAGTCTAGTTGGAGGCCTGCAGCCAGCAGTGTGCCTCAAGTGTGTCCGGTCTTATTTAACATATTCATCAATGACCTGAAGAGGGGACAGAGTGTTCTCTCAGCAAATTTGCTGATGACACCAAGCCAGGAGGAGTGGCTGACACACCAAAAGGCTGTGCTGCCCTCAGCAAGATCTTGACAGGCTGGAGAGTTGAGCAGAAAGGAACCATACAAAATTCGATAAGAGTAAGTGTAGGGTCCTGCACCTAGGGAAGAACAACCCGAGGCACCAGTATAGGTTAGCAGTTGACCTGCTTGAAAGTAGTGCTGTGGAGAAAGACCTGCGAGTCCTAGTTGACAACAAGGTCTCCATGAGCCTACAATGTGCCGTTGTGGCCAAGAAGGCCAAGGGTATCCTAGGGTGCATTAAGAAGATTGTGGCTAGCAGGTTGAGGGAGGTTATCCTCCCCCTCTACTCTGTCCTGGTGAGGCCACAGCTGGACTACATTGTGTCCAGTTCTGAGCTCCCCAGTTCAAGAAAGACAGGGAACTAGTGAGGACAGTCCAGCGGAGGGCTGTGAGGATGGTTAAGGGACCAGAGAATCTCTCGTATGAGGAAAGGCTGAGAGAGCTGGGTCTGTTGAGCCTGGAGAAGAGAAGACTGAGAGGGAAACTTATCAAAGCTTATAAACATCTAATGGGTGGATGTCTAGAGGAAGGGGCCAGACTCTTCTCAGGGGTGCCCAGTGACAGGATAAGGAGCAGTGGACATAAACTAGAACACAGGATGTTACACCTCAATATGAGGAAAAACTTCCTTACTGTGAGGGTGACAGAGCACTGGAACAGGCTGCCCAGAGAGGTTATGGAGTCTCCTTCTCTGGAGGTACTCAAAACCCAACTGGATGCAATCCCATGCTACGTGCTGTAGGTGATCCTGCTCTAACAGGGGGATTGGACTACGTGATCTCCAGAGGTGCTGTCCAGCCCCCACCAATATGTGAATCTGTGAATCTATAACGATGGTTTCGGTACTATCTTCACATGAACATTTTGAATTTGTAGCCACTACTGGCAATTCAGTATAATCATGTGTCCAATGACATGGATTAAACCATACTTTAATAAATGAATAACTCAAGGTGAGCTGCTGAAGGTGGTTCTTTTCTGCCTCAAGCCTTCTGCATCTTCCCTAACACTACAATAATTCCCAGTTTCTTTCCTAGTTGGTTACAATGTGATTATTATTTCCATTTTATATTTCTTTTAAAAAATCTTAATTAAGAATTTCTTAACACTGAAGTATTTTCTTACTTCCCCAAAGACATTAAGTGCTCCCTTTAATAATTTTGCTTACACCTCTCAAAATTTGAGAGGAAAACCTTTAGCACTTTAATTCCTCAGCAAAAGATATATTTAGGGCCAATGAACACTGTACATAGCCAGCCTATTTAGAAAAATACAATGTTGGCAACACGAAATGGCTATTTCCTCTCTACAGCTGCATAATGCTATAAGTATTAAACATATACTTGTGGTCAATGACAATACTGAAACTTCACTGGCAAGGGCCTGAACTTTGGAAAACAAATGGCAATGAACCAATATATTTATATGGAAAATCATGTGATATTCCAATCCTGGAGTTGGGATAATTATCATGAAATCATTAAATCCAGATAAAAGTATTTACAGAAACAACTAGATGATCAAATGCTTGTATTATTTTTCATTTCAATCTAATCTAAGATTCCTAGTGATATACAAGAAAGCTATTTTATATTTAGACTTTTTTTTTTTTGTAGAAGCACTAGTTTCTGCTCTCCAGAGTTAAAAAAGTTGACCTGCAGTAGGCAAAGAAAGCCTGCTCAGAACACATGAGTTTCCAGCCATATTTTCCCTTAAGGTGAGCTGCTCCTGGTATGCATGATTTAAATGTTAAATGAGATGCCTAAAGGATGCAATAGCTGCCTTAGTATTCATCATCCTTTGAGATAGGGAGATAACTTTCATAGAGTCAGTAGACAGAAGTGTGTGAGGAAGACACTATAATTAGTTCATTTAAATGTACTGTCTTCTCAGACTCATTCGTCTTAAAAATGTATGAAATACTAAACAAAGCTGAAGAGGCCTAGGACCAATAAGTCACAGTGTACTTTGAGAACCTGCTAGTAGGTGATTACTGTTGGGGTTGATGACAACCATAGTATTTTACACAAGATTTCTTGATATGAGCAAGGGGAGAAGCAACAAAGCAATGGAATCCCTGTTCAATATAATAGTCTTCTGGTTACTATTTTGTGCCTTTTCCAGTTTTGATAAGTAGATTCATGGCAGTTCATGACCCAGAACCAGCATCTTATCAGCAGGAGTAGTTCCCTGATGCCAGGAAGTCTTCCTGCTAGTCATTTTCAGCCAGTTTACCCTTATGCCTTCCTCATATGGTTATACTTATTTTTATGCGATTTACAAGCATTTCTGTTCTGCAAATGTCTGCGTCTGCGTAGGTGCTGACTTGCTAAAGGCAGTTTGCCTATCCAGGGTATTGTCATGTATGAACATTCTTGGTTTTCCCCATAGTTTAGCTGTTCAGATTATATATTCTGACTCATAGTGATTTTATGCAACAAAACCAAAAATAGACTCATCAATATTAAAACATGCAAATAATATCTTTTTAATAAAACATTCACATTGACTTTACAACACATATTGAACCCTGCTTTCTAGGAAGGGAGAAAGATTATTTAGGCAATATCTTGTTTTCTTATGAACTATGCAAATCCTGAGCTGTCTTTCTTTCAAGTAGAAGACTACCGCTTTCTATTTCCATGCCTAAATCAGCTTTTACAGTTTTACAATTAAGTTCATTGCTCATATGAATGGCTCTAATGGAAAAGCATCACTACCCTGCAATTTTCCAAATAGGTATGGAATAAGTGCTTATTATTATATCTTTGTACTCGTATTTCCTAAGCAGAGTGATATTGTAGATTTAAAAAAAAAAAAAACCAAAGGAAAAAAGTCTGCATTTATACACTATTCTTCTGCAGGCAGACCCATCATATACTGAACTGTATAATATTATAACAAATAGACGTGGAAAGAAGATGAGCCAAAACTACCGATTGTCTTAATGTCTGTAATGAAGCAACTCCAAGGAAACACAACTCCTTTCAAAAGCTTTGTTTCATTTTTTTGGGGGGAGGTTGTTTGTTTGTGGGGGTTTTTATTATTTATTTCAGGAGTGAATTCTGTAGTTCTGTCTTGAAAATACACCTTCTTTTCCCAGCATGTATATCAACAATGAAGTTAACTATCTTGCTTATAATTTGCTATATTTTCTGTTCCCTGTTAATGGAATAAGCAAACTGAAGAGATAGCAGAGAAAGGGGAAGGGGGGGGGAAGGAGCGAATGGAGAAAAAAATATCCTATCTGTATAGATAAATAAAATGAGCTGGATGTTATGTATTTTAAGAATCGTTTATTTGATTGTTATCACCAAAAGTTGGAGATGCAGGCTAACATGATCCAAATAACTCTATCTGGGAATATGCTGCTGTACTAGCTGTATAAGTATCTGTGCTCTGCCAGCTGCTGGGAGGTAGAAGGTCTTAGAAGGCTGCTGAATTAGGTAGTCTGATATAGGTGAGGTTGCTGCAGCTCCATGTTCCCAGGTCTGAGCACTTATTTGCAGCATATTTCTACAGCACATAGATATGTATATACACCGCCACCCAAAAGATCAACACATGCAGACACACTCAGTGCTCACACAAACAAAACCAGCACCACCAGCCTTATCCTGTTCCTGCACTGGCTGGTCACGGTGAGGATGAAGGTTCACTAGCGGAAAATGTGTATAAAGATAGATACATAGTATGGATCCCTCCCGTCTCTGGCCTGAGACTCTCTGTTTAGCCAGTGGCTGCCCGTGGGTTCCTGGTCTCCCCAGCTGTTGGCATATGGACACACGGTCCCCCAAGGCTGCAGCACTATTCTTACTGCTTTTATAGAACTCCCTTGTGCACACATGGAAGTGCACACACACAGACACACATGCTGAAGGTCCCTCCAATAACTGGCCTCAGACACCCAGACTACCCTGTAGATGGCTCACAGATCCCCCAGTCTACAACTGCCTCATGCATGATGAAACACACACGCAAATATGTTTCTCAACCAAGCCTCAGACCCTATAGTGTCCCCAGTTGCTGGCTTAGACCCCCTGGGTCCTCCAGTAGCCAGCTCACTAACGTCTGCTGTCTACCTGGCTTCCCAATCCATTTGTCAAGTCCAGCTTGACTTATGCTATTCATAACACACTGATACGGTATCAGTAACCACATGCACATGTCCCCGCCTCCCCTGTTGCTGGCACCCCATGAACACAGACCCTGACCATCAAACTTATTACACGCAACCAACAATTATGCCCTTATCACTCTATTTGTCCACACTTGTTCCTCCCAAAACTATCTTTATTCTCCCATTTCCTGCATATGGTTCTCCCCCAAGCATCTTCTAATAAGTTTTCCATAACCTCAAAATGCTGTTCCTTGCACCCCACAGTAAGTCCTGTACTGTGGTAGGTAACACACCTCTCAGTCTGAAAGGTGGTGGGTTGACTTTCTGGTGCCACCCTGGGGCAGTGGGGCTGACACTCCTGGGGCAGGTCTCTCACAAGGCTGTTGGGTCACCCCAACTGCCAGTGGCACACTGGGCTCCTCTGTCTGGTTGGAGGCTTTAAGCCTTTAATCACATAACCTAACAGAAGTTTAAGCAAGTCATTACAACACAACTTTCTGCTGAAATACAGACAGGCAACATCTCTCTCTCATGAAATGCTGTAATCTATTCCTTATTAGCCTGTATATAAATAATAGTAACAGTAAATAGCTACTAGCTAACTTATTTACAATTAAAAAGTTTATAGTTAAGTGTAAGCTGGACCTCTGCTTATTCGCAACTAGCAAAGAATGCACCAGGAGGAACACATCG
>VWZZ01006396.1:227719-277196 GCA_013399095.1 Psophia crepitans | reverse complement strand
TTCTATGATTCTATGATAATGTTATGCTAGCAGCCAAAAGCTCTATTTTCAACTTATTCTTCTGACTTACACTTAATACCAAGCCATAACACAAGCAGTAATTTCCTCTTCCTTCATCTCTGTTCTTATCAGGGTAATCCATATAATAGTTACAACGAAACACATCTTTCAGGCATAAATATATAAATACCCTGTAAGTTTTTCCACTATTTTCTAAGCATGCTTTTTTTCCTTTATATTGGCTGAGCTGTTAGCCATTGGCATATGGTTACTTTGAACTCCTGTTGCATTTCTTGATGATAGCGCTATAATAATAATTGCAGCTTCATCTGAAAAAATGTTTACAAATTTCGCAATCAACGTAAAAGCTGCAGTTGTGCTGTATGCTCTCCCTTCTGCTCATGAGCTGCTGAGCACAGGTGGGAGCACCAAGTCACTTCTGGAAGGTGCTCAGAATTTGGGGACCTGGGGACTCACCTCTTGGCTTAGGTCTCCCTTTGGCTGAAACTGCGTCACAAACACTGTGACTGCTTTAGACCCAGGTCACTCCTGAACAGAGCAGCCCAGGTTCTTTAGCAAGCAACTCTGTTAGAACCTCTCCCTACATCATCTTTTCTGATTTAGCATTAAAGACGAAAGGAGAAGGGTAATATATGCCGTCTAGCAGCCTCCTCCATTTCTTGCACACATTTCCCAGATGGGAGGAGGAATCTTTTGAGGGAAGGTGGGAGCTTTGCTGACGGAAATAGTGAGCACTTTGAATACACAAGGGAGGGAGAGACCATGTGCTCAGAGGAGCACTTATCCTTTAGGTTTCAGTAATATGACAGTGACAGTCAATTCACAGAGATATTTTTGTAACTGTTACAGAAATATAGCAAATGAGGTTTCAAAAGAAAATTATGCATCTGTACCTCTTCTGAGTTAAATATTCATGAACTTGCTTCTGTGCAGCTATTAGAATATTTACGCAATATCATTTGTCCGGAGAGACCATGTGATCTGCCTGTGATCTGATACTTGGGTTTGTTTTATTTAATTCTAAAGGAGGTTTTAATACCTCTGGGTAGAGGTGGACTGTCGCTGCTTTAATAAAATGGATCTGCACTGATTTGGACCATTGATCAGTGAAGGAGTTGCATGTGCATGACCATAAATTATGGTATACTCTGTTCATTTTCATTGCTATTTGAAATCTTTTGTTTGAACGCTTTCTTGACTGTCTTATTAAGATTTCAGCTCGTTGATGTACAAGAGGAACAGCTACTTAGTGCCCTTATTTCCTGTGTTTGGTGTGTAAGAGGTTTGGCTCCATTTTAAAGAACCCGCAGTGGTTTGCACTCGAGTGATCCTAAGAGTTTTTCCATGCACATGCATACAATTATATACATGCATACATATACATACACATATCTTCCAAAAACTATGTATTACCAGTAGAATTTTTAAATTATTATTGTTTTAAATTGCTTATCATCTCAAGATCCCAGTGAACTTCAGGTGTTCCTGAGCTAGGCTTCATGCTTATTTGGACAGGCCTGAATGCATGGACACTGATGAAGGATCCTATGGCATCTTTTGGAACAGCAGGCTGAAACTGTGGGTTAAATTTTGTGTTAAGACAAAATATGTCTTGTGTTAAGACCTTTGCGTTAAGACTTTATTCCAAAGCCGAAAAGAGCAGCAAAAACATTTGAAGGACTCCAGTGAATTTCTGATGCCCCCGTCACTGAGCCAAACCTGATTTCCTAGAAATGCTTGTTGGGAACTGGTCCCTGCTAAAGCTTTTGTCCCCATAAGAGGTCTGAACGTACTTGGCCATTGGGCAGCCAGCAGTCACTGGGTTGAAATAATTGGTTTGAGTGCTTTCTCAGAAAAAAAGCTAGCTGAGGACACAGCAGGCTGGCAGGAGACATATTTTTAAGTGGAGGCAGGAAACGGTCCTGCCCCACTGCGCTCCTGAACGCCGGTATGTGAGGAACTACAGCATGTCAGATGGGCAAGGTGGTGAAATCATGTCAAGGAATAAGCACATTGTACCAACCAGTGTATGCCTTGGTATTTTTGATCCTGTTTAGATGATGGTGTGGTTAGTATATATCACTGTCACTTCCCAAGTGGCATTTTCCTCTTCCCGGTGGAGTTTTCCTCTTCCTACAGCAGACTCTGCCTCTCTCTGTGGGAAAGAGCCCTACTGAGGATGTGTAGGGAAGGTAATATTCACTGGAAGTTACTGAGCAGAAGCAAAACTCTCACACTGTTCTCAAGTTTTCTCCACACACTGCAGCTGTAGCACTGAAATTGCATGGATAATACTTGGGAATGCCTGTGGATCTGCCATGTGTGATGGTCTGAGATCTGCACACTCCAAACCCCCTGCTTTTTCTCTGGTGAATGGGGTATTAGAAATGTGGGAATCCAGTCACTTTTAATCTAGTGAGGATTTTGAATATGTTTGTTCCTTCGATTGTTATTTGTTTAGAAAATATAAACCAGTCTGTCTTTATCAGAATAATGTTTCTCTGAAGTATGGAGTGAAATAAAACTGGTAAAAAAGAAAGTAGGGATCTTTTTTCTTTAAAGGATATGGCACACTGCAGAAAAGAAATGTGTTGTTTCAAGGTGAGAGAATTCAAGTCAGGTCTCAGAACAACCTGCCTTTAAGAAGACAAATGACTGCTATATTTACGATAGTATTTTTTCCAATAATGTAATGACTGTTGAATAGGATCCTTTTTTCAAAATAGAGATTGCGCTCACCAAGAGCTTTTCATAATGCAGCTCATTGAGATAAACATTAAGATATAAGGCGACACAGAAGTTTGGACATGTATACACAACTACTTCTTCCTGTATACGTTTGCATTTCCATTAACAGAAATGCATGATTGCAAAGGAGAGCTCCCACAGCGTCTGTGAAAGAATTGCACCATTACTGTGCCTTGATGATAGAAACATTTCTAGCAGGGCTGACTCGTTTCATACATAGGTTATATTTCAGTATCTCTGTTTATAAGGATTGTATCCATGCCTAAAGCTGCATAAAGACATGTCATACTTACAGCTGACTAACTTTTCTTTAAAATCATCTAGATGTAAAAACCATTTTGATTTAAAAGCAAGGTGCTTGTTTCATTTGTCAGGTGGTAAAGACAGTGATAGCCCTCTCCGTGGAAAAAGAAGGGGGATCTAAAATGTGGAGGCGCTGTGTCAATGAGCTTGTATAGAAAAGCTTTTCTAAGCAAATGTACACAAGCCTTCAAACAGATGTGCACCTGAGATTCCAAGTTAAACATTCTAATAAACACAAGCCAACTGACACAAGCGAGAAAATAACTTTCAAATTTAAACAGGACTTTTCCTCAAAAAAATTTCATAATTGCTTTCGATTTCTGTTTCATACGCACCCAGTACAGCAGCCACTTTTTCCTAATTGGAAGGTGCGTAGTGCAAATTGTCAGGTTCTGTCAACTTTCGCTCTCAATTTTCACTAAAGACTCGGGTTTTTAATCCTTGTTGATGTATTTCGTATATTGTCAGTAATGTGACGAAATGTCATCTCATTTCTTAATATTTTGAACAGTGGAATGAAAATGGAAATTCACTGTCAGCTGTCTCTGTCATAATCATTGCAAACGCATTTCTTCTCATGCGCTTGATGAGGCTTGTGTTTATTTCCATAATTTCCACTAATCCTACATTGGTGAGGGAACAGTCTGGTAATGACAATATTAAGAGATGATCTGCTTGAGTTTATTTCTTCAAAAAAATTATCTGTCATAGTATTAGTATTTCCCACTGTTGCTTTTATTTTGTATTTTCTTGAGCTCTGTTTAATATGTTTTAAGGATTTAATCTGTTGTGTACTGAATAGTATTTAACGGATTTGACAGATTATTGCTTATAGATGTAAGAACACTGAAAAGAAGCAGAATTTTTCATGGAAACATTGGTGTTCAGAGAGAAAGTATTGGCAGGTCTAAAAAGCTTTAGAATTAAGAAGTAGCAGGTAACAAGATCAATAGCACTGATGTTTTTATTAACCTTTTGCAGTCTCCCAGACAAAGCTTCATTTTGTTAGGTTGGAACTAATTAGTTGTAGAAGCCAAAATTTCTATCTTTAGCGAAGAGTTTTGAGCAAATTACTGATAGTGATTTTCAACTGAAAATCATATCCCATATCAACAGTTTAGCTGTAAAGTGGCATTCAGGAATGAACCATTCCCTTCAAGAAACTTAGTAAACTAATTTCTTCATTACAAATTATTACCTATTAACATTGCTAACTTCAAAGCAAGCGCAATAAGTGTTTTAATAGATACACTGATAATAAGTATTTCAGGGCTTTAAAATGATTTTTTCACTTTCTTTCAAAATTATATCCCCTAGTGATAATTATATGATCATAAAAAGTAAAAGGACCTCCTAAGTTAAACTTGCAGAGGACAGTGCACGCCCCAATTAAACCACCACATCCGCAATCAGCAACTACTTTTAAGAATTGGAATTAGAAAGATACCTTCTAGAGATCATAGATAGCAACAAGTAATCATCTTGCAAGGAGTTCGATTAGCTAGTTTTTATTTCTGTAAATCTGGCCAAGCACTAAGAGTGGGTACTATCTAGTCGGTAAGGAAAATATGAACATGAGATTGGTGAGGCTTCAGGGAGACATGGTCAGGGAAGGATTTCTTAGGAAAGTTGTCAGACAACATCAGCAAGGTGAGAAGACTTGGGAAACACAAACATTTGCTCTGGAAACTGCCCTTGCAGCACAGCAGAATCCTCAACAAGAGGATTATTTTTGTTGTATCGGGCCATTCGCTATGCCCTAAGCACCAGGCTGATAGGTGTGGGGAAGGCTTCTGTGGCTGAGTTGTACAGTCACAAAACAGGCATCGCACAGACTGTGGTCAGCATTTTCTTCTGAGTAAAGAAACTGTAGGAGTGTTTCCATAAGCACTGTCCAAGTCCCTCCCTGAGACCTGCGTAGGTCATTCTTCCCCTCAGGTGGTCAAGTCTTCACAGCATGGGAAAGTGATACTCAATTAGCTGTGTGTGTCACTGCAAAAGGGATTTGAAATATCACTGCTGGAATCCTTATTTTTGCTGCTTTGATTGACAAAAGGACTCTGAGGGGACTGCTTCAAAAAGGGACTGCAGGCAGGAGCACCTAAGTGGAATAGTTTCTCAAGAGCATTTCCTGGAGATCCGATCACAGTTTCCCCAACTCAGAATGTCACCTAAGTCACCAAGTGACATTGCTCAGTGATCATCTCTTGTAAATGCTGTGAACTGCCACTCTTTTCACCACCTAGGGGAGCAGAAAGGATTTTGGAAGTAGAAATCCGATTTCATGATGAGTCTGTGATTTACCTCTGTCAGACCCAACAACCAGGCACAGGCTCTGATACTGTATGCTCTGAATGTCTGAATTTGCTGATGCCACAGTCTCCAGGTGGTTACATGGTGGCTGGCTGTTTGGAGACTCAAGTTTGGTTTTTATATTATTGCAAAGCAGACCATCCCAGTCAACACTGCAAATTTGTGGGGTTTTTTGACAGTAGCTCAGTTTAAGGACAAGAATCCCTTCTAACTCTTTGAGTCCCTCAGGGAACAATTGTACAGGGAAAAATTGTCTTTTGACCTTGTCCAGTTCCAGTTGAAAAGACGAAATGAAATTAAGGCTGAAATAGAGACGGCCATGAGTTTGAACACAGAATTTAGGTTTAGGAATTCGATGGACTGGGCAAAAAACAAAGCGCAGCAGAAAGTGATTTATTATTTTAAGTTCAGAACGTAAATACAATATGATCTTCAAGTAGCCTTCTGGGCAACTTTGGAGATGGTACACAAAGAAATCTGTGAAGGGTTTGCCTGAACAGACAGACAGACATGTAAATCAAGAAAACAAAGCTGTAATGAGCAGCGGGAACTGAGACCAAAACACTGATGTAGGCTTGCAGAAAGCTGAGTGAGTCAGCATGCCTGAAGAACAGCAGTTCTCATCTTCTGCTTAATTTGAAAGCCTTGTGTTGCATCTGTGATCAGAGGAATTCCCTGCTGATTCCATTTTTCCCTGTCATACCAAAATTATTTTTATGCTGCTTGTCCCTACTATCAGTGCCACCCAAAGCTTTGTTTCTCTTCTCATTTCTCATGTTTCAATTTCCTTTTAACTGAGTCCTTTTGGTAGTGGTAGGCACCACTCCCTGCTACCCTGCCTTATCCTATAAGCATCTATATTGCCTATAGATGGAAAACATTTCTCAACTGATCATATCTTTGAAACTGTCCTCAAATGAGGACAAAATCAAAATGCATTTGATTCTGAGTCAGGTGTTAGCTTCTTTTCCACCTACTCCATGTTAACATGTCAGGAACAATTTTTATTCTAATACAGTTTCATATGGATGCAACTTGTTTACTGTTTTTAGGAGGAGAAATGAAATTAACACTGGAGCAGCAATAGCAGGTTGTACAAGGCACACTGTTATCAAAAGAAAAGGTACAATAAGACCAAATTCTGAGGTAATTTCTCAGGACCTGTTTCTGAAAGAATCGTAATGTAGAGGAGAGTTATGTAGTATTGAGCAAGAGAAAAAGGGGAAGAACCTAGGTTTCAGAACAAGATGTTTTCTCTGTTACAGGGCTGCATTTTCACTGTATAGGTAATGGTTTACATCCATATCTAAAATGCAGACAGAAATTGAATGAAATTTCACAAGGATTTGATTTACGTTTAAGCTGTAATGAGGATTTTTCATATAGGTGAATGTTCAGGAAACAGACTATTTTGAAGTCAGGCATTTTATTAACACAGAAGATTCTGATCAGCTTTTGAGCTATGTGCTCTAGTAACAGACAAATTTGCATCTCTATCCTTTGAATTATAGTAAATAGGAACTTACAGAGGTTTGATGATTAAACATTTCATCATAAATGTTGGTGCAGTTAGTCTGAGCAGGATAACCTTTTCATTGCTGCTGCCATGGAAATAAACCCAATGTAGTTACGTTTGAAAGGTATGCCCCTTGTGGTTAGAGCTCAGTCAAGCACAGTCTTGAGGAGTTTGTACTTGCAATGCTGTAGAGCACACAGGTTCCTGGAAGACAGTAAATCACACCGAAAGCACACAGATTATCTATCTGTCCATCCATCCATTACCGTGGTAGCTGAGTGCCTTTAAAAGCTAATTTATTTCAGACCCCATATGTTCAAATATATTACACAACACATTTAAAGTGTCAAAATTCTATTTCTAGCTTTGATTCAGTGTATAACACTGAACAAGTTGTTTAAAGTACAATCTTATTCTTGTTTCTCTTCTGTGGACAGGAAAGAAAATGAACAGAGGCAGTGAAGTGAACTGCCGAAGATTGTGCTTTGTACAGAATAGTGCTGCCAACTTTTATAGAAGACTTGTCATTTAAAGAGATACATGTTAATATGTCTGGAGTTTTTTTATTTAAAGCCCTCATTTAGTTTTGTCAACTGAATATCTCCTCTGAGTTTTACAAGAAGCGTTTCTTACATGGTAGCAAAGGACAGTGTTCAAACATGGTATCTCAAATTCTATTTATTTTTAATCTCAAGTTGAGTATGTTCAGCATAATGTGGTTGTCTAAGATCTTCCCAAATTTTGAATGAGATATCTCATCCAAAGAAATTTTTGAATGTTGGTGGTTGGCTGTAGTGAGAACAATACATACCTGATTGATAGGTTCAGTAGTTTGCCACTCTTAAGAAGAGGCTACATTTGCCTGTGTTCTTCTTGGCCAGAGCAAGAGGAAGTAGTGACAAACCAGAGAAAAGACTATAATGAACACTGCTGCTGGTATTATGCCCAGCGCGTTGCAGTTTGCCCACTGGTCCCAGCTTTTAGATGTGTAGTGGACTGTACAGTCTTTATGGAGGGCAAAGGAGTCCCATGCCACCAAAAGCACACAGCCTCGTTATATAGGGCTATGGTGTTACATACTGATATCTGCTCCCTCTGATTGTTAAAGGAAGAAAGCCTACTGACATCAAAGGCAGAATATGAAGGAGGACAAGATGCTGTTTGTCACTTTCGATGGCTATCTTGTAGAACATACTGAACTAGTCATGTTTTCCTACATGACTGCTATGGGTCAGCCAGCACTTCAGCTGGAATCCAGTATCAGAAGCCGCTACAGTCTTGCAGCCTTAGTCTTGCAAAGGGTAATCTGGATGCAGCTATGCACTGGATGACATACATTTCCAATCCAATTTAAAAAATCCCTTTCAGTCTTTGGTGGTCCAATGTCCTAGCAATGGCCCCAGTTGGTCATTTCTAAAACAGCTGTAATGACTTTACCGTCTCACCCTCCCACTCAGCAACAGTATGTGGCAATGTATTCCTTCCAGTAACAGATGAATCCTCATTTCCTGATTTTGGATGATCACCATCAATATTTTTCTGTCTGGCCTTGGCAGACTGCCCTTCGTCTTCTGGCTCCAGGAAGTGAGCAGCCCCTCCTTCCCTGCTGTTCCCAGTTGCCTTGTTAAATCCATCATATTAGAAAGCTCGATTGCTGCGGTAACGTGGAACAAAAGCCACCTGATCAAGAGGCACTCCTATGTTTCCATTTTACACTTTCTGCTTGGTTCAAATGTCCCACTGGCAACTATAGCTAGCTTGGTAGAAGATTACTTCACCTACTGAATGGAATAGCAACAATCCGTTTTTACAGCTCTGTTCTGATACAGAAAGTGGTAGACCAACGTTGAACAAATTCAGATCCTTCTTTCTTACATCATATGTAAACTTTGAGGTTCACTTCCATAATATTCTGCCTTCTGCCTTCTTGTACTCAAATAGCATCATTCTAAGATTTCTGAATATATCTATAATATGACCTAGAACCCGTGAAGTAATTCCAGAAGAACATATCAGTAAGCTGGTGTGTGTCCTGTCTAAATGGATCTTCTGACGTTTCTGAGTCTAGACAATAGCAGGGTCATGTCTCTTTATTAATAAGAACAAATTCACAAAGTAGAAGATTAGAGAATTTTTAATTTTCCAGTTGAATATCTCAGATTGCTCTTGATGTCTGACAAGGTTGGGCACGGCTGAAGGAACGCTGCTGGAATTTCAAATGACTGTATAAATGAGAAAAAAACCTTTTGGTCTTTTTCCTCTTGAAACAGGAATCCAGAGTGATAATACTTTTCTACGGTAGCTGCAGGACTAGATATGACTTAAGTTGGCCCTATAGCCAGGTGGGAATGTTCCTATATCCTATTGTCTTCACTAATTGTTTATAAATTAGAGTAAAAATAGAGCACATGGAGATCAGCTTTGTAATGCCTTCCTTTAGACAAAGGCAGTGTCATGGCATGGTGTAGTAATAATACTGAGATTTATGCCACCCATAAACCTTTTATAGCAGTGTAATTAGTTGGGCTATTAATACTACCCAAGCTTAGCCTTATTTTATTGCTGTGAACACAGCTTGTAATCACATAAATGATAATAAGTAATAATGCTTAAGGGCACTGTATAAACACAAGCATTTTAGTCTCTCTAGTGAGTGCTCTTTGTGAACAAAAGTAGGGGATCCTACAGCTTTTACTCTCCTGTGGGTACTTATTTCCACGCTCTCCTTAGAGGGTTCTCTAATGGAAAACAAGGTCATAAAACTCCTGTTCTCCTCTCACTTTCTCTAACTTTCTCTGACTCTGCTGACTTCTCTGCTAATACAGGTGTAAATTAGGCAATAAATAGCAAGAAAGAACTGGATTCAAAGAGTTTGGGGACTATTTCTGCAAATCAGAAATGTGATGTTTTCTGCAGTGCTATGGTGTTCTCAATAGGAGATTATTTAAATCGGCTCGTTACTGCCTTTTGTTTCGTGCTGTTTTATAGAATTAATATTAGTCTATGATCAGCACAATATTTTGGGGAAGAGAAAATGCAACTTGTTTGTCATTTACAGTACCTTGGTGAGTAAAAAGGAGAAATGTCCCACAGTTAAGGAAAGCATAGTCCACTTTGCTCTGCAGTACGTTTCCAGGTTGCTTCTCTGCCCTGCAGAGAGAAGTCTGGATGGCCACCCCTGATGTGTGTCACTCCACGTCTCTAGCATCCTGCACAGTTGGCCTACACCACCATCCAATGATGTTTCCTGCTGTTTCTGGACTTCTGGGGCAAGTCAGCTGGTCCAACATAAATTCTGTTGTTTAACTCTGGTGAGAACAGGGAGTTCAAAAAACCAAAATGGGGTATTTCCTTGTAGTGTTAACAGCCGAAAGAGGATTCACTGTGCTAGTGAGCAGGCGTTTGAAAGGCGTGAAATAGGCCAGGAGCTAACTGCAAGCAAATGGTCAATACTCCTCGTCCAACCAGAATAAAATTAAATTTAATGAAGCGGCCTGGAATGACTGCATATCTTGGGCATTCTTCCCACATTAATAATCTAAATTCTTCAGGGAGAAAAAAGAAGCCACTAGTGATGACTCAATTTGAAAGGAAATTAAAGGCATGTTTTAAACAAAGCGAAAGGTGAGAGGCAGAAAATGACCCAATCTGTTACACCAGCCCTGATAGCACCCCCTGCTGCAGTTCAGGTGATAGTGGCCCCCCTTTTGTACGGGCCCCATAAGTGCAGGGTCAAGCCGCAGTTTCAGAGGCTGCTCTCTGCAACCCTACCCCAGGGTCAGGAGGGTCTGGGGAAAGGAGGCTTCCCTGCTCCCTGGGAGCTGGCTGGCTGCTGCCTCTGTCAACAGGCTGGGACACCCTGAGGTCACCTTTAGCTCAGGGGTAGAAATAAAACAGCCCAAGTAAGCTCCTGGGGAGCCTCCCTAAGCACCCAGGGTCTTTTCTGCTCTTCTCCACAGCTCAGGATGAGATGGCCTTAAGCACAAACCTTCCATTTAGGCAGTAAATTTAATTTATCCACATTGAGGAGACTGTCTCAAAATCTAGGCAATTTCTAATATTTTTTCCTTGTTTAATCCTTTTGAACTAAAGCCATATTTGCCACTAACTGCCTAGTTCTTCTGTCTAGCTCACTGGAAATTTCAACAATGAGAACTTTCTTAAAACTTTTATTCAAGGAAAGTTAGAAAGCAGGGACTGTCTGAAGAAACAAGCAGTTGACTTCAACCTTGGGCCATTTATTTAGCAGTTTCCACATAGCCCCTTCAGGACTGCTTCTAAGTCTCACAGAAAAAACACAGATCTGTGTGAGGATTCAATTTCTGTTATTTTTAAAAGCACCGTCTCCACAGTATTTTGCACAAGGTTGTAATAAATATTAACATCAAAGTAAATAGTCACTATCTTTTAGCTGTCTGACTTTTGAGGTTATTGCTTGGTTGCATAATGCTTTCATAAAACTCCTTCTGCCTGATATCTACTATTCTTGAGGGCCTTTCAGGACTTCCCAATCTTGTTTAATTTTGTTTTGGTATTTGAAATTATTGGTATACGTTTCTTAAGAACATCATCTCCTCAGTCCAGTCATGATTTGCTACTTACGTCAAAAAAAATTAGAAAGCCAAATTCAGAACATAAACATATTTGTCCACAATTCTACGAGTCTTCTGAACACATCATGATTGCTATTATCCCAGTAGAATTTATAGGCAAAAATTGAACTTTTGACTTCAGTACGTTTGCTGGATGCTTGCAGTTAGTATCATTTCTTCCTCTGCCATGATGTCTACTATTCAAGCTGTTTCTGTGCTTTCTGTGCTTGTGGATTTAATGAGATTTTGTTTGACAGCCTATCTAAAAATCAAATTTTGGCCTTCATCTGTATTACATGGAGTTTCCTAGCTTTTGTCACATATTGGTTCTGTGCTGGATGGAGGGTTAAGTCTCTTGCTGTTTTCAAGCTTAATATAGTCCTGCTTTTTGGCTTTTACATGGGAAGCATTTCTGGCATTTCTTGAGAAATAAGCCCATTTTTAAACCATAAAGCACTCTGCTGCTTGAAAAATACAATACAAATTTTCTCATTTTGAAGCATGCTCCAAAAGCTTAAATACTTTTAAATTGTCTATTTTTTCTGTATAATTTCTGGTTCATTAGGACTTAAGCATCCATAAATTGGTCTCATGCTAAGATATCTTATAACTCCTCAGGGCCTCCCGATACAGCCAATACCCTAATTGTTTTCAGGCACTTTTGGTGGAGTTTCCTTGTGTGCTCCAATACAAAAGTCAACAAATTGAGATTGAAAGAGCCAGCCAGTTCTCTCCATTAGTTTGTTACATGGTGCAGTTACTCTAAACTGATAGTGGAGGAGAGGGCATGAAATGAAGAGTAAACTAGAGCAGCCCATTTAAGTTTTCCAAGACAAAATGCTTATTAAAACCAGTTATGTTTCTCAGACAGGTATTCTAGGAAGGCAGTTGCTATAATTGAACCAGATAGAATCATAGAATCATAGAATCGCTGAAGTTGGAAAGGACCTCTGAGATCATCAAGCCCAACCGTCAATCTAACACCACCATGTCTGCTAGACCATGTCCTGGAGTGCCACGTCTACACGTTTTTTGAATGTCTCTAGGGACGGCGATCTAACCACCTCTCTGGGCAGTCTATTCCAACACCTCACTTCTCTTTCCGTGAAGAAGTTTTTCCTAATATCCAACCTAAACCTCCCCTGAATGTAGTTACAAATGTGATGTAGGTACAAATAGGAAGGGACAGGCTCCAAAAGACAGTTAGTATTGACTAATATTTCATACATATTTGCATCATAAAGAATATTCTGAATCTTTCCCTTAGGATTATTAGTGGTTTGCAGTTTGGCAGCTTCTTTTTGGAATTCACTTGTAGAATAGCTACTTAATATCCTATGAATTTTGATGAGCACAGAGAAAAAAGCATTTTTGGTTCATTTGCGTAGAGGTTCATTGGACATCCTTAGCTCAACTAGGCATAAGGTTCTGTGGATGGGTTTCCATTTACAGCTGTCCCATCAATTAAGCTCTCTGAGATGAAAGCAATAAAAAAGGCTATCCCCATTTATTTAGATTATAGGCATCTAAAAAATGTTGCTCATCAACAGATAAATACTAAAATTTTAAAAAAGTAAGTGCATTTGGTTTTATAAAACCAGACGTCAACAGTGCTTGTTTGATCAAGAAACTGGAACTACCCTATTCAAAAAGAAATTATAATGTTGTAATCTAACAGACAGGGAATGCAAGTGTATCTGAAATGCAAAGAGGCGTATTCAAATAATATTGTGAAACACTTTAACTTCTGTGTTAGTGCAGTGCAAACTTATATCATATAATTATATAACAAAATCATGTACAATATAGTTCTTCACATCCTGAGTTACAAAGCACTTAACTCCACACAGGCAAAATATCATTCAATAAGGGGGCAGTACAGGTTTGAATCCAGAACCTTTCACGTGAAAAGAGTTTTCCAGAACTTTGTAGCTACATTTGCTCCTTCCCAGCATTGGGGGACAGGAAGAAGATGACTTCCTTGCAGGATAAGCTTTCCCATCTCAAATTGAGCATTGCTCTATCTTTCCTGTGCCTTGCACTTTTCTTCCCGCATGAAGTCTGGGATCAGCTAAAGGTTATTCTTATCAGGAAGAAGCTTCATCTTCTATTTGATCTATGTGTGAGCGGGATCCTGCAGTGCGGAAGCAGGAAAGGCAGTCCCAAGGCTGAGACCAGCCCTGGTTTCACATTTACTTTACCAAAATGCAGCCTTCACCTTCTAGTGACAGGTCCATTAATCACCTGTTCAGCAGAGAAAATCTGTCCCTTTTCAGTAAGAGTAAAAATAAGGCCTTAAATTTGTTTATTTGTTAACACTCTCATTAGAAGTTATATTGATCATTTATTGGTAGTAGCTTTCTTCAGCTGCTCTGTCCAGAGGCCATTCAGAGTTTTGGCTTAGTAATGTTCATCATAGAAGTCATCGCAGTTATCCTATAGGAATTGTTTTTTCATTGGACAACGAATAGTCTTGACCCTTGATTTAAAAGTCACTCTTTGCCAACCCTTGCTTCTTTTGCAGTTAACACTAATTACAAGAACAATTTGCACATACTGATTTTTGGAGGCTGACTTAGTTCTGTTCACCTGTTTAATTTACTTCTTTGTGCTCGAATACGATCAGCTGTGACTAGAAACAATTGAAATGAAAAATTGCACTTGAAGATATAAGCAGGTGCTGCCTTAAATAGCAGCTCCTTCATCTCCTTCTGGTGAAAACCAAAATTGCTTTTGCAGTTGTATAGGAGAAGTAGTATTTTACAGATCTGGCTGGTTTGTGTTGTTTGATTACGTTTCAAATTTTATTTATATACATACAATTTGTTTGTCACTTCTCTATATTTCATTGAGTTCTTTAATTAAAATATGAATTCAAGAACAAACTCTGGACTTCAGTTTTGTCTCAGTTCAAAGGTATTTGGGTTTGAATAGAGTTTATTCCTCCTGAAAAGGTTCTTACTATACCGAAAGTTTATTGATACGACAGTGATCATTCCCAATGCTCCCAAAGGTCACAACTGGTAGGAAGGCAATGCTTATTTCTGTTTATCTTACAAACTTCAGGGTATAATTCATTTATGCAGTAATTTTTATTTATAGCCTGGGGAAACAGAGGATTTATATTCCTGTTGAGTTTATGGTATCAGATTTGTCAGCCTTAACTTCTCAAATACCATGCAAGTGACCTGAAAAAAAAATAAATTAAAAAAATAAGATCAAACAAACAAATTAAAAAAACGCCCCACCTTGAATTCTAAGAGTAATTAATTTTGGATGTCTCTTGGCTGATGACAAGTTTTAACTTTTAGAATAAGTGTAAGCAGTATTTTCAAGTTTGTATGAAGTGAGTGTTTGTGTTCAGGTTTTAATGGAGGTTCCAACAGACGCAAGATGAATTGATGCCAGAAACTGTATGTTGAGGGAAGTATCAAATGCTGTAAGTAGAACTAAGGGATGGCTTTGTGCATGCAGTGTTTTTTAAAGAAAATACTGGTTGGCAACAGCGAAATGTTTTTAGAATTTGTCGTGTTTTCTCAAATGTTTCACACTGTAATTCTTTCAAAATCTGAGAATATCCATTCAACGTTTTTCAAAATGAAACTCTTGTTTCTTAGATGTAAAATGCTTTAACTTTTAAAAAAATAGTTCAGTTATATTTTAAAATGCTTGATCAAATTAACAACCAAAACACATTAAATAATGTTTACTTCAATCCCAAATACCCTTAAAAAATTTTCCTGAAATTTTTTGTCATCTGAATAAAATCTTTTTTTTGCTCTTGTCTAAGGCTGCTTGTGCATTTAAAAAAAAAAACCACCTGTTCATTAGCTTATTTAAATCATAAGATACATCAAAATAATGAAAAACAGATACACTTCAGAGTGCAATGTAAAAGCAAAATAATTGTTTTCTAAACTTTTTGCATTGTAATATATCATGTTTACATAAATATAAATTGCAAACAGGTTCTTTCAAGCCACATGCTATGCAGCCATGCATGGTATAACATTGTGTGCCCTTGGGTTACATACTCAACAATGGACTACAGCATGCATTATTTAATTTCTTATCACTTCTCAAGGATTGTTTAGAGCACTCAGCTCTAACACACTTCTTTATTTGCCACGAAGCAGAGGAAATGCTACATGACTGCTGTGCCACACAGATTTCTAAGGCAGCATAGTGGTTAAAGCAGAGTATGTACTGAATTCTCTATTAAAGGTTTAAATTACTTTTAACCTTGGTAACGAACACCTCTATCTGTGAAGATTTTGTCTGATATTTTAAATTTAGTTTTATCAGGGCTTTGTTGGGGTTTTTTTCCAAGTTCCCAAGTCTTTCAGAAGTGATGGCTAACACTTCAGACATCTAATCTGGCCATGCAATGCTGACTCTGAGAGGGTGACTGTCTCTTGGGGTCACAGTTGCAGAACCAGATCCTCACTTCTTTCTGGAGAGCAAAACTGTGCCAGTGACTCCTGTTTCACTGAACTGTTAGTAGAACAAGCAAAATTGGGGTGGGGGTGGGGGGTGTGGTTGGTTTTTTTCCTTTGTCTAACTGTGCGATATAGCAGATTGGCTAAAAGCTCACTAAAAATCCCAGTGCTGATCAGTTCCTTACCACCGTTTCCTGACACAAGATCCTTACAAATACTGCTTTTTTTTCCCCCTCCTCTTTTCCTCCCTTTCTTCGTCTGCCTGCTTTATTTACTTTCTCTTACTGGGCAGCCATCTACTTTAATTTCTTTGGGGCATGGGACAGTTATTAACAGCAATACTGACAAGAGATGATTTCTGATCCTTTATCCCTGCTGTGTGCTGTGATATTCTTGTGTTTGACTCCCTTAAACTAACTTCTCATTACAAAAGCTCCAAGGTTTTGATTCAACAGTAATTACAAACAAGCTGTAATGGAAACTAGATTTTTTTAAGCTTCTGCAGTGGAAAAAATTGTTGTCATTCTAGCTGCTTACATGAATGAATTGTATTTAGGACTTCAGGACAGGTATGAATTGAGTAGTATAAATCAACATTTACCCTAACTCAGCTACAGTGGTTTGTAGCAGCTGTGAATTGGGTGTTTGATGGTGTTTACAGGAGACCTGTTGCAAGCAACAGCATCACAGGCCCAAGGAGAGTGAAGCTGTTGCCGCTGTCTTAGTGGCGCTGGTGGTTACAGTTGTCTGGAAGCGTTATACCAGCTGGAACAGTATAATGACTCAGAATCAGCTAGGAGGAGTCTGTGGCCAACAGATAGTGTGAGCTTATTTGTACGAATAGAAGGACAAATAAAATAAGTCTAAGAAATGTGGGAATTTCTCTGATAAAAGGGGGGGGAGGGCAATTTAAAGATCTATAAAGAAGGATTTGAACTCTGCAAGGAAGACAATATGAATCCTGAGTGTACAGTGAGATTCCCAAAAACTTCACTTACTGATTTCTTAAAATTTTGTCTGTGATTAATTGCAATCTTATTTCTGTGTTATAAGGTCCTTGAAGCAAATCCTTTGTAAATGCACTCATCAGACAATGGCCCTGTCCATTTCTGTTGCCTTCATCCCAGCAATCACTAGCAGAATAGCAAATAAACCTCAGCAGACCATGTTCTGCAGTGCTATTACTTCTGGTATTTCAATAGCTTTCATGTTATTTCAAAAATTCTAGTCCTAAAGTCTAAACAATATGCCAGTCAATTTCTTTTAAAACTAAACAGTGAGCCTTTAACTTTTCATGGGTAAGGAAAATGTTTTAAAATCAGTGCTAAAAATCAGGAAGCAAATAAAGAGCATTGTGCTCAACAATTATGAGCAAAAGTTAATTAAGTTTACTCTTATCTTTGCAAGGAGCCCCCATTGTGACTTTAAAAGAATAGAGGTGGTGAATCCCCCTTTTTCATGTGTATAGCCTACAGATGTTGAGCAGTGTTGAATCTACATGGTTACAGTGGGAATAAAACCTGTTCTTTAATCTGTGTTTACATCTAGTGTACTTCAGTCATGCAGACTCTGACTGCCAAGAGCTAGAGAGCTAGATTCTAAAAAATCATTTGGTAACATTCATCTTCTCTTCCTTTAAATTGTCGCTACTCCATGTTCAGCACACTGACGTATCTCCCAAACTGTGGTAAGAAAATAAAAGCAGGTGCACATTACTTGAACATCAGTGTCTCATCAGTTTTAACTATATGCTTTCTAAATTACTTGTGAGACTAAATACGAGGTCTGGATGCCAGCCTCAGAAGGTGACCATCTGTGGGCTAGCAGTTGCAAACTAGTGCATTCTTTCATAAGCAAAATGCTGGCCAAACTATTGCTTCAGTCAGCCATGGCAGCGGAGCAAAAAAGAGCCTATCCTTAGCGTATATGCATATTCAGAGGAGGTCACCGTGTTCGCTCTGTGTCAGCTGCACATGTGCTCTGGATGAGGCACAGAAAGGGGGAACAGCAAGCGGGGGAAGTGAATGATATTACTGAGAGGGATACTTTTATTCTCTGCCAGAGTCAGTCGAAAGTGCTGTCAATAACAAGCACCATAGGAGAGTAATGACTGCAGAAGACCTCTCTCCCACAGTGAGATGCTGCATAAGTCTGAATGCCAATCAGACCCCTCCTCTTCTGGCTGCGCTGCAAAAAAATTCCCTTTGTTTCGTGCATGTGTGGCTGATTGAAGCCATTGTTGTTTAGCCTGGCTCCCTTCTCTCGTGGCTCACACAGGGAAAAGCCAGAGTTGAATTGGGGCTTTCTGTCCTTGGAGAACAGCTAGGGAGGAAATCGGTCCCATTCCCAATTAAAGGCTGCGGTCCCACAGGAGACCAGCTTGGCTATCGCTTTTCATAGCATTCCAGGTTGGGAATAACAAGGAGATGGTGGAGGGAAAAAACTGCACGGTATTTTCTGGATCTCACTGCTTATGTTTAATGCAGGATATTTATACGGTTTCTCTACTTCCAGAAACTTACCAGATTTTGGGTACCAGGACTGATGATATGCTGTCATTATGGGCTGGGGAACTAATTAAATGCTCACAGAGTACAGGATTGCTTTGCTAGGGGAAATTTGGTCTGGGTAGCAGTTAGCTGGCAGACACCATTGAAAGAACTCAATCTGTTGAGCAATTTAATACAGGTTAAGGAAACACAGCACTGAACAGAAGAACAGAACCTGCAAAGAAATTACATTAGTCCTTAGCTGCAAAACTGGTCTCTGGTTCTGTTGTTTGTCCTGATAGAGAGCAACAAAAAGGTTGATCTCTATGACAGTCTTGCTCTTGGATTTCAATTACAGTGGCTTATGGTGTCACTGTTGTCAGGTGAGTAGATTGTCATTTTCTATAGAGAAAGGAGGATTTTATTAGGCTGGAGAAACCCTTTATGTCTTAAAGGATTGGCTGAAAGTCTGGACCAGAGTTTGTAAATGTATCTAGTTACAGCTACAGGTAGGACCAAGACAAACTGAAAAAAATAAATACAGCAAATGGTAGAAATAAGACTGGTGCTGAGTTCCTCTTCATTGGTACCTCCATTGTAATCCCATTGAGTTCAATAAAATCCCTTTGAGCTGGTGCTTCCCAACGCAGTGCTCTGGGGCCTCACGAGCAGGCAGCAAGGCTAGGCAGCAACGCTGGGCTTAGCCAAATGGGCAAACAAGTACAGATGGAGCAACTGCGGGGAGGTCCACTCATAAAACCAGAGCTGAATCAGGTTGGCTGCTAGCTGATGTCCTGATGTGAAAGTGTTTCAGCTGATGCTTGCTGCTCTCTTCCTCTCTAGCCTATACAGCTTCACATCAGTGTAGGCATAGCGCAGCCCTTCTCATTCCTGCTGTCTTTCCCTGAGGTGAGAGATCAGTCCTGCATCTCCCATGTGTCCCTTATAGGGGCCCTCCAAAGAAGGGAAGTTGATTCTCCTTTGGAGAGGAACCAGGAACAGTTTGACCCTGTCTGCTGTGGAGTCATTGAATCACTGAGACTTTCCAGTTAAGGATGAAGATCAGATCTTGCACTCAGGCTTTTTTTTTCAACTACTTGTGTTGGTGGCCAAAATTTCCTTTTCTTGACTTACAAGAATTTATTCTCTTATTTTTGAGTGCTTTAGCACCCCACATCAGTAGCTATTTCTGAAAGCTTTGTTCTTACTCATCCTGACCTGCAGATAAGACATAATAACATGTACAAAGCCTAGCATATGTGTTTGTGAGAGTCTCAGCTGGAAGAAGTAACAAATTCTGTGTGATGCCTATGGCAAACATGTTAGAAAATAATTTGCCATTGAAACTACCATGTTAGAAGAGATGTGATTAAAACTAATTTTTCTTTTATCATTTAGGTCTTATATACAGATTTATGAAGTCCCAGTGGATGCCAAGATGGCAGTTACTGTATTACAAACATCTGCTTCTTCTGTTCAGCATTAAGTCTCTATTTTAATGGTCAGGGCTGCCCATAGTACAGAAAGTAACAGTGAACCATCAACAGTGTCCCTTTTCTCATGTTTTCTTAATTTATGGCTAAAAATGCACCATGAGATCACAAAATCCTGGAAAGCGTAGGCTCCTTTCCTAAAGAACTGTAATTACCACCATCAACAGGCATTATTGTAGTGTTACTGCTATCCATTGCTCTCCAAGCATGACTCCACTGTGAGGTTAGTGTGAGCATAAAACTTCCACAGAAAGCTGATTTCCCTACTGCCTCATGATCTGTGTCACTCAGTAGCCTCTTAAAGAATTTATTAAACTATTACCCAAGGAAAATACAGTATAACAAATTAGCATAAACCACCAGGAAGCCAACCTTAAAAGGGGAATGAAGATCAAATAGAACAATACAAAATGGCAATATGCTCAAATTAGATGGAACACAAATCACTTTTATCTGCTGTTGAGTTAAAGGGAAGTTGATTTTTTGTGTAGCAATAAGAGACTTTGGTCCCTACACAGTAACTCGTCAGCCTGGTTGCTCCATATACGGTATCTCATTTTGTGTTTCAAAGTTTTAATAGTGCTAAAATCTGGCTTAATGTTTGACTCTCAGTATAGGTGACAGACTTCAATCAGCTGTGAAACTCAACAGCTTCATATTCAGTATTAGCAGTCTCCTGTTAGTACTTAAATCTGTTGTTATTTACCTGATACACAGTAAGCTCTTTAGAAAAAAGCTTTTCTTCAAGAAAATCCACATCTGCCCTTCAAGCAAAGTGGACTCAGTCTGAGTGCCGATGCTGCGGTACTGCTAAGCTGTCCAACGGCTCAGCACAGGACACCGCGCTGCAATCAGTGCTGGGCGCTACCTCACCCGGTGGTCTTCTGCTGAGCCACCTTCACCTGGTTTGCCATCCATCCGGGAAGAGTGATTTGAACTACTGGCGCTTGAAAGACTGACAAGCAGGGGCTTTTCACTGAGTGGAAGTCCGAAAGTCTGAGTGAATCTGAGTGTGGCCCTGCTTTTTGTTTTTTTATTACCACAAAATTATACTTAGGAAGACAAAAATGAACAAGGTATAGGGATCTGTCAAGAGCATAAAGAAAGTGATTTCTTTATGACTGCTTAGACTTAAAGTTTCCCTGTCCTTCAGTTCTTACATTCTGGCATCCCATTTCATCAGTTCCTCTCAATTCAGGAAGCCATTTAAGCATGTGCTTAACTTTAGTCAGGAGTTTAGGCTTCAGTAGTATTCTGGAGTGCTTAGAATACTGTTGGCAAAAATAGGATGCATGTGCTGAGCTGGCATTTCTGTATGCTTTAGTCCCCCTTGTCATCTATGTTCTTTCATACATACCTGTCCCCAGGTCAGAATATCACTCAAGCACACCGTTATCTACAACCTCATTGAGGCCTGCACTCCTTCCTGTTAATTATTCCTGGGGTTTCTCCTTTCCCCATTTTTTGTCACGCTTGTTTTTAACATGAAATTGTTACCTCTTCTTTCCGTGCTTAGCCTGTTTTCAACCTCTTTCTGTTCATGTGGAGGAAATGTTTACACGTGCTTTCACTAATTCTGACCCACTATTACTTCACGTTGACTTGTGCAATGAGAGACAAGCCATCCGCATTACCTGTTTTATTCACACAGGTGTCCAGGGTGGGGGCACCAGCCCCTTCCGAGGCACTGAATTGCCTGTTGTGGCAAATTGCCATTTGGTTCGTTTAATTCTTAGTCAGAATGACTGTGTTCTGGCAAAGGCTGAATAACACAGTCAGAATTATAGGGTCTACCCTTGTGAATGTTGAGTTTCATTATCTAATGGCCCGATCTTGCTTCAAGGTGCTCTGATTCAACTACCGCGAGTAGTTTTACTGCATCGTGCACCTAGAGTATCTGCTTGAAGGCCTGTATTTGTTAAATGTAAGCGAAGAAGACAGGAAATATGAGGTGAGTGACGCCGGAGGCGCTGAGCTGGGTGAGGGTGTAGCATGGGCTTCCTGTTCCACCCCCGGCTTCCCTGGCCCCCTCCCCGCAGCAGCGCCAAAATCAGGAAGAGGGCAGAGGTGGCAAAGGAGCTGGCTGAGATCCGTAAATCTCACACCTGGTGCCTCTCCCTTGCCCGTAACACTTCTTTCCCTGCGATAGGAATAAGCTTGGTCCTGCACGGTTTGTTTTTGACAAATCCATGTCACCGTCACCCATCTGTGCCTTGCGTTCCCTCACACTCTATGAATCCTCAAAGAGAACCGATGACGATTCAGCGGCTTTCTCGACAGCTCTTTTCAGCATCGGAGAGCAGTGCTCTTCGGAGTCAGCTGATTTTAAGACACAAAATTTATCTAAAGCACTCCAATCTACCCTTCTCCTCTTCTAACCCAAGCTGTTTCCCCTTTGCAACCAGCAAGAGCTGGTGAGACTCTAGAGCTTCAGTGGAAGCTACATGACCTTTCCGTGCTATGTGTCTTCATCTGTAACGTTACCGTGGCCTCTTGAGGTGCCAGCCTGGGGAGGCTATACCTGTGCAGCGTGAGGGGTGGCCAGGGAGCCTGCCTAGAGAGACAAGCTCACAAAAGGTGGACGGTTGGAAATATTATTAACTCAGCTTTACAGGTGGGAATTTGAAAGGGACTGAAATCGAGTGATTTGCGTAAGGTTGCACCTGCTCTCTCTGGCAGAGCCAGGAGAATCTTTTGGGTTTTTTTTTTATATCTTTGATTAATATTTAATAACATAATTAGCAATATTGGTTTAATATAACCAGCAGTCCTGGCTACCGTTTGCAGTGCTGGTGATTTTCCAGGATAAGCATTACTTCGCCTACAGAGAGAATCTCCCTTCATCTAACCATTCTGCTTAGGCTGCTGAAAATCTGGTAGCTATGAAAATCTGTTCTTGTCTTTGCTGACCTAAGCTGTCAGTGGGCTTGTGGCACTGATGAGAGTATGGCATTCCATTGCTGGGCACTCCAGTCCCTTCAGCCTTTCAGCTTTGATTAACAGGAGTAATTAATCGTACACTGATTAGGCTTGTGGTGACTAAGCCCACTGCAGTTAGGGGAGCAGCATGTAGATGCTGGGGAGCCAACTGAGAAGAAAGACAGAGAAAAGGAGAAAGAAGCCATGTGGACTTTTATGCCTTCGAAGTGACCTTTCAGTGCAGGTTCTTTACTTTTTCATTTCCTGTATTTTGTTCTTTTCCTTCTTTGTTCTGAAAAGAGTCGGGCATTCCTTGCAAAGCAATTCATATGTAAAAAGTTTTCACATTGGGATTCATCTGATAAGGTCTACAGAGGGGACTTATTTGCACTGACAGGTTGGCAGCCAGACAACCTCTCCATTTTCTAAATGAAAGGAGAGTAGCAGCAGGACATCTCCTACCCTCTGCCTGTCGGCGCTGGAAGAGAGACAAAATCTGGCAAACAGCAGTTCGGGGGAGCCAGCTATTTAGAAGCTGCAGAAATGCACGGACACTGGGAACGTAACATACGGTTTGCCTTCTGTGAGAACCAGCACAGACAAGTGACATTTGGGTTGGTGATTTTCTGGGATGGGGGATGGGACCTAGCAGATGCAACTCGCTTGCCTTTTTAATTTTTACCATGACAGTTCCAAATGTGAAATAATCTAAACGTATTTTTAATTCCTGGTCATGAAAGAAAACGCAAGCGTGGGCACTAGATTATTTTCTCCCCCATTCAGTTTTATATTCTAGCATGTAACTAATGTGGGATGACTCTCCTGTTTCCCTCAAAAATACCTGTGGGGAGAGAGGATGAAGATGCCTCAGAAGCCCACTGCTCCCCATACATCTCCATGGTACAAGCGTCAGGTTAAGAACACTAATGTGAGGGACCCTCAGTCCCATTTAGGGTATGATCATTCCCTCCATGTTTATCCACATACAACAACATACATGTTACTGTGTGCCATGCATTTTAAACCAGGACACATATACAGCCATATCAGGGTGACAGGAAAAGGTAATCTGTGGAGTTCTGCCTTTGCCCCGAGTTAGTCTGCCAGGCACCAGCCAAATGACTTTGTAAGCTACTACCGAGGTGCAGCATGGCTTGCATCGGAGCATCTCAGGAATATAGGAGCAAGATTTTTGTGAATGCAGTAACAAATAAATGGTAAAATGTCACAACTTGCTATTAATCCGTATTCTCACAGTCCTGTGTATGGCATACTGAAAAAGAGGGTGGGCAACATCCCTCTTCCCCCTATGTTGAATGCTTCAGCGTACAGAAACCTCTGAATAAAGGATCACTACTGCCTGTGTTTTTTATAGAGTCATAGCTGCCATTAATCTTGGTATTCCTCTTAATGATGTTAAGGGCATTGGGAAGTTACTCGGTTAAGAAATCCTTAGCTGCATTGCAAAATGTGCTTTAAGTGGAAAAAAGTTGCAGTATAGAGATGATAACTGTCATGGTTGCTTGTATATGTACCTAATTAAACTTTATGTTCCAGACATTCATGGGTAAAATAGTGCTGATACTTGAAAATATGTGGCTTCCTGTTCGCCATGTACTTGACTGATCAGACGCCTGTCTTCACGGCCAAGTACTCTGTTGAATCCCACTCTCACACCACTGCCTGCTTTCCTGCCGAGCACACACGCTCGGCACACACGCTCTGCTCCTTCCCAGTGCAGTTGTTTGCGAGAGCTCGCGTTCTTGAAGGGTGAGGAGCAGAACATGGTCTTAAAATCAGATAAATTCGTACAATGCCCTGCAGAAGGCCAGAAGTCACTTCTTGGTCACACAAATGACACTGCAGACTAATAGCAGTAAAACTAATACCCCTGCCCCGGCTAAGTGTTTCTGTATATATTTATTCAGTACAAGCTAGTACTTTAATTTTGCAGATTCAACTAGAAAAATGGCTTGTTACCTTTCACTCAATCTTCATTAAACATACTGATGTGCATTTTATAGAAGGCTTTTACAATAATTATAGTAATGTTAAAATAATATTTTTTTCCACAAAACACGAAGGGAAGCTGTTAACTGTCTTTTGCATTGTTACCAGGTTATTTATCTTGAGAGGACAGGTGGATGTCAGCCATATGCCTAAAACAATGTTGTCCTTTTTTGCTGAATTAATTGACAGAGCCTAAACGACCGCCTTTAGTACCCACGAACACTGGGGGTGCCCACAGCATGAGCCCACCTGCCTAATGCGGGAAGCTGGTAAACAACAAGCAGATCACAAACGTTTCTAAGGGTTCAGATGAACATTTTTCAGAGGGGACCCATGTGTCACAGCGAGTTCATGCTGCTAAATTGGAGCATACATGGGTGTGAATCCCAGTGGGAAAACATGACCTGGGATATTTTCCGGTCCAGCGGCCAGTTGTCTGTCTTTGTTAGGTGATAATAGACCAAACACTAGAAATATGATTGATGTCTGGGGTTCACTAAATGGTGCCTCTGTACAGTAGCTTTCACACTACCTCTGCGAAGGAACTGAAGGTTCTTTCATTGTTGGAGAGGGAGCTTTTGGTCAAGCAACTGGAGCAGGAAGTCTAATATGTTAAAGACCAGTGTTTCCATAACTATTTTACATTCAAAAATCAGTGCTGCTGTGAGCTACAAGACAAAAAAAAGGCAATTGGTGGCAAAAAAAAAAAAAGATAATATCTTTAAAGAGTAAGGCCTGTAGTAAATTTACTAGATCAAAAAGTGAAGTATTGCTGGATAAGCCCTTATTATCCAGTGTCAGGCCCAACTGCATGTAAATTAATGTAACAGAGATGATGAACTGCTCAAACTTTGGCTAATGCTCTTAGGAGTGATAGAGTTGATGAGAATTTGAAGTACAAAAGGGTTTTTAGAGCAATATCACTGTGGTTTTTGAAAGGTACTATTAAGGGAAGCTAACAGACTCATCATAATCTTTTCTTTCCTTAAATAACCACTTTTGTGGTTAAGGCTGACTGTGTCCCTCTAAAAAGCAGCTAAGCTATAGTGGCAGCTCATATATAAATGACGACCGTTCATTCAAATTGCATCTTGAAGCTCAGGCTGATGGTCAAGGCTGTGCATTATAGGTAAAACTATAAAGCAGGCTTAACAATATTTGGTAAGGCCCTTGTTCTTTTTCTCAATCTCTGCCTTTTGTTGGAGTGCGAGACGTGGGGGTGGATGAGAAATGAGAGTTCAGGGGATGCCAATGTGACTGCTCATGAGCTGCCTCACTTGTCTGAGGAGGAGGAATTAAACATGCATATGAAAAAAAGGGCATTTTTTGAGGTTTCATTAACAAAATCAGGGAAGGGGTGGGTGGGGGAGTTGACAGGGAAGGTGTCTCACGAGGCACAGATCCAGGCAGTGCCAGCAGATGGGCAGTGGTGGGACCTGCGGCGGGGAAGAGCAGGAGACTTGCAGAGCAAGACCTTGTCAGAGTATGCACTGCGCTGACAATGTGGTAGCAGAAGCTCCACCTATTGCAGGAAATAGCAAAGAAGCTTTTCAAACCCTGGGTGAGTGAAAGGCTTTGGGTTGATGGCCTTTTCAGGCAGCCATTGCTGGAAAGCCAGGGGGGACAGATTTCCACAGGGACAGCTGTTGCATGAGGAGACACCAAACCATAGCAAAGGGAAATTTAAGACAAATGACATGAGAAGTTCACCTGGCAGGAGGTTTCATTACATGCGTTTTCCCAATCAGGGTTTCTCAGACCCATATAACAAGCAATTTTTACTCTTTAGAATGTAAACCAGGGAATTGGGGCTCCCCTTACTTGTTTTCTTCATGTCCAGATAGACCTCAGGAAAAGCATGATTACAAAACAGGAATTGTTAGATAGTAATTGCATACACCTAAAATGGTGAAGCTATAGTGTGGTTCAGCTGAAACTATCAAAATGCAGTGGTATTAATAATCTGTGACATTTAAAATGTACTTCTTCAAGTCTCTCTGTATAATTAACACTCCAGTCACCTTTTAGATCACAGGCAGTATCCTTCATCTCCTTTCACTGCTTTCTAAATAAAGTTTTTGTGTGAAACCCCAGGTTTCCAGGTTTTCATGCTACAGCATGAAACAGCGATTAAGGCAAAAGGAAAACCCTCTGTCTTTTACCGAAGTACAAACGTAAAGAATAAAAATACTGAAGACATGCTGGGTTAATGTTTAGGTATTCCCGTGGTTATGCAGGAGCTTTCTCCCCACTGATGGTCCCGGATCCAGTCCCAGCTGCAACAGCTCTTAAGTTTTGCGGTTTATTTTCAGCTTACATTTTCTCTTCTACAGACAAGGGAGAGGCAGGCTTGTGGGACGATATCTGTAATGAGTATGTAAGATACAAATATAAAGGTGAGATGTAATCATATAATACCATGGCCCTAATGTAGGCGAACTATACTGATCCATATTATCCAAAGTCACATAATCTCCGAAAGGAGAAATTGTACATTTTAATGCCCAAATATTATACATTCCTCTTCAGCAACGTTAAATAGAGCAAGGTGTAAGGAGAGACCAAAATATAGAAAGAGAGGTTGTCAGGAGAGCTCTGTAGTCTTTTGCTGTCACAATAAGAGACAGCGTTGGTGATTTCCATTTTTTGAACTAAAAATGGCTTGTTACTTATTCCTATCTAGAAAACGAAACTAAATATATATGCCTAAAAGCAGAACAGATTGTTATTTGAACCCAAAACAGGCCTAAATCATCACATTGGAGTTGTCCTCTAGCTTACTTTGGAGTAGCAAATATCTTTTATGCAAATGCTGAATATTGCCAGGCTGAAATGACTGAAGATATGTGTGTGTTATTGTATACGCATGGAAGAAGGTTAAGAGCATAATGATACAGTAATGCATTCCATAAGACCATGGAAAGACTGTCTGTGGTTTTCCATGAAAATCTTGAGAGCGAGAGAGAGAACTCGAGAGCAGGGAAACAAAATAAAAAGATGGGCATTTTGAACTCCTGCTACTGCACTTGTGGCTATAGTCAGCTACAGGACTTCTTCATGACCAGCCTATAAATCACAGCGGCTCACAGATCTCTATAGGGTGTTTCTGCTTGCATCAGCCTAATGTCTTCACTAGCAAAGTAGATAAGGGCCCCTTCCTATACAGGTACTGCATGCGTGGTTTGAACAGGTGAACAGATGTGTCCAAGCAGCGCAGTTATGTCCAAGCGCTATGTTCTTCCTTTGCCATCTGTCTGGCATGTTGAACTTTATGCCATCAAATATTAACTGCCTCTTGGGAGTTTCTCACTAGAAGAGCTCAGCCTGGTGCTTGCAATTAGAAACCCCCAACTGTTAAACATCCCAAGGGATCTAATTCACCTGGGCTGCCCTGCATAAATTTCACCTGAAACCTGTGCTCACATTACATTGTCTTCATGTCAGTGGTAAAATTGGGTGAAAAGGTTGAGCTGTTTCACAGTGTATAGATATGCTGTAGAGGATGCAGGCTGGAGACACCCACTGTGACTTCCACACTCAGAGAGCCCTGTCTCTCTGCTGTGGTGCACTTCATGGAGCCATTACCACACTGGACAAAGTGGGTGCAACTCCTCCTCACCCAGGCTGCACTCACTGGGCACAGGTCTGCGGAAAATCAAGGTCATAATTTTAAAAAATGATGAATGTATATTGAAGTGTCAGAGAATGGGAATGGTTATGGTATGTTCAGTGGAGCCTTCATTCTTGCCTGATGGGCTTACAAAACCCTTGACTTTCCCTTCTGTAGGGACATCTACGACCTCCTTTTCCTATCAAGTTCAAGTGCAAGTTCATCACCTTGTCTTCCACAAAAAAATCTATCCAGTTTTTCTTTACAACAAGATTTTCTTGATGCTAGATGCCACACAGTGTTTTATGGTAATTATTATATTAACTGCATTTCCTGAAAGCTTATTATTCTACTTCTCTCACAGTCTGGGCCTGTTTTACTGTTGCTGGCAAAGATTTTATACTTATCCATCAGGGCTATCATGATCAAGTTTGAGTCTTCCACACTGAAATTGAGGTAACATCTCTTCTCTGAGGAGATCAGACAGCCTACTCAGGCTTTCTGACTGCCTGATCTTGTGTGGTATACCTTCCTTTTGCCTGTGCTGATGAGTTTTCTGAGAGATGGAATTGGTAAGGTGACCCCTACTTTTGGGATGGTTTCCTGTTCTTGCACCATTGTGCTGATGCATTGCTCAGCATTGGATGCATCAGTATGATGGTTTCATTTACAAAACATCAAAACTGCACTTGCTCTGTGCTTTGCAGCACTCACTACTTTGTTTCTTGTATTGACAGCTTGCGCTAGGAAGGTGCATTGACTCCCTTCTTCATGTGTTGAACAGTTGTTGCATGACTGAACTGCCCCTGGGCTTCAACTGGAACGGGGGGAAGGGAGAAAAATGATGACTCTTTCACAACTGGATCGATGAAACTGCCAAAGAGTGTCAGTAGTGCCTGGGTCCGATATGCATGCTTGTAAGCATAGGAAGATGTGCTCCTGAACAAAGTGATAGATGGTGAGATGCTAAAGGTTTTGTTGGTGTAACTAACCAGCTGGATGTGCACGGGGACATCCTGTAGCTGTGATACATGATCGTAATTCACACATTAATGGTTGGCTACCTCATCAGTTGATGGAATTTCTGCTTGGATGTTAATTGCCCATGATGCAGGTTCCGCTTATTCTAACCTTGCAGTTTCACATTATACAACTTCACGTTGCAGTTATCAGCCAAAATATTTTCCTAACATATTAGTATTTCCTCTCCTAAAAAAAAGGACTTGGGCATATTTCTAATTAGGTGTTACTTCTCAATGATGTGGAAAGGATGCTGTGTTCATTACTGTTAAATCACAGCAAACATGGTAAGATAAATCCCAGTGAGTTATTCAGCAGTTTGCTTGTAAATCAGGATTCATGTAAAGGAAACACTTTTCTATAATAAGACTCCTTTTTATGGTTATCACTGCTTTTCTACTGCTGGAGGTTTTTTGAGCTTTGTGGCAATCAGCTGGGATCAAGAGAGGAGCAGTCGCTCCTCACAGCTGCTGTGTCCATCTTGCATACCTCTCAGCAGTGTTTTCAGATACATATTCTCTTGAATTCTTGGTGAGGAGGAGTGGAAGATGTTTATCTTTAGTGTGCCCTGCTGAACATGATATGATGCAGTACCCCACCTTGCAGGAGAGTTTCACGGATGACAAGTATGCAGAGCTGATTATTTTAGGAGGGATTTTAATACACCATTATGATCCACTTGCGTTTACCCTGAAGGCAAAATGAGTGTTTTGGCCACTTGTTCCAGCAGCTGCCTCCCCCACTCATCTCTTCCTGCCCTCCCAGGACTCCCAGCTCTCCTGGGACTGGATCCCAATGAGCCCAAAACCCACCATTCTGGGAACCACCTGCTCATGTCCTGGCTCCAGATTCTGCCCCCAGCACCAGCTCTTCCTAGAACCACACTTGGCTTTTCCAAGATAAGTTTCACACTGGATGAATTACTGGTGTTTTTCCATTACAGTAGTATAGCAAATAGCAAGTATAATACTAGTCCTTCTTTGATTAAGCAGCAGCGCAGTGCCATTAATTCTCCTGTGTACCTGAGGATCTAAACCACAGCACTTTATATATTTAATGGATTTCTCTATCATACTTTTATTGGCTATCTACCATGGCAAGATAATACATGTTTTATTCAGTTAATTACTTTTTTGATACCTTAAGCATGTGCACAATCTCCAGTCATCAGGAGCACTAGATGCTTAATTCGGGTTATAATGACACTGACTGAGTATCTCTCAGCTTGCACATACCACTGCAGGTATTTTTTCTGGACTTTTGATGGACTGCAGACCTCCAGCTTGCTCGCCTAGCATCTAACTGCTTATCGGTGTCACTCTCAATCTCCTCATTATTTCAGTTGCACAGCGACAATAATTAGATTCTGTATTTTTCAGACTTCATAGACGAGCTTAAGAGTACACTGGGCAGGGACACAAAATTTCCATTGTCTGTAGATCTTGGCTATCACTTTGCATGCCAGTCATTATCTTGCTCAAAAAACAGGTGAGCTTCAGTCCCTGCTACGGAGCTGCTCTGACCAATTTACTGAAGCTAAGCTGATACACGCTGAGCATTTAATTAACATTTAATGTTCTATCTAGAGCAAAACAATGTCTGAACTGTATTACATCAGCTTGCGCAGCTCCCTGCCTTCCTGGGTATGAGTGCACTTACGTGCTAGTCCTGACAACTGTGCTTTGTGAAAGCTGACAGAAATGCACAAAAATGTACTGCTCTGACTATATACATGCTAGAGGTGCTTCATAAACCTGTAAGTTGTCTTTTTGCAGACTTTGAATCATGGAAAATTTATATTTTCCTTGTCAGAAATCCTACAGACCTGACTCCATGGCAAAGTTTCTCTAGCCCATTTCTGCCAGCTCAGAGGAAATAAATACGTGCCCAGTGACTACCCAGGGTGGAGGGCTGCTCTCCATCATCCCTGTTGTTTCCCAGATTGCTTGCTCCTTTATGTGGATATATGGATGTATAGTGCTGATTTGTTTATCTGGTTATTCAATACTAATATTGCTAAATTTCCAAAGGTCCTTGGTTTAGGTACACAACAGGTATGTCACAAAATATCACCTGCTTCAAAGAACTCATCTAAAAAAATATCTGGCCTGATTTCTAATCTTAATTGTCATTCTGAGTAACTCTTTCAGTGATAACAAATAGCCAGTGTCTCCTGCAGAGTTGCTTATAAATGTCTACTTGACATGGTAGCTGTGTGATGTCTTATGCCAATTGATTAGCATGGCTCAGTGATGTTTTATACTTTTAGTAACATACATCACTAGTCATGCTGCAAAGGATATAACGGGGGCGGGGGGGGTAAGTACTTTTGTTCATTTTAGATGCAACATTGAGATTTCTGGTGTGTATGACTCCTGAAAGTGTCGTGAAATATGCAAATTATTGAATGCATCAGCTCTGATATTTGAAGCCATTGTGTTTCACATATTTCTCTGTGCTCACACCTGCATTTTCTCTATTCTTAACTGGGTTTACTCGTGCCTTTTGGAATTACTGCCATGCATAAAACAAGGTGCTTATCTGTGGCCAGAAGTGAAGGAGCCACAATGGGCTGGTGTGTCTTGCATGCTTCTCTTCAGCCTCTGCTGCTAGTCATCGTGGAGACAAAGAGCATCCTGGACCAGCCCCACAATTGCTTTAACCAAGTGACAGCTCTTATATTTTCTACTTCATGTGTAATTAGGTGCATTTCTTGAATAATCTGTGGTTGTTCTGATGTGAGGCTTTTACTATATCCCCTGGCGGCAACACATTCCCAAGGCTTCTATACTCCACCAGGGATAATATTTTATTCTTAGTTTGGAAGTTTAGCAAACCTTATTCCAGTTCACCAACAATGGTGTGAGGAAAGTCCCAGAAGGGGAATAACTCTGCTAGCTTTTCCCGTGGCTGCTACCGCAAATAGATACTCCAAGAGGACTGGGCGCATGTTAGCAGCCTTTTAACGCGGGAGAAACCTGAAATGCCTCTAGAGATCATAAAGCATCTGTAAAGCCATATTTATCCTGAGTCATTCAGCCCTAATGCATCCTGAACTCTTCAGCTCTTCCCTTGGCTCAAGGCAATGACATGAAATAGTGCTGGGTATTAGGATTTTGCATATTTTTGGTTAACACCGTTGACTCCAGATGAAGTATTCATTCTGCCAGCAGTGCTTTTTTAGCATCAGCTTCTTATCTTATTCTGCTTTAAAATACTAGCTTAGTTGCTCCTAAGCTGACATGAATCGTCACAGTATTGGAGTGCCTATGTGCCCATAGTGCTCATACCACGAAAGACGACTCTCCAATTTTCAGTTATTCATCAATAGCCTTTTTCCTCTCAATGGTACTATCCTCTTAGTAGTCATCAGCAGACAGATTTCTCCTAATAGATATTTTTAGGTTTCATAGCCTGTAAAAAGCAGGTTCTTCTTCATGCCTACCACATGTTATATACAGTACTTTGAGGTATTTCATGCCAGCACCGGCTACTAGGTAGTAGTTTGGTGAGCCCCAGAACGGGCATTGCCTGATCTCTTAGGGTTTTATGTCTCATGCTCAGTGAGCTGGTGCCTAAGAAGTTGTAGAGTCCAGACTCTGGTGTCAAATAAGTAGTGAGTTTACCTCCAAGCCTATACTTAGTGGCATCGATGTTAGGTTTTCTCTCTTTTGCTCAGTTACCTATTCACATTAAACCTGAAGGAACTAATATCTGTGCACTCTATCTGTGTCAAGTTAGATTTAAATTGGATCAGAGTGTTAAAATGTTATTGATGAGGAGCAGACAAAGATACATACTCCTTGACTTTCTTATTGTCTTCTTATTGTCTTCTAAAGACAAGGCTAGAAATTCAACTTCAGTTGGACCTGCTTAATAATAATGACAATTTGCATTGTGTCTTTTTTTTTTTTTTTTTTACTATCTGAGGCAAATCTCATGCTTTGGGGAATGAACATTATAGAAATCACGAATAATGAGTAGATAATTCATTATTCATATCTGTCTGCTGGGGAAAAAAATGTCACAGAGTGGGTAGGTGGCTGGACCAACTTTTTGTAATGAGTTGATGAAAGGAAAAAAAAAAAGAGAAAGCTCATGCACCATAACTGATTCCTCTGCCTTAAAAAATGAACATTATTTCTTTTAACGTTATTTGACTTTAAGTAAGTCTTGTGAATATGATTAACATGCCCAAGATTATCCAGGAGGATAAATTATTCATGCAAATTACACATTTATAAATGATATACAGAGATATGTACAGATTTCTTTAATTTCAGTTGAAGAATTTCAATTACACTCTGGTAAATTTGAAAATGAGATTTTCTTCTGCAAACCTTTCTTTGCAGTGCTGTAAGTAGCTTCATACTAGATAAAATAGGATAAACAATGAAAAAAGGGACTGATTGCAGAGCTTACAGACTAAAGGAATAGGATTGGTTTAGAATAGAGTAGAATAGGCCATGTCAGTTGTCAGGGACATTCACCAATCGTCTAGTACAACTGCAGGTTCTGAAGCAGTTCTGTGAGAGAATGAGCCAGATTTAACTCCAAAAGCTGGCTTACTACAGTGTTAGCTCAGAGGTAACTTAAATCGGAGAGTACTGTAGATCAGAAATCAATTTTGAAAATTTCATGCATGAAGACGTAAGGATATAATCAAATCTCAGGTCTGAGAGAAGGTTCTGGCTTCTTGATGTGCTCGTGTCCCTCTGCGTTACAGAGGTGCAAGTGCTTCTCCCAGGACATGGTCTGCCAGGTGCTTGCCTAAATTCAGGATGGGAGATAAACCAACCTAAATGACAAATTTGTGTGCTGGAAACATCACAGTGTATTTTAGCTTGGCATTTTAAAAGGCTGGGAGTTTAGAGGTCTGTTTTTCGAAGCGGTGCACTGTTCAGAGCTTTCTTCAGGTCTTACACGGTTCTTGACACGAGCTGTTTCCTGCAGTAGCTCATGGCAGTGACATACAGCGTGGTGTCTGCCACCAAGGGAAAAACTGTACGTAACGTAGCGGGCGGGCAGGTAGGGAGAAACTGAGGCATCAGCAAAATCGGCAACTACTTACTGCAGTTTTAGTTGTAGTTTACTTTTAAAAGTAAATTGTATGACCAGTAATCTCATGAAATAAGAAGACATCTGAAGATTATCAGATCTAACCAGAGAGCTTGGGCTGGATCGAAATCAAAGCACCAGAAATTAATCCTTTCGTATTTTATGAAAATGCATGTTCAAATTCCTGGATGTGTGACTTCAGCTATTATAATTTACATCCAGGGCCGAAACAGACTGATTGGCCAAATCTCTGAAAAGATATAGCAAGTCTAAATCACAGAATCACAGAATCACAAGGGTTGGAAGGGACCTCGAAAGATCATCTAGTCCAACCCCCCCTGCCAAGGCAGGGCCACCTAGAGCACATCACTCAGGAACACGTCCAGTTGGGTTTTGAATGTCTCCAGAGAAGGAGACTCCACAACCTCTCTGGGCAGCCTGTGCCAGTGCTCTGTCACCCTCACAGTGGAAAAGTTTTTCCTTATGTTAACCTGGAACCTCCTATGCTCCAATTTGCACCCGTTGCCCCTTGTCCTATCGCTTAATGAGACCGAGAAGAGCCTGGCTCCATCTTCCCGACACTCACTCTTAACATATTTATAAACATTGATGAGGTCACCCCTCATCCTCCTCTTCTCCAAGCTAAAGAGACCCAGCTCCCTCAGCCTTTCCTCATAAGGGAGATGTTCCACTCCCTTGATCGTCTTGATCATCTTGAGATGCTTCGGATGAGCTTGTAATTTAGTAACTAGAAAACTATGTTATATCATGTTAATAGGCTAAGCATATTGTAGGAAAGAGGAGGCTCAGAATGACAAAAGTAGCAGACAGAAAGGGCACAAAGCTTACCTTTAGTTTGTGTTGCTCCTATGATGATCTGGAGATCAAAGCTTGTATAAAGTACCTTTTTCTAAAGTACCAACCAGATAAATATTAGTATGATAGGTAGGCATTCAAACACTGCAGAGTTGAAACAGGCAACAAAAATAAATAGAGCCCCTTCAAAACTGAAAAATCCCATTGATTGTGACTGGTAAATAAGATTTACTTTCTAACAAGATGGAAACACATTGCCGTGACATAGCTCACCCCTGGCGAGATGTGTACACCAGCCAGCTCCTGTCCTGTTCCACCTCAGCAGCACCACCCATTGCAGGTTTGCTTTAACACACACGGCAGGAAGACCTGCAGCCTCACTACACGCTGCGTATTTACAGCAAGGGTGATGGTGATGGCTGCTGGGTTTGTTCAGTGACTGCTGTCGCCTTGTGATGGGCAGGATGCGTGCACGATTCAGCCTGGGTCGCACAAGGGGATAGTTGTCCCCTGCCTGGCTCCCCTATTGCTCACCTCCCACAGGACTAACGTTAATTTGATCACAGACTGCTCATGACACAGACTGAAAATTGATCTGAAAACCCCAAATCTTTGTTTCCAGGCAGTTCTTTGCTCTGGCTCTGTGCAGCCCTGCAAGCACCTTTGTTGGCACAGGGCAAGTGGCAGGAAAATGTGGCCGGCACCAGGAGCCGCTTGCAGCAGCGACTTGGGGCTGTTATGCCAGCAGTGTGTCTGTGGGTTATGCAGTTTTCCCAGCACAGGAGAGGAAGCGGAAGGGAGCTCTGGATGAGACCAGCTTGGGTAAGATCTGGCGTTCTGAGGAGACAAAAGGAGCTGAGGCTATGGTATGGGACAAAAGCAGTGCAGCCTATAAGCAGTCATCCTTAAGGTGAGCAGAGTATATTCGTGTTCTGTGAAGCCAGATTGGAGGAGCATTCCTGTAAGAGAGCATTTTCTTTATTGAGTAAATAATTAAGCAGTTGGTGGTGTTTTGCCTTTAGGCACCAGTATTACCATAAAGTAGTCATCAGTAATACAAATAGATAGGAGAAAATAAGAAACCATTCTAGGTCAAGGATTTAAAGTCATATGGAAGAGGGACAGTTCTTTTGAGCTTTGTGGAGAGCTGAAAGCCATCTACAAAAGGCTTTGAGTCCCCTGAACCAGCAACTTGGTCAAGCAGGAGTCAAGCAAGATTTTGCTGTTCAGGTATGGGAGCCTCCTGATGTAGTAATACACGTGTTACCCCTATGTGGTATTACCCCGTTTGGCTGCCCCCTTCCCCTGGTCCTGCAGCAGGGCTGGATAACTACACAGTCTGTAGAGAAGCAATGTTGTTACCGGTGAAGTTCTGTATCCATAAGGCTTGTTATTATGGGTGAAAATGGAAAAGAAACAATTATTCCGTAATTATGCTTTGTAACTGAGATTGTTTTTCAAGGAAAGTGATAATAAGTAAACTCTCATCCCCTGCGAGAGTTTTGCCTCTTGACCATGCAGCGCTTGCCTCTGACACTCCTGTTAGAGGCATGGGAGGACCAGCATGCCGGTCAGCCCTCCCGCTCCACGCTGCCTTCCCCTTGCAAGTCTCCTGCACACATTTAGATCTCTTCTGCTGAGCTCTGTAAAGCAGAAGGAGAGCACAGCGCCTTTGATGATCTTGATCTAAATAGCAAGTTGTCATTTGAATGAAAAGGGAGAGACTGCAGCAGATGAAAGAGAAACAATATGCTTATTTTCTGCTCTAGCAGTGCTGTTATTCTACCTGTGTCCCAAGACCATAGACAAATAATTGGGAATCTGCTGTCTTAATGGCTGTTGGTTTTTGTTTTGTTTTGTTTTTATTTTTATTGTACCTCTGTGGCTGTGTGGGTGAACGTGGAAAGGTTTTTGCACATGTATATATGTACTTTTGGTAGACGCTGCACAGCTAAAGCCTCTTTTAATTTTCTCTCTAATTTATTTTTAATTTTGTAACCCCTCAGGGTAAATCCTTATTATATGATGTAAAATCATCTCTTCTACAAAGCAGCTTATTTGCTGATTTTTAATTTGAGCCAGCAGAGGCAAAGCTGTAGCTTTTTTCCAAACACTGAGAGCTCCACTGTATATATAACTGTTAAGTGTATGTCTCACTGCAAAATTAGTAAAAAATGTAAAACCTAAACCTATCCTTCTAGAAAGGGCAAAGAGGAGGTTTGTATTTCTCTGTATTAACAGTATGTTAGACTTCTGAATCAAAAACAGTATGCATTTCGCTTTTAAATCTGTATTACATTTGGTTTAGACTAAATATGAAAGTTTACATTTTCAAAAGCTTGAGTGCTGACAGAAGTTAGGGGTTTGTTTTTTTGAAAAGGGATCAACATCAAAAGATGGTACTGAAGATGGCATTACTCTGTGCCCTCACATAAATGCATGATCACCAACAGCAATATTAGGAGAAATTTCTTCTCGGCAAGGGTGGTCGGGCATTGGAATGGGTTGCCCAGGGAGGTGGTGGAGTCACCATCTCTGCGGGTATTTAAGGAAAGGTTAGACGCAGTACTGAAGGACATGGTTTAATGGGTAATAGGTGGTGGGGGGATGGTTGGAGTAGGTGATCCCTGAGGTCTCTTCCAACCTTAATGATTCTATGATTCTATGTGCTGTTGGTTTGCTGAAAATGTTGTCTTTAATCTAACCCGCACACTTTCTGGTTTTGTACTCCTTTATATGACTTGCTGGAGGCCTTAGTCACAGTCCTATTGAGATAATAACAAAACCACACGATCTGACATAATCTCTCTTCCCTTTACGTTCAGTGGGAGAGATGTGTATTTTCAAAACACTGGTTATCTCATCCTAAGCAACTTATCTGGAATATGTTAGGTGAAAAATGCTTTAAAAATGCCTGACCAGCTGATTCAGGTGTAAGCATCTACATTCAGTACTTCTGGCCTACAACGCTTACAACTCAAAAGACCTGAATAAATATTTTACTCTGAGTTGTCATCAAGGGAAATAATTAAAAAAAAAAATTTAAAAAAAACCACAACCACAAAACAAAAAATAAGATGACAAAACAGATTGTCTCTTTTTGTTTTGTTTTTAATTAAGTGTCATATTTTCCCCCCACTTTGTTTTTATGCAAAGGTGATGCTTATAAGTATTCAGGATGTAGACTTTTGAATGACGCTCTTGATTCCCCCTGCTTCCCACTTATCTCCCTAACTCCTGTTTCACTTCTCCTTGTTCTCTCTGAATTCCCTGAGGATGCCATCTGTGATTGCTGTTCAGAGGTCCTTGCCTGCTGGCAGTCCACACCTTCTGCAGGCTGTCTTCCACTGTTGTCTTCTCCTGGGTTGCGCTTGCAAAAATGTGACATTTGAATATAGTGGCTTTATTTCAGTCCTATCTCAAAACCAAGACTCCACCTGCCTCTTCCTTGATTTGTCCATAGCATTGAACTGGCACTACAGACAATCATCTTTCTCCTGCCCTTCTCTGCAGAAAATCTCCCACTTCAGGAGCAATTCATTCCCTTCTATGAGTTGTGATGACAATGCCAAAAAAATAGAGAGCAGTAAACAAATAGTCCCCAGAATAACAACGTTGAACATGCATTGCTTTTTGCTCAGATATATCCTCAAATAGGGTCCGTCAGCTTTGCTAATGCTTGCAGATCTGCACACCTGATATGTTAGTGATAAATGATAGTAACAATGTGGGCAGAGGGATGCAGGTCAGAAGCCAGACCTTTCTTACACTCTAAGTAACAGAAGATGCAGCAAAGGATCTAGTAGGAGCAAAGACTAAGTATGTTCCACACAGATGCAGCTCCAGCACAAGATTTTTTTCCAGGAACAAATTCTCTGTTATTTCTGTCATGCTGAACACCTGTACATCTCTCTGCTTTCCACTAGGCAAGACAAAGACACTTGCTGTGAAGCTAAACCAATGTTCAACAGAGCTGCACGGTGCCCGCATAAATTCATTTTGTCGTTGCTTTTTGCTCTGCAGAACCTTCTTAGCTGAATCTGATCTTTTGCAGTTTGGAATATCTCAGAGCTGCATATCAAAGATAAAATACCACTTGCCAAATATTTTTCTTATTTCTGTCATTAGCCCAGAAAGGATTGAGAAAGCAAAAGAGCTAACTCTGTTTGTCAATTAAAATTACAGATTTAATTTCCATCTCTGGAAACTCTACCTTTACCTGTTAGCCAGGAGTCAGGACCATACATTCCTTTTTAAAGCTAACTTATTTGGCCACGTATGAACAGTACAGTGATCTGCAGTTGGAAATTGAAACTGGAGAAAGCAAGCACTGGCAAACCAAAGGTACCAAAAGATTCCTTGAAAAGATTCCATTATCCTTGCTCAGGCAGCCTAGTGCCAATGCCAGTTCTTGAACCTGCTGCTTCTTTCTGCTTTGTAGGTACCACCAAGGCCTTATTGTCACAAAACCAGATTTAAGTGGGTGTTGGAATACAGACTGCAGTGACTCTGAGAGGTTTATGCTGTCTAATAGTTTGACGTCTTTGATTTTTAAGCTTTCTCTTGACAATTAACAAGAAAAATTGCTCTGAAGTGTTAACCATGCCTTTCCATTGCATTGAAGTTTTTCAGCTGGTGTTTGAAAGGTATTATCTGGGCAGCACAAGAATTAGAGACACAGTTTCTGTACCTGGAAAGGATCTATCTATGCATTTTACACTGATTTTAGTAGGAATCAGGACATCTAATCGTAAATTCTTTTTTGAAAATACCTTCCTAAATGTATTAAAAATGAAAATCTACAGTATTCCTCTCTCCTCAAATCACCATAAAAAATACATAAATGAAACCATAATTTGTCTCTGCAGTGCATTGTTCCTGTACCTCAGTACAAAAAGGGGTGGGGATTTCGTTTTAGCGAGTTCTCCTGTGAGTGGTAAGAGGAAAGTGTGGTATGGTTGAATGCACTGACTTACTCTTTTTTTGGGTGTCTTAAATAATTAGCCTACTCACCATGTTGTTTCTGCTATTTCTCTGCTGCTTACTGAGAGAGAGAAAAATAGAAGGGAGAGAAGGATGGAAAGGAAGGAAAGCTTTTTAGAATTTAGAGTTTTGCACTCAGTGTCATTATCACTGTAACAAATAATTAGGTTGTTGCCTAATATTATCCCACTGGAAGTGTGTATGTGTGAGCATCTGTTAATGAGCAAACGTCTAATGATGCTTGGTTCAGGTAAATACCCATTTAGGTCACTCAGTGGGGCCAAGATTCAACATCTAAGATCTTGAATCAATTTTTTAAGTAATTATCTGTTTTTCTGTGATTGCATCTTACAAGATCTGAGATAGTCCTATGCTATAGAGAGGCTGCCATTTCTGATGGTATGGCAGCACATATATCACTGGGTCTCTTTGAACCAGAGCACAAACACACCTGTCATAATGGAAAATGATGAGGAACAATTGGGAAGCCTGAGCAGGTTTTGGTGCCAATTGACAATAATGTTCATTTTCTTCTGTATTTTCCACCACTGATTTTGATGATCACAGGCACTTACAAAGACTGCGCAGCAACATGAACAAATATCAGAATAGTGGGGTGGGATTTTTTAGATTTTCAAGACAGTTTCAATTCCATTTATAGTACTTTGGTAATACGGATCAACCCTACTGTCGTGGTTTAACCCCAGCCAGCAGCTAAGTCCCACACAGCTGCTCATTCAGTCCCCCCCAGTGGGATCTGGGAGAGAATTGGAAAAGTAAAAGTGAGAAAACTTGTAGTCTGAGATAAAGACAGCTTAACAGGTAAAGCAGAAGCCACACACAGAAGCAAACAAAAATAAGGAATTCATTCCCCACTGCCCATGGCAGGCAGATGTTCAGCCATCCCCAGGACAGCAGGGCTCCGTCATGCATAACAGTTACTCAGGAAGACAAACGCCATCGCTCTGAATGTCCCCCAGCTTTATATGCTGACCATGACATCATATGGTATGGAATGTCCCTTTGGTCAGTTGGGGTCAGCTGTCCTGTCTGTCCCCTCCCAACTCCCCGCACACCCCCAGCCTCCTCGCTGGTGGGGTGGTGTGAGGGGCAGCAAAGGCCTTGGCTGTGTCAGCACTGCTCAGCAGTAATCAAAACATCCCGGTGTTATCAACACTGTTTTCAGCACACATCCAAAACACAGCCACATACCAGCTACTTTGAAGAAAATTGACTCTATCCCAGCCAAAACCAGCACATCTGCTTAGACCCCTGTTTAGGCTACAGGCTCTTAAAGACCTCCAGTGGTACCGTGTTCAGTCACAGTCGATATGTCCAGCCCCTTTCACAGTGGGGACCCATCATGTCTGGAGCTTACTGTAATGCAAATAAGTAACAGGTTTGCCCACCCTCGGTAATGAGCTGCTTTCTTTTGAACAGAGAACAATAATAATCCCTAGCCTACCATGAGGAATGCTTTGACCTTTTGAAAGTTGTGGGTTTGATCGGCAGGCTATATTGTACTGTCAGTCTTCACGTGGTGGAAATTAAGTACTGGGTGATTGACAGGGCTCCCATAGAAGGCAGTGAGCCTGCCTACTTCAGCAATCGATCCTGGGAGCAGAGCAACCTGCCATGCAAAATCTATCTCAGTGCAGCCTTTCTCTAAACAAGTGTGATATTTTGAACCTCTAGGATCATAATAACCATCCTTGGAACAGGATCTTCAATCTGCCAAAAATTATCCTCTTTCTCTCCTGCTGTAATATTCCATCATATTTGCAAATACTGGTAATCTCCCACTTCTGGCAAAACCCTTTTGTAGCATGTGTGATACAACATTTATCAGTATCTATGGAAAGTATAAATGCACCTAATAAACTGCTCAATTCTCAAGTAGTTTATATGTTTATATATATGTATGCATGTGTATAAAAGTAAAACTAAGAACACAATTACAGTCTGCCCAAGCTGCTCTTGTTTTTCCCGGCATTGTTTACACCTTGAGTGAAGTGACAATCTGACCCTCACGTATTGCTTCGCCAAGCTGGCTGGTTTAATATCTGCAAGACAAATAGGGTGTGGTAGTTTTCACCTCCTTGCAGTACCTAGTTATATATGGTGCTTTTCCACTGCATATTATAAATGTGAGAAATCTTCTAGATAATTTCTCTTGACAGGCAGGTATTTTGTGCATGTAAACCTAACTCTTTTACATAATTCTTCTTCTTGTTTATTACCACAGGAGAAGAAAACTTGCTGGCAATTTTGAAAAGGAGATGGTGGAAGTACATGATCCTGGGAATAATAGATATAGAAGCCAATTACCTGGTAGTCAAAGCTTATCAATACACCACTCTTACTAGTGTACAGGTAAGGACTCAAAGGATTTTCCCTTTTGAGGTAAGGTAGTGGGCTTGATGTGGTCAGTGGGGTATTGTCCATTGGCTTCAGGGCACTGAGAGCTAGTTCCTGTCTGTGTCTTCTCTGAACTTTTTAATGCCATCTCATAAGACACATTTTTTTTTCTTCATATTAGACTATTTTTCTTACTCATTATTTTCCAAACCGTACAAAACCATACTGGCTTTCATTTTATTTTCCTGTGCTAAACCATTCATAATCACACTTTTTTACATAATTATTTAATTTGGTCCATTAAGGAAATATTTTCAGATAGGCTGAAATGTTTTTCTCACTTTATATTTAGAATTCTGTAATTAGATCTGAATGCAAAAGTTGTCATTAAGTAAAATGAATGTAGTTATGACGAAGTCTTACTTGAATGTAAGCAGTTAGATATGTTAAGTTAAATAACAGCCTAACTACAGCTATCAAAAAGTGTACTCTCCCTTAAAAAAAATACACGTGCAGTGAACAAAAGCTAGGGTAGTGATTTCTCCAAAGATCTAACCTGTATATTCTAAATAAAAGCGCAAAGGTATCAAGCTTCTTCCCATTTAAGTGGAGAAGTGAATAACAGAAACATTTTTAAGAGACTGGAAATTGTCTGTCATGGGAAATCATCGGATACCTCATTGCTACTTGTTCTAAAACAAACCTACTCCCTCTTTGCATTATCTCTAAATAATTGGGCAACACTCAATAGTGTTCAGTGTATTTTACACCTTATTTGTCTGAAGCTTTCATTAAAGCCAGTAACATAGAGGAGCACCAGTTAATGTTCTGCAGAAGCAGAGCTGATTAGGAACATATCTCTTCCATAGCTGAAAAGTGGTATGGGAAAATACTGAGTTTGTTTGGCTGAATAAGAAGCAAAACCAGAAGAAAACTATGAATTCAAGGAATCGGAATGTGAAGTTTGTACTAAATATTCACAGACACCTCTGCCATCAGAATCTTGGTTTAAGAATTCTTTGAAACATGCTCAGACAATGTAATACTGCTTTTAACACTTTTCCAAATCAGATTACTCTGTATAAAGTAAAGCATAAATGCACATAAACCCCATACTGTCTAATTTTATAGCTGCTAAAAGCCTCAAAGAGAAAAGCAAAAGCTGAATTGCTTCTTTTGCTTGTTCAGTCATAGCAAGTAGGAATAGCGAACAGAGCAAGATGATCCAGGTCATTAAATCCCTTCTCCCACAGCCACCAATAAACGCATATCAGAGGTTCATCTGACCTGAACCATGAAACACTGGTTCTAGGGGAGGCGAATCCTCCTGCTCTTCTGCAATAAGCACGGCCTTTAGTATAAGATCATAAACTACAGGGTGAGGGAGCAGGCAGAAGAGTTCAAGGGCATTGCCTGTGTCTCAGCAGGGAATTTGTTAGCTGAAATGAGTCACGTCTCCTTTTAGACTGAGGGGGAAAAGGTGGAACAGGGGAACTGTCATAGGACACAAGACCACACTGCGTCCTTTCTAGACCTCTTCCACATAAAGATTACAACAGAGTCCAGGTCTCTTTCCCATGTAGCTTGAAAGACAGAAGAAGCTCAAATGCAGTCAAGCTTTTTTCCAGGAGTGGGGAATGCAGTGTCTCCTTTTCCCATAGTTGTCCTGGATTGCTCAGATACACGTGGAGTGACTGGGAAAGCCTGTTCATTTTAAATTCACTCCATGCCTTAATTTGAATGTGCTTTTAAGTATAGACAAGACCAAAGATATGCTGAGAATGGAATAAGTATGAGGTAATGCATTAAGATATTGAATCGGCTGACACATTTTATGAAACAGTCCAACAACACCGTATTTAATTTAAAGATGAAACAGAAGCAGCTCAGGGGATTATTCAGCCTGAAACAGCGTTGGTCAAAGTGTGTAATGGTATGAAATGAAGAGTGAAGAAATAGAAAGTAAAAGATGTAAAGAAACAAGCTTTTCCTAGAATCTGGTTTCCGAAGAGGCAAACAGGACCACTCTCAAGCATCTTCCAAAAAGCCTGATATTGCAAGAGCACTACCTGTGAGGCCATAAATGCTCACTGGCACATAGCAAGAAGTGTTCAAATCCTTTCAAGACCGAGACCTGAGAAACCATTGCTACCTACCACCAATCAGCAAGGCTTCGACTGAAAGCTGTGGGAGCTGTGGATGCTTGATTCTCATTGCCTGAGAATCAAGCCCCTCAAGTCAGTTCAGGGGGAATTTATTCTCAAGAGGCTTTACACCAAGGCTTTTTTGATGAGGAGAATACAAGAGTTTTTGAAATTGTCACCTCAGTAAATGGGAAATCTTGCAGTATTTTTATAGTGGTGGTACGTGGACCATTTCAGTAGGAAATCAGTTTTACAGCATAGACATTTTTCCACACGGTATCTCTGCTCCATCATGCAAAACTAACATGCGAGTGTACTGGGCTTCTGATGCTTTTAGGAAAAAACATTAAGCTGCTCACAGCAAAAAGCCAAAGTTTAAATGTAAAAATATACCTTTATTGCAATTGATTTGCAGTTTTGCTTTCACTGAACAACTCCAAGCACTCAACAGCTTTGTTTGCCAAGTAGCTTTAAACTCTTAGGACTGTCAAAGTTTGTAGGTTAAAGTCCATTTGTATTTTTTTTTCTAATTGACATTACCTCATCACGGTTCCAGGAAAAGACTGAAAATGATGCCCTATTTTTCCCCATTGTTTCACACCCAAGTCTTTCTCCTATTTCTTTTAGAATTCCCTTTTGGTTTTGGTCTGGGAAAACAGAATTTTCTAATAAACCTTCTTACATGTCTTTCACCTGATGTCTTCAGAACCACAGTGAATAAGGACAGACAGGCATAAATCAGAGATTAATATGGTTCCTAACCTTTACTTTTGGGTATGCTTCAGATTATTTCAAATCCTCCTATAGTCTATAATTGCTGTCTGAGAATGTGGCACTCAGCTCCATCATAAGATAAAAACAAAGTACTATGAAGTCTAGAAATACATGATTTTCCCTTAAAAAAAACCCCAACCCAAACTAAAAGACCTCCTTTATAAACTGGGTGACATAAAAAAAAATTAGATTGAAAACCAATGCACTGTTTGTATTTCAGATATCAAGGTGTTGGCCAATTGCTAAGGATAAAATCCAAGGCACCCTTTAGGTACCTGCAGTGCAATCCAGGGGCAACTAGATTTAATAGAACAATCTAAAAAACCCACACCTAATTGTCTACTCATCTAAAATGTCAGAGACATTTAACATCCCCTGTTCTGTGCATACTAACCTGTTGTTCAAAGCACAATCTTGGGACATGAAAACGTGTGTTTGAACCTTTTTAGGTTGCTCCTTCTCTGGTAGCTTTAAGTTCTGGTTTTTTTGCATGCCCAGAGTGCATCCGTATTGATGGAGCCGGATGCCTAAATACCTGCCTTGATTTTAAAATTCAAAAGCTAAGTACACCTACATCAAAGTACCCAGAGGAACTCAATTTGTTAGATATGATCTTAGTATGCCTCAAGTGCTTACAGAAAGCCTGGAGTGCTTTCCAAATTGCAAGGGTAGAGCCACCTTTTACATGAAGTCATAGCTGTTAAAACAGTAGCCCACAGAAAGAGCTTAACTCCATCTTAGCTGAGGGGACTGAAACTCAAGCTTCCCACAGCCATGAAAATGCCCAGGCTAGTAAGGGAAGGCTGTTCTCTGGAGGGGGGTACATCTGAAAATTTATTATAGACCAGGTCCAAGGCACAGTAGTTTGTTGATGGATTAGTTTGATATCCAAAACCATGTATTGCAAGAAGTGCCAGAAGTGCCAGAGATCAGTCACACTTGATGCTCTCAGACCCATGTGTCCTGATTCCAAGATGGCCAAAAACTTGCAAAATAATCTTTAGTTCCAGTTTAATGCATTAATCTAACTTGCACTAGATTTTACACCTCTCGCATGTCAGCTGTACCAGGTGCAGGAAGTGCATTAAACGCTCCCGTCCACATTAGCACCCGGTCTCACGGACTTTTTTGAAAAACTGTACAATTAACTTCCAGGACTGCCTGTGGTAATGCTTTCCATGTTTCTCCTAACAGTTTTTAAGACAACCCTGGTGTAGGCCTATGGAAGGTTTAATAACTGTTGAATAAGAGTGTTTCAGCTATTGTTAGAGACAGCGTTTACACAGCAGATAAAATTAGTTCCCCCAGAGGGAATTAAAAGATCCTGAGGTTCCTGCAGTTATTTGGAACTAGATATTTAATTTGTTTGAAACTACATTTTGACTTCAACTTCCCTGTATTGCATTTACAGTATACTGCAAGCATACATCCTACCAAGTCCATAATGTCTTCCACTAACCCTGTTATGACACTAACATTTGTAACCTTTGCTGCCAGGGAAGTGCTTTCTCATCATGCCACGCTTCATTGTGAGGCAGAATGTCCTCTCCCTTCTCCCACGTTGTCCTCATGTTAATTAGCTCTCCTTTCTAGAAATGCGCTGTTCTATCCACCTGCATATTACACCGTTGTGTTGCACTCCCTAGAAGTAATGTTATCCTTTTTCTGTGTTACAACATCACATAGAAATCTGGACTATTTCTGCAATGCCTTGCATAGGGATACTGTAGAATATGCATACAATGTCACAAGAAATAAGGCTCTGTCAAAGAGAGAGTGCTGTTTCCAAGTAGTGATTTATCTGGTAATTTATTCCTTGGGCAATCGAGCCTTTGATTGGCATGATGAAAACAAAGGTAGTAAAAGCTCGGATTTATAGACACCAGGAGACAGACAATAAAACTACGATGCTGATGTTCTCAGCTACTCTTAGATCACTGTGATGCTCAGCAGTACATCACACTTCCAATTACCTCTGGCAGTTTTCATACCTCAACAACTGCCACCAGAAAAGGAAAAGAGTCAGCAGTAAGTGCTTGTTATAGCAGTGCTGGATGGCAATAGGCTTTGCTTTGTTCTTGGTCCCTATGGACTCAATGTGTATTGAGGCAGAAGCTTTGAGATAATTTTGAAGCAAATCTGGGAGGAGAGGAGCAATATCGAAGTTGTTGATCCACCTTGCCCAGTGTAAGCTAACATGAAATATCTCAAAAGCTGAGATAAATTCCACTCTTTCCCTTCTTCCCCCCATCCCAGGCATGTAAGGTTGACCATACTTCCCTGGTTTGCTTCAGGACAGTAAGGGAATAGTGCAATGTTAATAAGGTTTGCAGATCAGCGTTGTGCAAAAGTGTTGCATACCATACCTTTATACTGTGAGAGTCTGTGGGGCTGTCTTGCATCTGATTTATCGCACTTCAAGTTGCTGTTCTGTCTTTTTACTGTGTTACATACCTATGGTTTGCAAACCAGCCCCTAGAGTATCCTAAGTTTCTGTACATAATTTTGGAGTAAAACTTCTTGCTAACATAAATATGCAAGATCTCATTACCGTGGAGCACAGTGGAGCTGAGCCCATTACAGCAGCAGAGATTTTAGAGTTCTGTGCCCATTTTGCATACTCTTGCAGGTGAAACACGAAAGCATAGTTTTTTCTGCAGGAGACATTCACGATCTTTCCTAGGCCAGGATCTAATCCCCTGCATAGCTTACAGCAACTAGTGACGTGGAGAAGTTTCTAATAAGCAACCTTGAGAAAGCCCTTATCCAGTCATCTTACTTAGAGAGAAGCAAATCAGAAAATATTTATTTCTGCAGAAACACGTGATTCCTGGCAGAGCTATCTACTGCCTTAGAATGATCTTTTCCTGACAGTGGTATGGAAAATCACAGGAGGACACTGATCAAAGGGAAGGCCAGTGGTCAATTTCTTGGTAACTTTAGAAACACAGAATGATTTGGGTTGGAAGGGACCTTAAAGATCATCTAGGTCCACCCCCACCACAGGAAAGGACTCCTCCTGGTATTTGAGTAGATCTTGCACAAGCACAGCTGCAGGGCCTGTAACAAAAGGACAGGATGAAGAGGTGTGTCCTAAGGTATTTTTTTTTAAGGAAAAGAGTCAAGGTGTGATTACTTGTTGTGGTAGTAAAATGTGTCCATGTGTAGAAAGTTAGGAGTAAAAGAACTGTGAGTTGGATGTGACCACTCCCTTTCTTTTAACATTTCTGTACCCACAGGGAAAAAGAGAAAATGTTGAGAAGGTTAAAGGAACTGATGGGAACAGTTACAGAAACACTGGTCATGTGGGCCCAAGAAAAAAATTAGAGATCTTGTGGGCAAAGTACTGATTTAAAAAGGCTTCAAACTGCAAGCAGTCTTCTGGCTTTTGTTTCATCCTGTTCAACATCTTTGTTGATGATTTGGATGAGGGAATTGAGTGCACCCTCAGTAAGTTTGCAGACGACACCAAATTAGGGGGAAGTGTCGATCTGCCGGAGGGTAGGATGGCTCTGCAGAGGGACCTGGACAGGTTGGATCGCTGGGCAGAGGCCAACGGGATGAGGTTTAATGTGGCAAAGTGCCGGGTCCTGCACTTTGGCCACAACAACCCCAGGCAGCGCTACAGGCTGGGAGCGGGGTGGCTAGAAAGCTGTGTAGAGGAAAAGGACCTGGGGGTGCTGATTGATGCTCGCCTGGACATGAGCCGGCAGTGTGCCCAGGTGGCCAAGAAGGCCAACGGCATCCTGGCCTGTATCAGGAATAGTGTGGCCAGCAGGAGCAGGGAGGTGATTGTCCCCCTGTACTCAGCCCTGGTGAGGCCGCACCTCGAGTACTGTGTCCAGTTTTGGGCCCCTCACCACAAGAAAGA
>VWZZ01006396.1:191359-227617 GCA_013399095.1 Psophia crepitans | reverse complement strand
CAGGGGAGGTTCAGGTTGGAGATGAGGAGAAATTTCTTCTGTGAAAGGGTGGTTGGGCATTGGAACGGGCTGCCCAGGGAGGTGGTGGAGTCACCATCCCTGAGGGTGTTTAAGGAAAGGTTGGATGTGGTACTTAGGGACGTGGTTTAGTGGGTAATAGGTGGTGGGGGGATGGTTGGACTAGATGATCCTTGAGGTCACTTCCAACCTTAATGATTCTATTCTATTCCATGTCATGGAAATTAAACATTTTTACTTTTTTTTTTTTTTAAACAAATGACCTCACTTTGATTCTTTCACCCATCTCCCTACCCAGAGTATCCTACATTTGGCCAGATGAAGAAATTAATGGTTTTTAAATTAATTCCATGATTATATAAAAACATGCAAGAAAGTGATTAAATTGTGATAACAAACAAAAACACAAAAGGTAAAAGCAGTCCTCCTTTTTTATTGGAATTGCTTGAAATAACGCTGTCAGAGATGCTGCCAGCATCCTCACCTTCCCTGCAGAAGGTTTCGGTCTCAGGGCAGCATGATGGCCACACAGCTCCCCTGGCAGCCAGCTCTCTGAGGTTTCACGTCCCGACCGCTTTTGTGCGTGTGTAATGTACAGTTCAACCAAGTGTGTGTGCTACTGTGAAGGCAGTGTAAAAACTGGAATAGAAAGGGTCCTCACATGGGCAGCAAGCCTGTTTTTCCTTTGAAAAAACAAAGCAAATGTCAGAAGGTGTGTCTCTTACTGAATGCAGCACTTGCTACTGTATTGAACTTAGCAGGCCGCACGCTGAAATTCCGTAGCCATCACGTGTACTTGACCGTACAATGCTGGACAGGTACACCGCTGATTTTACTGATCCCCCTGCTCTGGGGAGTAGACTGAGGGTGCAGCTGATACTCCACATGCTTTGCTTGAGGGCAGCACTAATGAGAAACCCCTAATGTGAAAAAAGGGCTTATAACTAAGGGGAAAAAAATCCAATGAATGTTTAAAGAGGAAGATTCAGCTCAGCTGTTCCCACAGGGAGTTTGCTGACCAGCTTTTTTCTTTTTGATATCACTGCAGATCAGCAGTTCACCCTCTGTATCACAGACCTTCCCTCTAAAGCTTGCCAGCTCTCCTTTCCAGGGACTAAGTACATTCTTGCTGTATACGTGCAAACACATGCTGAATGTGTGAGATCAGACACTGGATATTTACTGTTGGCAAGAATTTGTCTATGATTCACGAGTATAATAAAGTCAACGTAATGTAACAAACAAACAAACGGAGAAAATACATTTCAACATTGTGTATCATCAACAGACCTAGACGCAGTGTGGTATCTTTTAGAATCAAATAATAATCTTCAATCTCTATAACAACACAGCATTTTTATAATAGAAAGGAGTTGCTGTAAGGTGGTGTATCAATAGATTATATGCTTTTGTATCCTGCCTTCTAAAGCAGCCCAATTCAGAGCTGTGACTGATGAAAACCACAGACAAAGACGGCAGTGTCAAAGAACATGGTCTGCACCACGCACTCGTATCATTTTTATAATCTTCCCATGGCAAAATAGGAAACAATTTTCTTTTAGTTTAGTGAGACTTGATAATTTCTGTGATTAAAACAGGAATGGTGATTAAAATCAGGTCACTCATTAATTTAACATAATGACAGTGTATAGGCAGTACCTTTTGAATAAGCAATTAAAAAGAAAGAAAATATTGAAGATGATTCTTAGGGAAATACTGGTAAACAACTGGCCTTTATGTACTATAAATGAAACTGAAGCTAAGCATAATTTATCTTTGTTACTGCAAAAGATTTATAGGCAGACAAATGACAATTAGGTATAATGGGCTGGAGAGGGACTGTTTACAAGGGCACGTAGTGATAGAACAAGGGGGAATGGGTTTAAACTAAAAGAGGGGAGATTTAGATTGGACTTTAGGAAGAAATTCTTGACTGTGAGAGTGGTGAGGCACTGGAACAGGTTGCCCAGAGAGGTTGTGGAGGCCCTGTCCCTGGAAGTGTTCAAGGCCAGGTTGGATGGGGCTTTGGGCAACCTGGTCTAGTGGAGGGTGTCCCTGCCCATGGCAGGGGGGTTGGAACTAGATGGTCTTTGAGATCCCTTCCAACCCAAACCATTCTGTGATTCTATGATTTTCTTAATAACTAATAACCATGAAAAGAAAGAAAAAGAAAAAAAAAAAAACAGAAAAAAACCACACAAGAAAGCCCTATTGCAGATCAAGTAATCCACAATTTCACATCTCTTGTCTGTATTATCTATGTGCATTTTTTCTTCTACTAGACAGGCTTATCTAAGGAAAAAAGAAAGCCAGAGCAAATTTAGTCCTGGAGAAATGAAATGTAAAGCAATACCTGAAAAATAGTTAAGCAATGTACACTAGCTTATCATATTGCTTATATTGTAGCAACCTAATTTATTTGTATCTAGCCCATTGCTTAATTGTAGGTATAAATTTAGTACAATTCAAGAGCTATATAATGCCCGTGAACATTACCCACATTCCATGTTTATGTATATTGATGCTGCAGTATTCCAGAGAGCAACTTGTGGATTAGGCCTTGGACTACCAGCCCCAAAGGGCTGTTTTCCAGCTGCTGTCAGCATTGTTTGTGACAGGTTCTGTTCATGCATCCCTTCACGTTTGTGCTTAAAATACATATTTTCACACTTGAAAGCATAGGTATGTTTAAATATTTATGGATTGAGAGGAATTTTTAAAATCTTGCTCTAGAAGACTGTTAGTGGGAATTTGCATGTTGAAGTGCACATGCTGCAGGTACAAACAATTTTTAAAACTGGCTATTGAAATCCCACTAGCACCCTAATATATCTCATATTCACAAGAAAATGTTCTTTCTGTGTGTTTATCCCAGAGTAAGTGAAGCAGCCCTGAACAGAGCTCCTGCCTCGCAATGAACATGCAGTGTCATGTTCTGTGTGTAAAGGCGGGCAAGGGCTGTATTCCACATGCTGGGCATTAAAAATATCCACTGAGTCACTCTGTGTCTCTGGAGAGACAGTAGTTAGCAGCTGGAAGGTCACATCTTTGTATGCTTAAATCTGCTCTTAACCTGTTTGCATGAGTAGACCAGAGCTCACAATTTTGCAAAATCTAATAGTTGCTCCAGTGATGGTTGTGGTTCTCTTACTCACCGTTGCACAGAAAAGAGCTGGAACGATGCTTGCAGACACTTACTGTCTTACTTAGTAAGTGTACTCTTAAAACACTTCTGTGCTTGAATATTGCATAAGGCTTTCTGCTCTGCCTTGGTCACAGTCATCTCTGAGGTGGTATGTGTGTGTATGTGGAAGAGGGTGCTCAAACCTTAGGAAGACGACATCAGACTGCAGTGTCTCTGGTTGGTGCTGTTTTACTCATGTCCAGCTGTGAAGTGTAAGGCTGCTTCTTCATCTCTTCTCCAGTGTAAGGTTAATTGAGTTGGTATAATCTACTGGTGACTCCCACAGCACAGCATGGAAGCACAGGAAGTATTGGAAAACTGTGATGAGGTCAGAAAACTGTGAGTTAAGCTCTCTGTTGAGTGCTGCATTGGAAGGGAACGGGATAGAAGCATTCACACCTTCAGGGATAGCTATGAGCAATGTAAGTAGTAACTGCCTCCCTGCTGTTTGGCACTGCCTTCCCTCCATCTTCAGCAGTGATGATGGATGCACTGTGTGCTAGGGCAGCCAATGAAGAGCGTATGTCCAGCATGTACAGGCATGATGGCATGAGCTGTGGATTGAGAGGGCAAGTGTTGAGCTGCATCCACATCCAGAGGTTACACTAAAGAGTGAGCTTCCCTCAGATGTGCCATCTATTGCTGGTATCTGCTAAGGCTGCACTGGCAAAGTGCAGAAATCAACAGCATGTGAGAACCGTGCAGTGAGTGTTATTCATGCAGCAGTGGCCATCTATCCTGGAAAGGTGGGCTCTGTCCCTCCTCCCAGTGACAGGAGAAGGCCATGTGCCACCTCATATGCACCATGTGCCAGGACTTCATGCATATGTCCAGTAGTCCTGCCGCCACCCCTCCCTGCCCCAGGAGCTGGCTGTTCATGGCAACACAAATTCTAAAGTTGGTCTTGTGTACGTGGTGTCCTGTATACGCGTGTTCCTGCAAAGAGTAGCTAGGAAGTGCGAACTCCGTTACACACTGCACACCCTACAGGCTCTTCAGAGGCGGAGCAGATGCCCTGTGCAGACAAAGGAGCTTATTACAGTTCTTTCAGCTGTTGTCTCTTTTCGTGTACAGTCTGTGAAGGAGGAGCTTTTGAGGACTGCTGGAGGAAGTTTTCACTGTAAAGAGGCCTGGCCATGCCTTTTAGATGAGTAGCTCTCATTTTAAATGCAGACCCTGCTTTTAGCACGGACTTTCCTCATTTGTAATTTCCCTTGTCTGTTCTGCAGTTATTTGGGACTGCACGAACCTCCTGAGAGCAACGGCGTCTCCCTGCTGAACCAGTTCTTTTCTGAAAGCTTTTGCCACTCACTGTCTGGGGAATCTTTGGAACGGATGAGTTTCTACTGCATACTCTTGTTTTTTCAAACAAAGTTTCAGGGCAATTATACTGAGTCCAAAAATAGACTTTTATATTTTTGTTGATTCCCCAAATTTAGTATTTATTATATAGGTATGTCACATGTAAATAATAGTCTTCTAAGCACTGAAATTCTTGAAATCATCCAAACCCGTTTTCTCTTCAGATAATGCGTGGACAGACAAAGAAGTTAAAGGGATGTGATCATTATTTGACAATTTTTAGTGTGCTTAGCAGTAAAGTATGCTGAGAGAGCAATTAGCAAGTAATAGGCCCAAGGGGAAGGAATACCAAATTTCATCATTTAAAATCAAGATTACAACATATGGAGCAGTTTTCCAGAACTGTAGACACAGTCTCCTCCTTTGATTGTTCCAGACATTTTCATTAGAGAGAAGATCCAACCATATAGCTCTAGTTCCTGCTATATCAGTTAGCACTGAACAGTCATGTACCCTGCACAATTCGATAAATATCATTGTTAGTCTGCAGAATCTCAACTCTTAATTATCTGTATCCTTTTAGGAAGTGGAATTAAGGTTCTTAAAATCAAGTTTCTTTGGGTGTTTCTTATGCAGAATTTTTGTTTCCTGGTGAAATACTGGTAGTTTTAAAAATTGATTTTAATTTGAAAATCTCGTGTTCTCTCTCAAACATTTGATGCATTTCTTTTTTTCATCACAGTTTCTCTGGATTTATTGCTAGGTGTCTCTGAAAAGACCAATTAAAGATTGTGTTTTGTAACACTTCTTTTAGAAAGATCTTACCCAGGGTTTATTGGCTAGAAGATTGAGTTTCTTGCACTGTGGGCAAAGTGGTTTTTTGTTGGTTGTTTTTTTTTTTCCTTCAGGGGCATATGGGACTGTATTTTCAAGGAGTTAACAGTCCCCATGGGGGACAGATTTTTTTGTAAGTATTCTGCATGCAGAAACCCCTTGATTTATATGGCCAGATTTAAAAAATCTGGTCAACTTGTGTGTTATGAACATTCCTGCTAATTGGACCTGAAATGACTGAATTAAAGCATATGTCTAGACTGCAGGAGTAGTGCCCTCAGTCTTTGTCTGTTAATCACCAGAGGTGAGGACCAGATGGAGTGGTGGGGCTCTCTTTTGGACCAGGTTTCCTTCCCATGGATTTGAAATATGCATCTGAATCCAAGAGCAAGGCAATGCTGTTGGGTGTTTACCATAGAGCAACAGTTCTCCTGCATTCATGTGATAGTCATGGACAGAACACAGTCTTGTTCTCTGTCTGATGGATGGCATAAGCACTTGAATTCATTTTCTGTCTGGTATAATGTGCTATTACTAACTGAATAACCCTGTTCCCCTCTGCTGGAATCTATCCTAGTATTTTAGTGCAGGTTGATGTGTTGATTTTTTTCCTCTCTTTCTTGACAGCTCCTAGACTGTTTTGTCATCCCAGTGGTGATACTACTCTCCTGGTTCTTCTTACTGGTACGATACAAGGCAGTACATTTCATCGGGATTGTGGTCTGCATTCTGGGCATGGGATGCATGGCAGGAGCAGATGTCCTCGTTGGGAGACAGCAAGGAGCAGGTGAGTAAGGATGAATGTGTTGTATGACCAATTTCTGCTCAGAGAAGGCAGTGATCAGAATATGTCAGTTTGGGACAAAAAAAAAAAGGAAAACTGGCAAGAAACCCTGTGCTTTCATGAATCTAAAGCACTGTACCATTCAAAGTTGTGTCTTTGTCAGAAGACACAGGTAACAAAAGTGGACCGACACTTAGAAGTCAGCACTGCTGCAAACAGATTTGGTGGGCCCTTGTGTCTGCAACCCAGATTACTCTCTGTGCAGGCTGAGTGGACAAGCTAAATACTTGTAGTTTCCTTCTGTTTTGGCTTAGTTGTTTGGCTGCAAACCTCAGTTTCTTGCTTTCCAAGCTGGCTACATCTTTGAATCATAAGCATCTCTTACATCCACTGTGTACTCCTCAACTTTGCCCCTTTTTTTTTGTACAGAGGTGGGGTCGCTGGGTAGATGCTAAAAGACACTGAACCTACATACTAACTGTACCAATTGGGTTATACACGCGGTCTCAGAGTAAAGGTTTTGGATTTGCCTGTGTCATTGTTGAAAAGAATCTTCTTGTGTGTAAAATGTTCTTTTTTTTTTTGCGGCATCATATGAATAATGTGTGCGTAGCTATTAATGCAGACTAGACAGAGTTAGATTTCATCGATCAACTTCCTCTGTCACATTGATTTCTCTAGCGCCAACCCAAATGATGTGGGAAGGCTGGAAATTCTATTCAAAGATTGTCAATTAGGCACAGTTTTCATTCTTAATTAAAAGCACTGAATTGTGAGCTGAGCATAATACACTGGGATTTAAAATTCTTGACTCAGCTTTCTGAATATAAATGCAAGTGCTGCAAGAACTGCGTTTGCCAGGACGCTGCTAAATAAAACAAGGGAGTTTGTGACAGTACTCACCGTATCTCCCTGCCCCCTTTTATCCCTGTCCTTTATTCTAAAAGGAGACTTTTAGTTCATTACTGTCCTGCAGAAATAGCTCTGCCCCAGCTAAAATGTAGAGGATATACTCTATACTATGAAATCAGTCAGCCAAAGCTGCTTTAGGAATGACTGATTTCAGAGGGATTGGGATTTCGGCCCTGGGTTCCAGAGAAAAACATCCTGTGTCCCAGTAATGTAGGGAGTAACATGCTCAGGCAGGTGAGTTGTGGGTCAGCAGGAGCATGTGCGGCAACAGACCTCAGTGAACAAGGAACAGATTGAAGAACACTGACACTTTGCCGTCCAACTGTGATAATGAGGTATTATTTCATCACATATTCATTACTAAAGCACAGGTGTAGCCATTAGGTAAATTTGTCCAGAAAAATCTCTTAATATGTACTATTGCCTTTTAATAGGGACCTACACATGAAAAACTGTGCCCGTGCTTATTGCTACACAGATACTGCAGCTTTTTTTTAATGGCAAACTGATTTTATTGATGATGTTGTCTTTAACAGAGTAACATAGATCAGCTGCTTTCATTTGTCTTGAAGGGGTAAAACGATACATTAAAAATCTACAAATAGAAAGAAGTATTGGCAGCGAAAGGGAAAAAAAAAAATCTTGAAACTCTTCATTAAGCGGTTCCACACCATTTATAGGGTATTTCCTAGGACTGGGCAAACAGAAGAAAAGAATACACCAAAAGCAATGAAGCTATATTAGTCCTCAGTAAGCTCCTCTGTTTATCCTGTATTTTAGGGGACAAGACCTGCTGACACCTGTTTTGCCCCTGGTGACTGTTACTACCAAGTATTTGGTGCTCTGTCATCTTAGATGCCAAGTGTACCTTAAAATGAGATTTCTCTGAACCAGTACCCTGAGGTACCTTGGTACTTGTGCTCCTGTAATACACAGCGGTCTAAGATACAGAGGTCTAACTAAGTGTTTCATCCAGATTTTTTGAAGCACTTCACAGCTTTAGCTTGCCACAGTCTCTGAAAACCAGTCACTTCCTTCCTGTTAACAGGTATATGAGAGCATGTTTCGGCTAAGATGGGACACATTGAGACTGATTTTTAGATATTCTGATCATCAGTAATTACAGCCAAAAGCAAAGAGAAATACCACGTAATGCTGGGGGTTGAGGTAAAAATGTGGCAAAGTGCTCCAGTGAGAGTGTGAAAAGCAATCGTGTTAGAATATAATTAATATTTAAATGATCTATGTTACACTATAATGCTACAATTAGTCCCCAGAACATTAACTCCTCTCTGGACTGTATGACTTCTGCTTCCAGACAACATTAAATATGCTAACAATGATTAATGCAAAGCGTGTTTTCCAAACTATCCCTTGTGTTGCTTCAGAATGATCTATGCTATTAAAGTGGTAAAGTACAACTATATTAACCTAAAAGTCTTTAGAATGCCTCTGGTCAGTTGATACATATTTCCTTAGCAATAAACAAGTGGATGCATATGGATTTTACATCCATGAGAGTATGTCTAATTAGGATATGCCAGTCTTGGGGGAAAATTCCAAAGTCAGCCTCTCAAGGAAGCAAAGAAAAAGCATTTGACAGCCAGGGTGCTAGAAATTATTAGGAAAGAAACCAAAATTACAGTATAAAATGTTTTTGTGCCAATATATAAAGTTTTGATGCACTAGCCTCTTGAGTACCATGTATTACTCTGGTCACTGCATCTCAAAAAGAAATGACCAGAAAATAAGCTTATAGAAGCAATGGAGAAAGGTGAGAAAGCTGTTCAAGGGCATAAAATGGCTTCAGGATGAAGAGATTGTAGGCAGACTGGGACTTTTGATCTCCCAGAAAAGGCAAGAAAGAGACAGAAGATGGTAAAGGTACATGAAGTCTTCAGTGGTGTGGACAAGGTCAGTACAGAGTGGTTCTTAAACATTTCTCACAATCAGAAAATTATGTGATGCCCGATATAATTTTTAGGTATCAGCCTTAAAAACCAAAAATACGAAGTGCTTTTTAATAGTGCATGCTTAAATCAGGTAAGTTACTGCCACAGGGTATTGTAGAGGTCAAAACTATATGGACTTTACACAAATTAATGAACAATCCCTCTGGATCTATTAAGTTTGATGGTTTAATGCAACTTCCACCTCAGAAAAATCCCTAATATGCTGTGAAGTGGCTGATAAAAATCCCCCTGTGCTTCCCTATTTCTTCACTCTTTTTCCCAGGCACCCTGTGCTGCCCAGTGCCAGAGGAGCACCCTGGGCTAGGGAGACCCATGCTCTGTCCAGATCTTGGCTTCCTATTCTGGGAAGGCCCTGAAGGTTGAGGCTCACGCTCTCCGAGCATGAGTGTGCTTTGGGGAGAGTCATCGCGGCATGGTGCTCGGGGCTGTCCCGCCTCTGTGAAAACACGCGGCCTCTGAGCCAGCCATGTTTCGCAGAGGCAAAAGGATGATATTTTGGTCTCAGCGGTTCAGCACAGCCAAGCTCTAAGGTCAAAAGCTTTTTCAGCAGTACTTCCCCAAAGTGTCAGTGAGTAGCTGTAATAAATACCAAATGAGTGAGCTCAGTGAGGGATGATTGGAGCCACTGTGGAATATCAAATGCAGCAGGGGTACGAAGAGATTTTGTAAAGTGTTGATGTTTATTTTAAATTAAGGGCATCTCTGTGGCTGATTGCAAAAGAAGGCTAAAAGGAAAATAAGTACCAAATCTTAAAAAGATAAATGATCAAACATAAATATGCTGTCAGTCAAGGTGCACGCAAAACAGAAATTCAGTGGGAGGCTGAAAGAGTACGTGAAAGAGAAATCTAGTAATGATTACAGCTCCTCTGAGCTGAAAAATGTTGGAGATTGAGAGAGTATTACTGGGAGTACTTCAAACATTTACCCTGTTCCTATTTGTCTCTAAACAACTTCTACTTTTCTGATGCTTATAGCCAGTGTTGAAGACAGGACACTTGATAAATGAACCCTTGGTCTGTCTTCTTGTGACTGTTCTTATTTTCATAAATTTCTTCTCACTGGAAATTTCAGAACTGTACTTTGGAATGAGAACTGAAGGCTTGAAGGAACTCCATAAAGGAAAACGTTGAAAAGGTTGTTTTGAACCAATCAGAATGTTTGGCTTCCATTTTTATTTACTGCAGAATGTATTTTACAAATCAATAAATCAATAAAAAGGCAGGAACTCAAAAAATAAATCAAGAGGTATTTGAAAAGAAAACCAAGTTTCTTAAAATAGAGTCTAGTAGTTCAGCATTTCTACTGAACTTTTTCAAAGGAAATGCCATTATATTAAGCCTTTTGGAATATGGTTCTGCAGCAATGTCTGACAGCTTTGTGAAGCTGTAGCTTTTGTGGAAATCATTTAACAAGCCATATGTGCAGAGGGATTTGCACGCATCAGTTTGCAAAGCCAGGGCCTCAGTTTGCAAGCTGGAACTTGATCTTGATCAAATCTCCTTGCAGCCCTTCCCGCCCCCCAGTAATAAAAGCCTCCAAGACTTAAAAAGATTTCAAACAGTCTTTGAAGATACAATGTTTTAGTAATTATGTAGACCTGGGAGTATACATCTTGGTGTTCATTGCGTGCATTAGGTACTGCTATGTTAATTGAACATCTTTTAAAAATCTGTCATTATCATCACCCTGTCTACACCCCATCCTTCCTCCTCTCTTTCTTGTCAAACAGCTCCATGTGAGAATGAGGTCAATACTGGGTTTGTAATGATTTCTTCACTCATTTCACAGGTACACAGTTTTTTTCAGTTGGTTTCACATCTAAATACTGGACATGTTTTAGATCAGTTAGATTTCAAGATGACATGCAAACTGCTTTATATAGCTGAGTCATATTCTATCTGCAAATAAAAGTAATAATAATAAATTAAGAGATTTACTCACTGAAGAGTACCACTTGGTTTCTATATTTTTTACATATTTTTCAGATCCTCTTATCCACAGCAAGGATAATGCTCTCCCTTCACCTCTGCTAGATTTTATTGGGATATTGAATGAGAATTGTTAAAAAGACAAAACATTTGTGTTCATTTTATTAACCTTGATATGGGATACCTAGTGACAGAGGTTTGAAACCTGTAAGGAAGAACTTGCAATGGTTCTAGACAAAACATGGTTGTTCTGAGACATTCTGATTTTTCCCCTGTTTATTCCTAGGTGAGAATAAACTGATAGGGGATCTCTTAGTACTGGGCGGAGCAACGCTGTATGGCATCTCAAATGTTTGCGAGGAGTATATCGTCCGAAATCTGAGTCGAGTGGAATTCCTGGGTATGATCGGACTCTTCGGCTCCTTCTTCAGTGGAATTCAACTGTAAGTGAGCAGGTTTGAGCCCGAAGGTCATTCAAATAAGTGCAGCTATGGCCTCTGTTGAGGTACTCTAACCCTTTCTACAAATTTAGCCATTTCCTGTGGAAAGTAGATGTCCTCTAATCCTGGAATTTACATTGTTTTTCATTTTTGCATTGTTTTCATATTTCAGATTGGTGGATTTGAATAATAACACAGATCTGTACCTAAGCAGTCTAATTCAGTAAAGATTGGGAGGGACTCTTTATCAGGAAACATAGCAATAGGATGAGAGGTAATGGTTTTAAACTGAAAGAGTAGATTTAGATAGGTTAGATACTGGGAAGAAATTCTTTACTGTGAGGGTGATGAGGCACTGGAAGAGGTTGCCCAGAGAAGCTGTGGAGGCCCCATCCCTGGCAGTATTCAAGGCCAGGTTGGATGGGGCTTTGGGCAACCTGGTTTAGTGGAGGGTGTCCCTGCCCATGGCGAGGGGGTTGGAACTAGATGGACTTGGAGGTCCCTTCCACCCCTAACCATTCTGTGATTCTATGATTCTATGGCTGGTGTCCTTGAATGGTCATGTGGGGAGGGAGGAGTAAAAGACATATCCTACCATCTTGTTGCTGAAAGACAAGTGGATACTTCACATGTTGGTACTTCACGATACTTTACGTTATCTGTGAACAACAAAATCTACAACTCTCTCTGGTTCTGTTTCATACTTTTTAAAAGTCACTTAGATTTCTAAACAGGTAGAAAACATGTCCAATCAGAAGGTATTTTACTGATTGGCTTGTTCCATGTATCTGCATTATAAGGCACAAATTGTTTAAAAGCTTTTAAGAAACTGTCATTTTCACTTTAAAATATTTAGTACTCAGGGGATTGTTGCATGGATGCCAGGAACTACTGAGTCATGTCTATATCCACATGTACCTAATGAGCACCTCACCTGCAAGCCTAGGAGTTGGAAGGTAGCTTCCAATGTTGTAATACTGTGACTGATGAAAATGTCATAAAAGTCACCATGAAAGACTGCCACATTTTATGCAGATCCACCACTGGTGCTTGTCAGACAGAATAACTTTTGATTATTAGTCAAAACCAAGTTTCTTCCCTGCACATCTCAGCTACTCAAGTTCTAAGAACAGAGACTGATCAGAACAATGACGCATCAATTTCCACTTAGTTCTGTTTCTTTGGCCAGAAAGCTTATTATATTTATGTGGGATCTGAATGCGTGACTTAAAATTAATTGTAGTAACTGGCTTCCACACAAGCAGTTTCTTTTTTAAAAATATAGAATTCCAGAGCACATAAATGTGCCTAGTATCTTTGGCTAGAGCATTTTTGTTACCTACACTGTTCATGATACACAGGTACTAACTGATTCTGAGGGCATCAAAGCAGTGCCCTTATCTTGCTCTGTGTGTGTAAACTGTCATGTACATGTCTCGTACTCCTGAATTTAATTATAGTGCCATTAGCCCCTCTTGACCCAAGCAGTTAGTCACAATTCAGGGCCTGTGAGTTATTTTGCTGGAGAGAAGTAGCTGGTGCTGGAAGAAGGCATCTTTGTATACAAAGGGCACAACTGGAAGGAGACAATAAGAAACAACTTATCTGCTGATCTTAAGGTTTTTCTAGCTGACCTTTGGCTCAAAAATTCTCACCCGCAGACTTTTCTCCACCTGCAAATTTTGCTGCTAGTGCTTTTGTGGAGCCCCAACAACACTTAGCTCATATATGTACTTTTTTAACAATGTGGCAAAAGCTTGCATATCAGGAGAGCAATGATGTTTCTGCTACTTGATTCCATGAAGCGATTCAGCATTTTCTTACCTGTAATAAAGAGCAGACATCACCTAGTTATGAGTTCACAGAGGTTTAATCTAGCTGAACATACCAATTGTTTCAAAGAGAAGCCAGCTCCCCATGTTACAATTGCAGACTCTTTGAAACATTACTGGCCACTTTGGTGCACTATAGGACCTTCAGGTCCTACAAAATGAAGTAATATGAGGAAAGAATGTTTCAGAAATAGGGCCACTTCCGAGCATGTTGGGCACAGTCGCGGTCAAAGTTTTGTTGGCATCCACAGAATGATTGAGGGTGGGGAACATTTGTGCTAATACCAGTGGAGGTCTAAGTCTCATGTTGATAGGATTTACGTGGAGCAGTACAATTGTGAAGAAGGGAAAATAGGGAAAAGTGTGTAGGACTACACTGAACTTAGGAAAGACAAAACAGTAGCCACAAGTGAATGCCCCCTTTATTGGCATGCACTGATCTCAAAAATATAGCAAAAAACTGTGGTATTTGCCTTGGATTCTGTGTGTATTTACAAATATCTACATGTGTGTGGATGACTCATGTTAGTTCATGCTTCAGCTCTGCTACAGAGCTATGTCTCTAAGAGGACTTTCAAGAGGTAGGCTGTGATTTTCTCTCACAGTTTAGCAAGAGTGCTAAATATTAGACTATAATGTAAAATAAACCCATATAATGCCTGATGGACAGCAAATGAAGGACTAAGGTGTCAGAGCAAACAGTGAAGTAATGGGAAGAGTTGCCTGACTACCCAGGCATGGTGGAAAGAGTTTAGTGGGTTGAATGTGATTAAAGCAGGGAGGAACTGTATATCAAAACAAGAGAAGAAATTAGTTGACAAGAGTTATAGATATAGCAACTACCCAGCAAATGAAGATAATGCTGTCTGATGGAATCACATAGTCACAGAATAACCTACTTTGTAATGGACCCCTGAAGGTCATCCGGTCCAAGATCTTACTCAAAGCTAACTTCAAGGTTATGTCAGGTTGCTCAGGAACTTGTATAGTTGACTTAATGTCTCCAAGAGTTGAAATGCCAGCCTCACTGTACAACTTGTTCCAGTGTTAGACCAATTTTTTTTTTTCCTTGTTTGTAATCAGTTTCCCACACAGCAACTTGTGTCCATTGTCATTCGTCCTTTTGTTGTGCACCTCCAAGAAAAGTTTGACTTTATCTTTTCTGTAACTACCCATTAGGTAGTTAAGACAGCAAATTTGTTGTCCCATCCTCCTTCACCCCGGATTAGTCTTCTCTTCTTCACACTGAACAAACCCTGCTGTTTCAGCATCTCCTCTTACATCATGTGTTCCAGCTGCCTGACCACTGTGATGGAGCTCCACTGTATTCCCTCCAATTTGTCGATGCCTGTCTTATTCTGGGCAGCCCAAAATTGGATACAGTACTCCACCTGCTGTCTCAGAAATCATGTCCTTCAACTTGCTGGCCAGACTCTTACTACCACAGCCCAAGATGCTGTTCGCCTTCTCTGGTCCAAGGACACATTGCTGACTCATATTCAAGTTGATGTCCACCAGGGCTCCAAGGTTTATTTCTAAAAAGCACCTATCCATCCAGTCAGCTCCCATCCTGTACTGTTGCAAAAGGTTATTCCACCCCAGGTGCAAGAGTTCATATTTATTTTTCTTGAACTTCACAAAGTTTCTCTTGGCCCTTTTCTTCAAACTACATTGTGGGCAGTCCACCCATGCCGTCCATACCTCTTCAGTCTCTAAGGATCTTTCAGGAAATCATGTTAGAAGCTTTGCTAAAGTCAAGGTAGAATACTCCTTATTCTCTCATCCATTCCCTTTCTTTTATTTACTGAGATGGTCATCTCATCATAGAAGGCAGTTAGTTTCATCAGGTATGCTTTGCTCTTGAGAAGTCTGTTCTGGCTGTTTCCTGTCATGTTGTCTTCATTGCCTGCTCCATAATCTTCCCAAAGGTTAGTGTAAGACTGTCCAGGCTATATTTTTTGCTCTTTTTGAAACTGGGTATTGCATTTGTCTCTTTTCAGTCATCAGAGACCTCCTCCAATCACCACAACCTTTCAAAGATCATTGTGGTTCCAATTCTTCAGTGAATCTGACAGCACTAAATGGCAACTTCTGGCAAAGTTGCTCTTACTGTTCTTTGTTTCACAGACCATAATGAATCACAGACCATAGCATATTGTTTTATACTTACTTTGTATCATATAGGCAATAGTATGAAAGCAGTGTTCCTACATTTAAGTGATATCAAAATTTGTTTGCCAGAACAAGACACAGTGCAGTTTGTTTCCATTATGTTCTTCAGAAATTGCTCATAAAAGCCATACATGCCTTTGCATGCAAAGGCAGTTAGAATTTAGTTATTTTGCAGACAAAATAATCTTACAATTCAGTACACAGTATTAGATTTGCCACAAGTCAGCAATAAGCAACTTAAAATTTCCAGGATGCAAGTCTCAAGATGAAATTAATCTTGAAGGCACTGAGTTCCTGCAGTTTTACTATTAGACTTGGTCTCCCATGTACCATCTTTTATACTAGGTGCTTTGTTTTCAGTCTATGTAATTCCATCTTGTATACTTGTTTAAAATAGTGTCCAGACCAGCGTGCAGAGTTCTGCACAGCAGGAGTTATCTAGAAATCACAGATGAAAGAAAGTGCTTTGCTAAATGAAGACCTAGCTCTTGAGATACCTCATCTCCAAGGGTCTATTTGCCTGGATTGGGAAGATCTGACTTGTTGCCACATTAGAATTTTCTGGATCTGGGATTTTGATGATAATGTACAATGCAGGACTTACATGATGTGGATTTTTGTGGCTTGGCCCATCCTTTGCTTTGTTTTCTGACTTTTGTTGCTGTGACTATTTGATCTCTCTCAGTGTGTAACAAATCACAGTATTCTCCCCAAAGCCAGCCTGTGATATCTATTTATTTGACAGGGCAGAGCTGCTCTGAAGGGTGAATAAATCAGACAGATGCATTATTAATCATTAAAGTTCAAAAGCTTTCAGAATATTAAGTCAGAAGAGTACAAGAAGATTGAACACACAGGGGGATGGGCACTTTGAGCAGGTATATAGAGAGCTGGAAATAAACCAGTGGAAATTGTATGCTATCACGTCTGATTACTGCCCTGAAGATCTTTCAAATACATGGGCACAGGATAATGCCCGAGTGGATTAGCAAAGTCTGATTGTATTTGGTTCCTACAGAGATTTTTTGTTATAAGGTTATTTATGTTGTTTTGTCCAACATTTGAATTGAATGAGTGGAAGTAATTTAACTTCTGTTCTGTTCCATCAAATTTTGCCTTCTTTTCTCTTATAGTGCAATCATGGAACACAAAGAGCTGTTGAAAGTTCCCTGGGATTGGCAAATAGGTAAGAAAACACTTTATCGCATTGGAGATAGTTGCTGAAGGAGGTGTGGAGACAACAATGTTTTGGAAGGCAGGCACAAAGTTTCACAGGAGCCGATGTTGGTGACTTTTCCACCAATTGCTGCCAAAGGTTGAACCACATGCGTCATAACCTTTCTTAAATGATTTGTCCTCCCATTGCCATATTATGCCTTCTTTGCACCATTAGGTAAAGCATATGAATGCCATAAGATAATTATTCAGACAGCTGTGAAGTAAAACATTAATGGGGTTCCAGTTCTAAGATTCAAAGCAACAAATAAATGAAGCAGTCATTAAGAGCCAAACCTTTTCAATGAATGCCAAAGAAAGAAAATGGAACCTAACAAAAAAACTAAAAAAGTTCTTGCAGTGCATATTTATAGCCTCGTAAACTCATTTCCAAGAGGAGCATTTCTGTATACAAATGGTTAATTGCTTTCCAAGTAGCCTTGGTGGAATAGAGCAGATGTGTCTTTTAGACAAGTTTAGGTAGCATCATGCACAATGCAGCTCTTACGGTGTTCTGCTATGCAATGGATTGCGTTTCCCATTTCAGTTTGGAAGCTGAGTTTATGATCTAAGACTCCCTTCTAATTATTTCAACAAATTACTTGCTTTAAACGCAAATCCACACTTTGGAGAGTCCCTATAATCACACTTTTACTATTTATGACAACAGAAGAAATAAAAGAATGCTAATAGTAGAGAGCTGATATACTTAGCAGGGGATTCAAGCTTTGGCAATCCATTGATAATTGCTTGTTCCCTAGTTGCAGAATGAACATCAAAATGACAGTGCAGGAGTGTGCAAAAGCAACTGATTATGTGGGGAATCCCTGAGGAGAGGGGATACAAGTTATGGGATACGCTGTTGTTTTCTTTAAACTTAATTCACAATTCCCTCTCATCATCATAAACCTTAATAAAAGCTGCATCTTTCACAAAATGCTGCATCGAGAAGTCTTGGAGATTTGAGGGTTGAGCTATAAAACTAAATGACAAATCAATTTAAAGTATCCGTGGAGAAACATACTCAACTGCATACTATAAGTGTATTGGCCTTCTTTAATCTGAGATAATTAGCATAATTGTATCAGTGTTTGTTTATACTTCATGATAAGGAGCTCAGGGACATAATTAATCTGATGCTGATGGAACTAGCAGTGGTCATAGTGAATTAATCTACTATCTGTGTAAATGTCATATATGCTTCCATGGGAGTTCTGTTGTAGCTCAGTATCAGTGAAATGTGCTATTAAAATAAAGTCTTACTTGGTCCGTGATGCCATTAAAATGTCATTGAAAGTTAGTTACTAATTCTGAAGAGTCCCTACACATCATAAAGAGAAGATCATCTTAGCAAGAGCATCATAGATATGTACTTGTTGTGTTAGAGCAATAATAGGAAATGTGGTGTAGTTCAATGTGATTTAGATGGTGACAATTATGTGTAGTTTTGTGTTCTTCCCTGGCTTCCACTGCTCTCGGTGTGCTTCCCATTGCACTGGCAGTGATACAAGGTTGTCAAGTAGTGATTGACAAATCTAAGTTAGGGTGTTCACAGCCTTGTCCTGAATAGTTATCCACTGTGACCAACTCAAACCTGCAGTCCAACAGAGTTAAATCATAAGCCTTCTGAATGGTAGTGACAAAGTCACAGCAGGCACCCTAATAAATAACTCAAGGTGGCCTGTTGCCATCTGCCATAATTGTGCTATTAAGAATGGATGAGCTACCTTTCAACTGATGTAAAATGCAAATGATTTTGGAATATAAAAATCTAAAAACAATCTGATATGTCTATCAAGTTTAAAACAGGCTGTGGCCCTCCTGGTTTTAATTTTGGAAATGCCCCTCATGCACAGCATCATCTTCACACTTAGTATAAATCATTGTAGCTCTGTGTGAATCCTTGAAAGTTTAAGTATTAATACTTGCTGACAACATGACTGAAAAGAGAGTGATTATATTGTTCTGAGTGAGTGGTTTCATACAAGACCATGACATGTTTTGTGGAGTGATAGATGAAATAATAACAAATAAACTAACATCAGTTTTATTTAAGAGAAAAGCCAGTTTGAATCTCCAAGGAAGTGTCCTTTGTTACAGAGGGTTGTATATTTTTGAATGGTCTTTATTCCAAGAAGGCAGTATGAAAAATCACAACTGATTCCATTTCATCCTAATGAAACAATAGCTTTTGGAGTAGAAACCACGAAGGCTAAAACATGCAACATTCAACCAGCATGCTCAGGAGCTAAACCAGAAGGGACTATCACCCCAAGGGGTGTTAGTCATGGTGGTACTTGAGCTAATTTAGAGCAGTCCCTGGGAGCAGATTCTGCCCATCTGTGTGAAGGTGCCCAGTCTTAAGAAAAGTGGGGAAATACTGAGGAATTTGGGCTTGTTTAGCCTGTAGAAGAGAAGGCTTCAAGGCGTTACCAGTTACCTACAATAGGGTTATCTAAAGGACAGAGCCAAGGTCTTCACAGCAGTGCATGGCAGGAGGATGAGAGACAAGAGGCAGAAGCTGAAATGAGAAATTCAGACTGGATAAAAGGAAAATCTTCTTCACACTGAGGACCGACAGGCTGTGGAGCAGGTATCCCAGGCAAGTTGTGTAGTCTCCATCCTCAGAGGTCTCAAAACCAGGCTGGGCAAAGTCCTGAGCAACTTGGTCTGATCTCACAACTGAGCCTGGTTTGAACAGGATTTGAACTAGAGACCTCTGAGCTCCCTTCCAGCCTGGATCACCCCACGATCCTATTGTCCTAAGTGCCCAGTTCAGACACTTATGAGGCATTCGTACCCAACCAAGCAAAACCAATGACCTTAGCCATCAGGGTGAATGCTGACAGACCAGATGGCATTCCTTCCATCAACCTGGTGCACCTGGACATCTGATTTAGGTAAATAGACTCCCATTATCATCAGCAACAATAAACAAATCATACTGACACAAATCATACTGTGCTAAGGCTGGTGTGTAAAAGAGTTTGGACAGTATGAACCCTGAAATTTTTACAGTCTCTCCACTATCCCCAACCCTCAGTATGTGCCCAGAGTTAGGTGTAATGAATCCTGCCCACAGCTGCCTTCACGCACTTTAAGTGTTCAGGACAATGCCAGCACATCTGAAAGCAGACAGTTATGAATGATGGGCTTCTCAGGGTTTAACACAGACCAGCCGATCAGCAGATCATCATAAAATCACCTCCTAACTTACCAGGTTGCTTCCTTCCAGTGCCTGCTACAAGCAGTTGGTACCTGGTTATAGACAGGTCCCTGCAGCTGGGACTGCGGCACTAGTGGTGATTCCCAAGGTTGCCATTTGCACTGTAGGGGTACCCAAGGAAGCTGAGGCTCCAAGCTTTTGACTTAAAACATATCTTTAGTCCAGAAACTGGCCCTCTAAGAAGCAATATCTGAAAAACATATTATTTCATTTCAAGTTTGCTTATTGTCACCACGAAATGCCATCCAGCTGGTGGGTGTTACATGTATTTATAAGATTTAAATGACATGCCACTTTATATTCACCTCTGGTAGGACAGCTACAGTTTAAGCAATTTTCCACTGGAGCTGAAATGCCCTTCAGAAAAGCAGCTTGTGAAGTGTGTGGGGTTGGCTGCCAAAGAATGTGAACACCAAGACAGTACCATAAAATTATACTATTAGTTGAGGGCATAGTCCAGCAAAGCACCTGAATATGTGTGTGAAATCCAGACCAACTAGCAGGGGCTGGGAGGACCAGCTGGTGATCTGCAGACTGTACTCTGAGAATGCTGACTTTGGGTCCAGAATGGTTTTTGTGCCTGACCTGTTCTTGATTTAAGCCTGGATGAAAAGCTGACTCAATGCTCACGTATGCAAACAATTTCTCATCTATCAAAACTACACCCCATTTGACGCAATCATTTGCCTACTACAGAAGAATTGCAGAGGTCGCATAAAGCAACTCTTTCAAGCACTGCCTAAGGCTGATTCTGTTGTTACCCATATATGATGCACACCTTAGAAATTCTCTACCTGTTACTAAAAAGCAGTTCTAACCATGATTGTCTATATTCCGAATATAAACTCAAATTCATTATCATGCCATGACAATTGATATATGGATGCTGACATTTTGTGACTGTTGTATTTGTTTCAGGTGAAGGTACTCTCCAGTTCCAGTGCTTCTAAGAACTCAAACTATCATGGTTGATTTTGTCCTTTAGATAGCTTTTCTAAAGAGTTTTTAACTAAGTGGATCCACAAGCAGGTACAAATCATGTGGGCTTCCCCCCACCACCACCTTCTAATTCCTATCAGGACTTTGACAATCAGATTTTCTGCAACTTTTGGTCAATAACAATATGCTCTGAAGAGCTGGCGTGAGTCTAAATTTAGGCTCATGCACATATCATCTGGGAATTCTGCAGCATACGGCAGCCTAAGAAATATCATTTGCATGAGAGCAGATGACTGAAGTGTTTGCTGTTTTTCAACTTCATATTGATTAATTTGCCTTGGGATTTATCAAGTAATAACTGAAGCAATGAATTCCTTCCCAGTAAGTTATTTAGGTTTTTAAATGAAATTAGATTTTTACTGTGATTTATTTTTATTATATTAGTGTCTAACCATCTAATTTGTGTGAGGCACTCTGTAAATATGTAGCAAGAAAGAGTCTCAGCTCCAGAAAGCATTATTAAGGAAGGCAGAAAAAAACAGGGTAGAGGAACAGAGGTGTAAAACTGTGAAATGATTTGTTATGTTTGGTGGCAAAATAGGACTAGGACCTCTGTCACTTGAGTGCTGTCCTCCTGCATTCATCCATGGGCTCATTAACTCCTCTGCAAATACTTTTGGATTAATTTTTTGGGTCCGTTCCCAGAAAATACTATGTGCTCCATCCAACCAGGCTGAACTCAGTTGGTGTTGGGGACATTCAACTCCATAAGCGACTAGATTCAATGTGTCCAAATGCATCATTTCATCTAAATTTATGTTGGACATGAGGTATTCACTGTTAGTATAAGACACTGACTTAAAACAGTGCTGCTATTACGGAGACCAGAGAAGGGACCTCGTGTCTGCTGCTGATACGGTTTTCGCTGGCTTTATGTATTTAGAGTTATGTTCTTAGTGTGTGTATATACATCATTTATCTTACTAATTTGAATCCACGTTTCTTTGAAGAAGCATTCACTCTTTTCTGAAAACACAGCCTCCTTCCTCCCAACATGTGTCATTTCTGCAGGCTATGAAAAGTCACTTTGCCTCTTGTTCCTCTTCCACAGGCTTGTTGTATGTTGGCTTCAGTGCCTGTATGTTTGGCCTCTACAGCTTTATGCCAGTGGTCATAAAGAAAACCAGTGCTACTGCCGTCAACCTCTCCCTACTCACAGCTGACCTGTACAGCCTCTTCTGTGGATTATTCCTGTTCCACTACAAGGTATGTGGAAATGAGAGATGTATTTGGGTAACAGCAGTATGCCTGAGGAAACATCAATGCAGAACAATGAAACAAAAGAAGCCTCCAAGCTTTGTTAGATCTATGCAGTAAAAACGCAGATTTTTTTTATACTCCAGGCTTCCCACACCAAAACCAATTTTATTTTATGATCTTCAGTGTTTAAAGTGAGATTGTTTGATCTTGTTGTCATGAGTTTTAAGATTTGAGTACCTGTTCATCTGCTACTGTATCATTAATTTCATTTTACTCTCAGAGGTAACTTTCAACTACTGTGACCAGACCCAGGGCAGCAGCATGAAGGGAAGGACTGTTCCAGAAATCCCATAGATTTTTTTTTTTGCCTGGGAGCAAGGTTGTTTCGTTCATGCTGATTCTGAATTTATAATTGTCCATGAGTCACACCTTTTTTGTTCGCCAAACCAATGGCTTACCTGTTAATGTAAATGCCAAAATGTGCAGCAGATTTGTGTTAAGTTAGCCTTTTACCTCTCAGGTCCTCTAATATTTAAAACATTCTGTTGTACAGGCACACATTTGGTCTCCAATTACAAGGACTGACACTCCTTCATTCACAAGTATCCCCCCCAGTATCCGTCATATGAAAGTAGCATCATGGTGCTGGAGGCAATTGCTTTGTACCATCATTTATTCATAAGAGGCTACTTGATAGCTAAAACGGTGGCCCAGAAAAGGGTTAGCTAAATGAAAGTCTGAAAATTCTGAGTAGCTAACCAACCCAAATCAGATTTTCTGATACTAGAGGTACCTGAATGAATCTGAATGAGACACTGAAAGTTCAGAGTCCAACACAAAATTGTTTTTCACTATTGCCTTTTATTTTGGTTTTGTGGCTTTAAGAATTTTGCAGACAGAGAAAAAGCAAGTATAGAAACAAAAGTTTGACTGAGAACACAATGTAGAGGTTGTCTGCTGCTTCCCAGGTCTGTCTCATGGTGATTTGGTCTCTTGTTCTTTCTGCCTGTCGTGGTTTAACCCCAGCCGGTAACAGCACCATGCATGCACTGACTCGTCTCTCCTCCCACAAAGGGATGGGAAGAAGAAGAATGGGAAAAAAACACCTCATGGGTTGAGACAAAGTTTCATAGAATAACAAAGGAAAAGAATCACAATAATAATAGTAATAATAATAATAACCCAAATGATGCACAAATGCAATTGCTCACCATAGCAGAAGGAAAAAACCCCAAACAAACCAATGCCCTGTCTGCTTCCAAGCAGCAATCCCGCTTCCTGGCCAGCTTCTCCAGTTCTCTCTGGAGCATGATGTTCTGTGGTAGGGAACATCCCTTTGGCCAGGCTGGGCCAGCTGCCCTGGCTGTGCTCTCCCAGCTTCTTCTGCACCCGGCAGGGCGTGGAAAGATGAAAAGTCCTTGGCTTAGTGTAGGCACTACAACTACCCAGCAACAACTGAAACATCAGTGTGTTATCAACAGTATTCTCATCCTAAATCCAAAACACAGCACTACGCTGGTTACTAGAAAGAAAACAAACTTTATCCAAGTTGAAACCAGGATACTGTCCCACACTTCAAATCCAAAACATTTGACATTATGTATTAGCTAAAAATTGCTGTCTCCTGTTAATATTATTTGATATCCATAGCAAAATATATTTAATGCTGTTAGTCCACTGTTTCTAAGAAAAATGGCTATATTACACAGTGAAACACAGGCAAATTTAATTCTGAAAACAATGGTGGTGGTGTTCTAGCAAAATCAAACTCTGTTAGAGGGAAAGACTCAAATGACATCAAAGGTTGGACAGCTTTGTGCTCAGCATTGCTCAGACCTAACAAAAATTGCAATTTTTCAAGCACAAACCTTAAACTTCAGGCACTTGCATGGTAGAAGGTGCATAAAAGGTTTCGGTTCTTCCTTGTGTCTATTTGTTGGGTACATTAGCAGAGCCAAGAAGGCAGAATTTTCAACCTCATTGACACCTTGTCTTGCTACAGTAAGTGCACATCAGCTCTCAACCACAGTGGCACCTTGGCCTCCCGTTAAGACCTGTGCTCAAGAAGACAAGATTCAGAACTAGAAGGTTTTCTGATTGAAACCAAGGTCTCATAATCTGTCCTGATACACTGGTTGAGTTCCACGTCTGAAGTAGCTGGTGGTCCCCTCTACCCCTTACTTATCTGATTATAAAACTGAAAATCTCATTTTCCTACAGTTAACTGTATTATGCAGTCATCTTCATAAACCCTTATCAAACTCTTACTTCAGCCTATTTAGGTTTTTTGTCTCTACTGCTCTCCTTGGGAGGCTGTTTCAGAACATCACTATTCCAATTATTACAAACCTTCTTATTTCCAGCATAAATTTACTCGTGGCCCATTTTGGTTCACTCTTTCTGCCAAATGTATCCCTTAGCATGAAGAATGTTGTTGTCTCCTTAGCATTTTACTCCACTGGTACCTCAATAGAGAGCAGTCGTATCCTCTCTCAGCCCCTAGTTCACTAATCAGAGCAACCCCTTCTCTGCACCTCACGTCGTTGGGTTTCACCCTTCCTGTGCATCTGGTGTAATGCTCTTGTCTCTCCATATCTCCAGGAAGCCTCTTTCCCCATAGATAGTAAGACTGTATTTACATTTTTCATCACTGCTTTTGATGATTTGGATGAGGGAATTGAGTGCACCCTCAGTAAGTTTGCAGACGACACCAAGCTGGGGGGAAGTGTCGATCTGCCGGCGGGTAGGATGGCTCTGCAGAGGGACCTGGACAGGTTGGATCGCTGGGCAGAGGCCAACGGGATGAGGTTTAATGTGGCAAAGTGCCGGGTCCTGCACTTTGGCCACAACAACCCCAGGCAGCGCTACAGGCTGGGGGCGGGGAATAGTGTAGCCATCAGGAGCAGGGTGGTGATTGTCCCCCTGTACTCAGCCCTGGTGAGGCCGCACCTCGAGTACTGTGTCCAGTTTTGGGCCCCTCACCACAAGAAAGACATCGAGGCCCTGGAGCGTGTCCAGAGAAGGGCAACGAAACTGGTGAAGGGGCTGGAGCACAGGTCTTATGAGGAGCGGCTGAAGGAACTGGGCTTGTTTAGTCTGGAGAAGAGGAGGCTCAGGGCAGACCTTATTGCCCTCTACAACTACCTGAAAGGGAGTTGTGGTGAGCTGGGGGTTGGCCTCTTCTCGCAGATAACTAGTGACAGGACAAGGGGAAATGGCTGCAAGTTGCGCCAGGGAAGGTTCAGGTTGGAGATGAGGAGAAAATTCTTCTCTGAAAGGGTGGTCGGGCATTGGAACGGGTTGCCCAGGGAGGTGGTGGAGTCACCATCCCTGAGGGTGTTTAAGGAAAGGTTAGATGTGGTACTTAGGGACGTGGTTTAGTGGGTAATAGGTGGTGGGGGGATGGTTGGACTAGATGATCCTTGAGGTCACTTCCAACCTTAATGATTCTATTCTATTCTATTCTATTCTATTCTATTCTATTCTATTCTATTCTATTCTATTCCTCTGTGGTTTTTACTCATCGTGCAATCCATATATCTCATGTGTGTCTCTCTTTTGTTCTTCCCAGCTGAAGTGCTGATAAGGAGAAGACCTTTGTCAGGACTTGGTGGAAGGGCCTTTACCTGAAATGTAGTATCAACCTCCCAAGCTCTCAATGTCTGCTTTCATACCCTTTAAACTTACATTGCAGAGGAGATTTGAAAAGAGAGGCTGTACTCAGAGATCATCTAGATTTAAAAGTCCCCTTAGTTATCTGGTGACTTCTTTAGTTACCATGTTTTTATCCTTAGATCACTTCCTCCTTTTCTTCCTGGTTTACTCTCAGGTATCATTTTATTTGAGGAAGAAGAATTGAAATGTGCGACTTGCACTCAGTAATGAAGTCTAATACGTTACATGATCTAAATTAATTCCCCTCCTAGGACTGTGTACACTTGCTTGTTTCCTAGCTCCTAAAAAGCTGTTTCGTTCCCAACCCTACTGTACATCTCCTTCAGATACACAGCTCCATCTGCTTATTGCTGCCCTGACCAATGGGCACAGCCCCACTTCACTGGGAAGCAAAAGGTTTTATGCTGAATTGGGATCAACTGAGTGGTTTAATGCCCCTTGCAGAATATAATTTTATGAGGCTTTCAAGAAACAGTTATGATTTTTTCCCTGTGCTGCTGCTTTTATCACCAGACAGGTTTATTGCACCTATAGCAGTAAATCTATGAAAATCCATGGAAAATGCAGGAAATGAGTTTAACTGGGCTTTAGAGCCTCTGAAAGCAAACTGAGGGGAAGATTGCGTTTGAAGTGTTTTGATTTGGTCACAATTCATTTTTTTATAATACCAGACTTGCAACATCATGGCGTGCAGGACAGTGAGTTTATAAACAGCTGCATTTATATTCTTACCCCATATACAGATATCTTTGTAGCATGCTGAACAGTTCCCAGGGCCATGGAAGCTGGAAATACAGCAAGTTAACTTAGAATCATGGAATCATAGAATATCCTGAGTTGGAAGGGACCCATAAGGATTATCGAGTCCAACTTGACACAGCGCTGGTGATAGACTTGTAAAGCAAGATGTTAATTGTTCGAGATATTATTATGTTAAAATGTAATGATTTATGACTTTCAGTTTGAGATTGCTGACTAGATTGTAGTGCATCATTCTTAAAATTATCTGCATCCCTGAAATAAAAGCTCTCTTTTTATTTCTTCTGTAATCAGTAATTGACTCCAAATATTCCAGTGGATGAGGAAATGTGTCTGGCCTCTTTGGTGGCTAAATATTGGCTGCTGCCATAGCATTTAAGTGTACAACTCCATATCTTCAATCTTTTTTTTTAAATTCTCACCATATTGATATATTTTATACAATTTTGATGTTCAAAACTGCCCTAGTTATCTGTTCTCATTTCACCTTCTTCTTGAGCACAATTCAATTATCTCCCATTTTGAAGAACAAAGGCCATGAGAGTTCTAGAACTTAACAGATGATGATGATGATAATGATGTTACCTGTACTATCACATTCCTCTTCACCTCATGTCTTTCAAACTCATCTTTTGATTTGAGCTTTGCCTTGATTTCTTGGTTTCTATGAACTTCAGTGTTCCCAGGAGTAGTAAAGCCAGTCTGAGGAAGGCTCTTTCCCACTCCACGCAGGCAGGAGGAGTCCACAGTGCCCCAGCGGTCTGGGGAACGCGCTTGCACAGCAGAGCCCAGGGACTGCTTTCGTGGTTGGGCTTCACCCATGCTTTCTGTACATAGGCATGATGGTAAACAGCTTTGGAACCAGACAGGAAGATGTGATACAAATGATGAGAGACACTGTGTAGAGGGATGTCTAGGCATAGCTGGAAGAGATTTAATGTTCTGACTAATGTCCTTGCCCTGTCAGAGACTGCGACAGTCGTTCTTTGTCATGGATACACTGATACCCGTGGTGCTGGGAAATTCAGGCCCAGCTCCCCGGGTATACAGGGTTGAAACTTTCGTATAACTTCAGTTGGTTTTTGCCTAGCAGGTATTCTTTTTTACATTTTAGTCTCAGCCTTAGCTTTATTTTTATGTAAATTTTTAAAGTTCATACTTTTCATTTGCAAGCCGTATGTTGTGCTGTAGTCATTCTAAGCAAATTGGGTTCTCACTAAATAATCTAAGCAGTTTATTTTATGTTTTCCACCAGCTAGAGCATACATACTGATTGTGTTCTGCACCAGCAGGTCAAGTCATGCTATATTATGTCATTACCTAGCAAGCCAAGCACAATCAATTATATTCTGCCTTGGCAAATTCATTCAGCATTTTATCCAAGATGCAGCTATAAAAATTCAGAATTTCTGGATATAGTAGCAATTTCCAAATGAAGAGAATGCTTATATTGTGTAATAAATCAAGGAAGTCATATATCTTGATTTAGAATTGTGGAGAGTATCTGTGACAAAGGACTTGGCTACACAGATAAACATGTGTGGTGGGTTGACCCTTGCTGGACAGCAGGTGCCCACCAAAGCTGCTCTATAACTCTCCTCAGCTGGACAGGAGAGAGAAAATACAATGAAAGGCTCGGGGGTCAAGATTGAAGATAGGGAGAGATCACTCACCAATTACTGTCATGGGTAAAACAGACTCAACTTAAAAAAAATCATCTAATTTATTACCAAGCTAACCAGAGTAATGAGAAATAAAAACAAATCTTAACACCTTCCTCCCACCCCTCCCTTCTTCCTGGGCTTAACTTCACTCCCAATTTCTCTCCCTCCTCCTCCCTGAGCAGCGCATGGGGACAGGGAATGTGGGTTGCGGTCAGTTCATCACACGTTGGTTCAGCTGCTCCTTCCTCCTCAGGGGGAGGACTCCTCACTCTCTGCCCCTGCTCCAGTGTTGGGTCCCTCGCACGGGAGACAGTCCTCCACCAACTGCTCCAGTGTGAGTTCTTCCCGCAGGCTATGGTTCTTCATAAACTGCTCCAGCATGGGTCCCTCCCATGAGGCGCAGTCCTTCAGGACCAGACTACTCCAGTGTGGATCCCCCAAGGGGTCACAAGTCCTGCCAGCAAATCTGCTCCAGCATAGGCTCCTCTCTCCATGGTGCCACAGGTCCTGCCAGGAGCCTGCTCCAGCAAGGGTTTCCCATGGGGTCACAACCTCCTTCAGGTGTCTCCACCTGCTTTGTCATGGGCTCCTCTCCACGGGGCCACAGGTCCTGCCAGGAGCTTGCTGCAGCAAGGGCTTCCCACAGGGTCACAGTCTCCTTTGAATGCCTCTACCTGCTCCAGCATGGAGTCCTCTCTCCATGGGCTGCAGGTGGATATCTGCTTCACCATGGACCTCCATGGGCTGCAGGGGAACAGCCTGCCTCACCATAGTCTTCTCCACAGGCTGCAAGGGAATCTCTGCTCCAGTGCCTGGAGCACCTCCTACCCTTCCTTCTTCACTGACCTTGGTGTCTGTGGAGTTGTTACTCTCACATCTTCTCGCTCCTCTCTCTGGATGAAGTCTCTCGTGTGGATTTTCTTTCACCTTCTTAACTCTGTTACCCCTGAGGCACTACCACTGTCGCTGATGGGCTTGGCCTTGGCCAGCAGTGGGTCCGTCTTGGAGCTGACTGGCATTGGCTCTATGAGACATGGGGGAAGCTTCTAGCAGCTTCTCACTGAAGCCACCCATGTAGTCCCCCCACTGCAAAAATCTTGCCACGCAATGATACTCAAAACCTTTCAGCACCAGAAATTTGAAATTATGTTAACCAAAACCTCACTTGCTGATGCTTCTAAAAATGACTTTTCAATACTAATCCTAGCAGCAGAATCCCTGTAATGGAAAGGAGCAGATGACAGCCCTCCCATTACATCAACAACAAGCCATGAAGGAGACTGGTTTTTAGCATAACAGAGAAGAGAGGGTACAAGTTGGGGGTAATAGGTGCCAATTTCATTTTTGCCAGCAGAGTTCCTAAGCAATGCCCATGAAGTGGGGATTGATGTAGGCTTCACTGAAATGAAAATTTGTGCTTAACTGGAAACAAAGGAGAAGAATCAGAAGCCTCCATTGAAAGCATGTACTTTACCATCCTGATCCAAACCACTGAAGCCAGTATGAGATTTTCTGCTGGCTTCAGTGGGCTTCAGTTCATCTTCCTAAATTAAGAAACTCTGCCACTCAAGAAATAATCTTTAAAAAAAATGCGAAGTTTCATGACTGTGGAGATAAAGACCGTGCCTTATTATGACTTTGTATGCTTCAGACAGTCCTGGGTTTTGTTAGCGAAGGATGGATATAATGGCTGTGGTTTGGGAGCTGGCAGTAGAGTTGATTTGGTTTAAGGGAGGATTGTTTGTTTATTAGTTTGATTTTTACTTGGCAGCCATCCATAAACACCTGAGAGACTTTTCCGCATCACCTGAGCAAGCTGAGAGAATACTTCATATTATGTTCTCACCTCTACTGGGTTTTTGTTTGGTTTTGTGGTTTTTTTTTTTCCAAACTTATCTGCAAGTATAAGCCGAAGTCAGTAAGATCTTTGCTTGCGCTTGTTAGGCGACTGACACCTACGTATTTTAAACTTTGACAGTGGTGTTGTCAGCGGTGCCTCATTATTTCTAGTAAAGCAGGCAGTGCAGGCTAACCAACTATTTTTTACATTATTACTTGCTCAGTCATATACTTTAGGACATTTTCCTGATGAAATTGGATATGCAAGCTGCTTGACCCATCTGAATGGAATTTAATCTCACGGGACCTTTATCCTGGTGAAGACTTCTAAGCCTTTGATAATAATGGGGATAAATTATATTACTAGTTAGTTCTTTATGACATTGGTAATGTGCAGAAACCTACATGCATGTTTCCCTTTCTTCTCCAGAATTCTAAATTTCTTACCGTGGGACTCCCTCTCAACAACTCTGTTCCCATGAAGCTGTACTGTCTGCATGCCTTTCATCTCAGTCTCATTTTAAAAGCTTCTTTTCCACATTTCTTTAAATTAATTGATTAATTAATTAATTTTCATTTCCTCCTCCAAATTATGATCAATTAGAAAATATTTAGGCGTCTATATCTGAAGAGCTACCTTGAGGTGGAAAGGAGTTAGGTGTGTCTCTGGTCACACTTGAATGTGTATTCCTGTTACAGAAAGGGCCACATCCACTCACTATTTCTTCATCTGAGAGTACAGGATGCCATACAATAAAAAAGCTATGAAGTAAAATGACAAAAAAGAGTAGAAACTGGAAAATTAAGTTACTCCCACAAAGATGTGGCACAGTCTGACAGCAGATTTTTAACAACACAGCACAGCTATGGCAGATTTCTGAAAATGCTGCATTGTTAAAAGGATATCTCTTCCTTTCACAGTGTTATTTTGCAATAGATTCATTAGTTGCAAAGCAAGAATAGTGAAATGTGGATACTCACAGTTTTGGAGCCATCAGAAAGAGAGTAAAAGATGTGGCATTCCTATTGCAGAATTTACAGTGAAAGCTTCAGTTTCAATTATAATTTTTCAGCCACTGGCTCATCATAGATGTCAAGTTTTGTAGGTTGTTTTCAGGGCTTTTAGCTTGGCGTTTGGTAGGGGTTTTTTTTTTGGTCTCATGTTAAAAGACTGCTCAGAACAGAAGTGGTTAGGAGTTTTCTAGCAAAATACATTTTTATTGGAAATGCCTAATTATCAAAACAGAAATGCTAAGTGAAAACATCCTGTTTTCAGTATGCTCCCAAGGAAACACAGGCTGGCATCTCCCAGACCCTGACTGTTGGTTTGCCCACTCACAGAACCACAGAATCACAAGGGTTGGAAGGGACCTCGAAAGACCATCTAGTCCAACCCCCCCTGCCAAGGCAGGGCCACCTAGAGGACATCACTCAGGAACACGTCCAGTTGGGTTTTGAATGTCTCCAGAGAAGGAGACTCCACAACCTCTCTGGGCAGCCTGTTCCAGTGCTCTGTCACCCTCACGGTGAAAAAGTTTTTCCTTACGTTAACCCGGAAAAACTCATCTAAGCGGTTGCAGTGGCATACATTTTCCAGCATTTTCAGCCAGGTATCCCAAGACTGGAAGATCTCAGGCACAAGAAAACACAAGTTGTGCAGCTCATGGATTCTGGAAGCCAAAGAACAAATCTCAGTTCTGCATTAGGCAGCCCAGAACCCCAAGAAGGAGCTTTTAAGCCTTCCAGACATCTGCCATGGAGATATCCTGGCAGCTGCAGTAAGTCAGCAGTTGCCAGAGTTTCCAGCAAGCATATTTTTTTTTAGAAACAACAGCTTTAGGTGTTTTATAAGAGAAGCAAATGCAGGATTTCTGTTCTTGCAAGAGCTTCATTTGCTATTTCATATCTCAGTTTAGGAATTTTTTTTCCATTTCTTTAATTACAGAACAACAGTTTGGTTTCCTAGCCAGGAACTAGTTCATAATTACAGCAAGAGAACAGCCAGAAGTTGGTCTACCTAGCTATGCATGGATTTATATTCTCTTAATTATGTAATTTAGATTTCTTAATGTTCTTAGTGAATGCCTGGTTAACAGGGTTTACTGACAACAGCACTATTATGTGTCTTGCTACTCCACACCTCGTTGTCAACTTGTAGTATGTTTTTTTTATTTTTTGTGTCAGTGATTAGATGGTCATAATATTTCTTCTCTTTCTCCATTTCTCTCTCCTTCTTGTTGTGTGTAACTTTTGAATTAAATCTTTTTATGACTCAGTATCACATCTTCCTGCATAGCTTAAGTGTTAAAATGTTCAAAGATTTGTTTGCAATTTCAAAAGAGCTTTTCAATTTGACACATTTATACTCTTTTTAAATACGTGCATAAGGTAGGTATGCAAGTAAATTTTCCTTTATATAAAAGGTGTTTGAGGCCGGTTGAAACTCACATAATCACTAAATAGAACCAATTTCAGACTGAAGTAAGAAATACTTTATACTGACTATCCACCCAGACAAGGGAAAAAAAAAGCACCACCATGTGACTGAGTTCTGCCTTTGGTCATATTGGATAGCAAATTGCTTAATGGATATTGACTACTTAAAAGAATACATGAAATGAAAAAGGAATGTAAATGTTAACTGTAGTAAACAAATGTAGAAAGTCAGCCTGTTCACAGACAGTCCCCAGAGAAAGGAAAGAGACAGTGTATCTGCCTGTGTGATCTACTTAAATTGATGGTCAGACTTGCTTGCAATGAACCACTTAAGTTCTCTGACCTACAAGGCACTGGGAAAGTGGTGTAGTTACCTCATAGTGAGAAGTTCCTGTTTTTCAAACAAAATAATGAACAAAGGTTTTAAGTCCTTGCATAGAACCTATTAGTTTCCTCTATTTTTTCCTACAAAATTAAGAGGAACCACAAGAAGATTGCAAGTTTCCAACATTGACATTTCTCTATGCGGGTGATGTTATGCTGAGGGTTAGTACTGCTTTCAGTTATTATAAATTACTCTTTCTTAAGTGTCTTGAACAAAGAATTGTCTTTGGAGAGTGAGTTGAACATGGATAAATAAAGAGGAATATACTTTGACTACTTGAAGAAGATAATTCACATCACTGTCATGGGACCTGAATTTTCAACACCTTGCAGAATGTTGACTCCATCATCCTCAAGTCTTCACTGATTTCTTGGCAGGAGTGGGTGAGGGGGAGCAGTGTTTAGGGAACTAGTGAGAATTGGTTAAGGAATTGGGGGTGAGGAGGGTGGGGTGTGTAATTCAGGGTGCTCTGTCATTTTGTATGTAATTTGAAGTCATTGCTGTCCGCAGTGTGAAGAGGCAATCCCACTAGTCTCTTCTGTCCCCACCTCTGCCTCAACAACACTCCAGACACATGAGCGTTGTAGCAGACAAAAAGAGGCAACAGCATTGTATTGGTGAAGCATGCAATGGTATCCTTACATTTTGCATAAGACTTCTGTCCATCAGTCATTTTCATTTGGAGATAATAATTGGATATTATTAACCTAAAGTCATGGAAAAAGCTGAGTATCATAACAATGGGCTTTGAGCTCTTGGAGACAGATAAGAGTCATCTCACATTATCTTGTTTGAATTAGTTTGTGTTTCAAGGTAAGGAAAAAGCTGTTCAGAGATCACTTAAATATACCACAGAGCATATTATGAAGTTTAATTCTCACACTGAAGGAAATAAATAGTATTTTGGAAAAGTAGTGAAGAGTCATGTGGAAGGTAAAGGTGAAGTGCTTATGATTCCTACTCAATATGAAAGTGCAGACATGTTAATAGAAATCTTTGTGTTATTAGAAATAATTCACTCTTGAATGATAGATCTTCAGCAAAACCACATGGGTTTTAAAGGTGCTGCTGAGCATGGGCTGAAAAAGAAAATTTGAGGGAGTGGAGCAGTACAAATGCATAACAGAGAACAAGAAAGTGGTTTAAATGAATTGCAGAAAGTAAAAAATATTGTAACAAATACTGCCTTTTTATTTATTACAAGAAAAAGCACAGACAGAAACATAACTAAGACATTCTATTAAAAGAGCTGGATCTTAGCGGCAACACACTTTTTCTAAATGATATTCAATGAATATGAAAACAAAGACCAAGAGGCTTAGTTTCATAATTATTTGTGGTGGAAAAAATTAAATGAGAATCACAGCATTTCCCCTGTCAAGAATAGTTTTGCAGATAAGGGAGTACAATGAATGTGTCGAGTTACATACCTCAGCAATAATTTGCAGCCCAGAGGAGACAGCCAAAAAAAAAGTCATGAATTAGCAAAGCAGCAGCTGAATTCAGAAGCTCAAGTAAGGTTCAATTACTGAAAATTTACAAAGATTTTCAAATTATGATTCTTCAAGTTGAATGCTGTTTCTACCTTAGCATATGGAAACAAAGGCTAGAAGTTCCCCGGAGATGTAAACAGAATCATCTGTGAAAGCAAATAGTAAGGGTTAAATGCAATAGCTGCATTATAAATTTGGAGGCTTTTTTATGGAATTGATTAAGTCCTTGTTTCCAGACGTGACTGGAAAAGAATGTAGAATATTTGAGAAGTGTGCTATATGCCTGGCCATTCACACGGTCTATGAGCCACCGGCAAGAAACATATGTAAAATTGGAAATTAATTACTTTATCTGTTTTGATTAACTAATTGGATTGAAGTGCTTTACTCCTACCAGCCAAAACAATTGAAGCTAGAGATATACAAGGTTAATGTATCCAAATTACCTGCTATTTCCTACCACAATGAAGGAGTGGGTCAACAGACAGAAATAACATCAGTCAGAAGACATTGCTTCAACGTGCTTTCAATCTAAGCAGGAGGGTATTTTATTGACTGCTAGAAGGTATTCAAAAAGCACCTTTTTGTCTAAACTCCTTCTTCCCACTAAACTGGAAGCTTTCAAACCCATGAGATGGGATAGATGCTTGTCATCAGCATTGCTGCTGAGCAACTTATCTTAGTTAACCGGAGTAAACTGCTGGAGTTATTCCCACCACCTCCATGTGTTAAGTTTAGCAAGCAAGAGTATCTGCTCTTTCAGGTGTTTGAAAAGCTCATAATCAGTTTGAAGGAGATTTGAAATAGCTTTGACTTAAAGTAATCTGGATTTTGTATCTTAAGAGGAGAACTTGCAGGGGAGGGCTCCAGATGCAACTGGATCCTTTTAAAAAAAAGTTAGAAATAAATAGAGTGAAAACAAGGAGTAAAGAATAATCATAACAGAAAACTGATACTGTGCAGGTGATAAGAAGAGTAAAGTCTAATTGCTGTAAAAGATAAACCAAGCTTGACAATGAAGAAGAAAGAGAAACAAACAGCAAAATGTTCTTGTATATGAAGAGGAGGAATAGTTTTGCTATGCAAAGGCAGCGGAGGCCAAAATTAAACAACTTGTAGTTTAGCAGTAAAACAAAACCAGGACCTTCTGTCACATGCAGTAAGGATGAAGGTTAAATATGAAGACAAGGAATGATAATGAATGAATGAAATGGAAATTAGCACATTAGGAGTAGAAACAGAACACAACAATCCAAATACTTTCAAGCTTGGGAATATAGACAGCTGGAAAAATTGTATATGAAGTAGGGAATAAACTAAAATCAGAAGTAGACACCAGGGAGGAATAGTTAGGGACATGGAGATAAATGGAAAATTAGATAAAATGCAGCCTGGTTCACAAAGGTAAATCATCCAATCTGAATTTGATGCCTGTCTGATAATGAAATAGAATTTTGTAGAAAGAAGTCAAATGCAAGATCTGATCTGTAAGGCCTTTGTACAGTGTAGTGTAGAAAATTGTCAGTTAAGCTGAGGAACAGAATTAGCACTGTAAAAATTGGAAGCTAGGTAAGAAACTGGCTAATGAGAATAAAGGAGAAGGCAATGCACTGAGAGAGAAACAGCTTGCTAGAAGGAGCTCACTGATGGAGGTCCCAAAGAGTTGATCAGGGGTCGGTGCTGGGTCCGGTACTATTCAATATCTTCATCAGCGACCTTGATGAGGGAACTGAGTGTACCCTCAGCAAGTTTGCTGATGACACTAAACTGGGAGGAGTGGCTGACACACCAGAGGGTTGTGCTGCCATTCAGCAGGACCTAGATAGGCTGGAGAGCTGGGCGGGGAGGAACCTGATGAGATTTAACAAGGACAAGTGTAGGGTCTTACACCTGGGAAGGAAGAATCCCATGTGCCGGTATAGGTTGGGGGCTGACCTGCTGGAGAGCAGTGTAGGGGAAAGGGACCTGGGGGTCCTGGTGGACAG